>OW569334.1:12543169-13023245 GCA_937595015.1 Polyommatus icarus | reverse complement strand
TCGAGTTCGAGTTCGAGTTCGAGTTCGAGTTCGAGTTCGAGTTCGAGTTCGAGTTCGAGTTCGAGTTCGAGTTCGAGTTCGAGTTCGAGTTCGAGTTCGAGTTCGAGTTCGAGTTCGAGTTCGAGTTCGAGTTCGAGTTCGAGTTCGAGTTCGAGTTCGAGTTCGAGTTCGAGTTCGAGTTCGAGTTCGAGTTCGAGTTCGAGTTCGAGTTCGAGTTCGAGTTCGAGTTCGAGTTCGAGTTCGAGTACGAGTTCGAGTTCGAGTTCGAGTTCGAGTTCGAGTTCGAGTTCGAGTTCGAGTTCGAGTTCGAGTTCGAGTTCGAGTTCGAGTTCGAGTTCGAGTTCGAGTTCGAGTTCGAGTTCGAGTGTTTTAAGGGAGAAAAACAGTTTGTCGATTTCTGGCAAAACTAATAATATCCCTATGAGAAAAAGTCAAATCGCAAAGTCGTAGAAAGTTGTAAAAAGATCTAAAACTTTTCTATTTACACTTTTATTTATATCTTTTACAAAAATTTTTTTACGAAATTTGGTGAAAACTTACATTTTTATATCCCAGATACGTTGTCATCTATTTGATTAGAAATTAACTAGATGACGCCCGCAACTCCGTTGCGCCAAAATTCGTTTATCGCGCGGGAACCGTACATTTTTCCGGGATAAAAAGTATCCTATGTCCTTTCCCGGGACTCAAAGTATCTCCATACCAAATTTTAGCAAAATCGGTTCAGCGGTTTGCTGATATTTTGACGGTCTAATTTTCAATCGAAAATTCGACCGTCAAAATATCAGCTTTTTTCAAAAAGTTGGTATGCTTTCTATTCGTTGAAATCTCTACTTTCCGATGCAAAAAAAAACATTTCACCATAATAAATCTCAGAAAATGCAAAAAATCGAAAATTTTAATCATTTTGAATAATTTCATCAAAAAAATGTGATTGCTGCAATGTTACAGTTAAAAAGTTGATTTATTTAAGGGCCTGTTTCACCGCTTCCTGATAAGGCTATCCACCACTTAATTTGACAGATGGAGTATGGAAAATCTGTCAAATAACCCTATCGGGCACCTTATCAGGAAGCGGTGAAACAGGCCATTATTCTTATTACATTTCTGTCATAGAAAATCTCATTATATATAAATATATAATATGTAGGTCTATGCTTATAAAATAACATGTCTTGACCGACTGAATGATTCATCATCGCTGAGTAAAATCTCTTAAAATTACAGCCAAAAAATTTTATGAGTAGGGTTGTTTTATTGAGTAGAAACCCACTAAGGAAGGAATTTCGGAAATTTTAAATGAAATAGGGGTTGAAAGTTTGAATGAAAGTCAGTCATTTCTCAAGTTTGAAACGTGACAATTTATTTTTGGGCTACTGACTAAAAGTGAATGGATACGTATTTAAGCGTTTTAGAAAATTTTACACCCAAGGTTTGAAATAGGGGTTGAAAATTTGAATGAAAGTCCGTCATTTCTTAAGTCAAATTACATAAAAAATATATTTAAAAATCTATAAATTTATATAAAATATGTAACGTAAATGTAACTTTTGGCCGATTTTAAGTGTTGTAATGTTTTTATGTCTTTATTTTTTGATTTTCAATGATAAGATTAATGTGTTTATATATGTGTTGTAATGACTAATGATTAATGAATAACGTAATAGTACGAGATACGACTGCAGAACTGTGCAGGTATCGAGTATACGCTTTTACTATTAATATTTATGACTAGCTGTTGCCCGTGACTACGTCCGCGTTATCATGGTATAATAACAAAGATGAATAGTTTTCCCCTTTTTGTGGTTCCTTATACAAAGGGTAAAAACGGGACCCTATTTAAGCAAACGTCAAACGCAAACGTCCATAAACTTTTATGTTTCTAACTCAAAAAATGGCGGACTGTCATTGAAACTTTCAACCCCAATTTCACCCCCTTAGGGGTAGAATTACCAGAAACGCTTAAATACCTATCCATTCATTTTTAATCAGCAAAACAAAAATAAACTATGTTTCTAGCTTAAGAAATGATGGACTTTAATTTAAACTTTCAACCCCTATTTCACCCCTTGGGGGTAGAATTTCCAAAAACGCTTAAACACGCATCCATTCATTTTTAATCAGTAACCCAAAAATAAAGTTTCATGTTTCTAACTCAAGAAAAGACCGTGGAAATGAAGGACTTTCATTCAAACTTTCAACCCCTATTTCACCCCCTTGGGAGTAGAATTTTCAAAAACGCTTAAACACCCATCCATTCATTTTTAATCAGTAACCCAAAAATAAAGTTTCATGTTTCTAACTCAAGAAATGACCGTGGAAATAAAGTACTTTCATTCAAACTTTCAACCCCTATTTCACCCCCTTCGGGGTAGAATTTTCAAAATTCCTTAGTGGATGTCTACTCAATAAAACAACCCTACTCACCAAATTTCGTGGCTGTAGCTTTAACAGTTTTTGCTCAGCGATGATGAATCAGTCAGTCAGTCAGTCAGGACATGTAATTTTATAAGTAAAGATTAGGAGAACATATTTCTACTGGGGTGCCAGTCCAAATGTGGCCGCAAGTATTTTTAATTTTTTTTTTTTTAATTGAGTTTGCGGGATAAAATGTTTTCATCAGGTATTGAAAGCAAACATGGTTCATTTCACGGCAATGACTATAGAGATTTAGAAAAATCCGGTGTGCCGTTGGGCACCCAGCCGCAACTCTATTGTAACCAGGTGTGAACAGGTACCATTCCGATACATTTTTGCATCCATAACGTATATTGATCTTTTATATATCAAATGGAAGCTTATTTTCCTCTTATTATTACAATATAGGTGTGCCTAATTAAATCTGGCCGCAAATAAGGGGTGCCGGCTGTCAATGATGGCAAACTATCGAAGTTTGAGGGAAAGGGAGATAGCGCGTAACATTACGGGTCTAACGAGGATAGTGATTGTACATCATGTTAGTGTACTTAAACATCTGTTCAAACAATAGTAATCGGCCAAGTGCGAGTCGGATTCGCGTACGAAGGGTTCCGTACTATTATAGAGCAAAATTAGGCTAACATGGGGGCCACCCTTTATTTTAATTTTATTAGTAATTGAATTGCACATTTCATTGAAGATTTCGAAAAATGTTAAAGTGCCTATCTGTTAAAGTATCGACATAGAGCGAAAAAGGCCATTTTATTAGTGTACCTGCATGTAGTGTCAGAGGGCGTTATTAGTATTTCTGTGCGTCAATAAGATGGGGTTTTTTTTAATTAAACAGCAACGCGTTGTTGGTATTCCTGGGCGTCAATAGATAGAGTTTAAAGTTTTTTTTTTGGGTTTACAAGAAATAACTTCGTTCCATTCGGATGTCCCTTGACATCAAGTTTTTTAATTGAATATATTCAATTACAATAACATATTTTTATTAGGATACCCAAAGGTTAAAAACGGGACCCTATTACTGAGAGAGCCGGTTCTTCTCGCTGGGTTAGTTCCCGAACCAGTGGTAGGCATGTAGATTATAAACCAACTGCAACGGTAGACAACAAGCGGGCTGCAAAACCGCGAAAGGTCGAATCTTGGACCGTGAAATATTGTAATGCAGTTTATACCAAGTATCAATTAATACATAGATAAGGTATTCGTTATACCTTTATTTAATTAAAATAATATTTTCAAGCTACATAGGACAAGTGTTTTTTCTAGATTTCGTTAAAAAATTTCCACAGTATCCGGACCGCAACTAAAATTACTTGCCGACCCCTAATGTAGACGTTCAGAATATATTTGCAAAAATTTATTCTGAATAAAAAAAAATGAGTTTGAGTTTTGAGACTTCGTTGTCTGTGAGTCTGTCCGTCCGTCTGTCTGTCCGTCCGTCTGTCCGTCTGTCCGTCTGTCTGTCCGTCCGTCTGTCCGTCTGTCCGTCCGTCCGTCCGTCTGTTTGTCCGTCTGTCTGTCCGTCTGTCTGTCCGTCTGTCTTTCTCCAGGTTGTATCTCAAAAACCGCTATAGCTTAGCTAGACTTCGGAAATTTTCACCCATTGTGTATAATATCTGTTGCCGCTATAACAACAAAATACTAAGTGATTTTTTGGCCTTTTTCGCTTTATGTCGATAATGGTAAGGCACTTTAAAATTTCATGAAATCATCAATTAAATGTGCAATTTAATTACTAATAATAAAATTAAATTAAAATTAAAAAATTAGGGCGGCCCCCATACAAAAACACAAATTTAATATAAAAAATACGAGTCCGATTCGCACTTGGCCGATTATTACTATTGTTTGAACCGATGGTTAAGTACACTAACATAATGTACAATCACTATCCTCGTTAGACCCGTAATGTTACGCGCTAGCTCCCTTTCCTTCAACCTTCGATAGTTTGCCATCTTTGACAGCCGGCACCCCTTATTTGTGGCCAGATTTAATTAGGCACATCTATATTATAATAATAAGAGGAAAATAAGCTTCCATATATGATATATAAAAGACCAATATACGTTATGGATGCAAAAACTTATCGGAATCGTACCTGTACGCCTGGTTACAATAGAGTTGCGGCCGGGTGCCCAATGGCACACCGGATTTTTCTAAATCTCTATACTCATTGCCGTGAAATGAACCATGTTTGCTTTCAATACCCGATGAAAACATTTTATTCCGCAAACTCAATTTTTTACTTTTTTTTTAATAGTTGCGGCCACATTCGGACTGGTACCCCAGTAGAAATATGTTCTCCTTATCATAAATATTTGTAAAATGAGGTTTTAAGCGTGTACTCGATACCTACACAATTCTGTAGTGGGATCTTAGACTAACCAAAATAAAGTATCTACATTTAATAGTACGACTAGCTGTTGCCCGCGACTTGACCCGTCTCATCGAAACGACGGACTTTCATTTAAACTTTCAACCCCTATTTCACTCCCTTGGGGGTGAAAATTTCCGAAAATCCTTAGTGGGTTTCTACTTATAATAAAACAACCCTACTTACTAATTTTTTTGGCTGTAATTTTAAGAGATTTTTCTCAGCGATGTTGAATCATTCAGTCGGTCAGGACATGTTATTTTATAAGTATAGATCGACATATATATTTATATATAATAAGATTTTCTATGACAGAAATGTAATAAGAATTAAATAAATCAACTTTTTAACTAACAAATTGCAGCAATCACATTTTTTTGATGAAATTATTCATAATGATTAAATTTTTTTTTTTCAAATTGTCTGTCGGTGACTATCCGACAACCGAGAAGATTTACTATGGTGAAATATATATGTTTTTTTTTTTCATCGTAAAGTAGAGATTTCAACGAACAGAATACCAACTTTTTGAAAAAAGCTTAATTTTGACGGTCAAATTTTCGATTGAAAATTAGGGTATTTTTTTTTTTATAATAATTCAAAATAAGGTGAAAAAAAATAAATTTTCTAATCAAATAGACGACAGCGTATCTGGGACATAAAATGTAAGTTTTCACCAAATTTCGTGAAAAAAATATTTTTTTGTAAAAGATTTTACTTTTTCATAACTACAACTTTGCCATTTGACTTTTTTTCATAGGAATATCAGTTTTGCCAGAAATCGAGATAAACCTTTTTTCCCCCTTAAAACCTCCCCCCACACTTTTCCCTAACTCAGATCGCCACGAAATATTTTTTCCCTTAATTTTTATAATATTCTCCTTTCGTAATGGGTTTCATCCTACTGTATTTTTTTTTTGTCTTAAAAATTATTGGTCTTGGTCTATCAAGGGTTACCTTGTAAACAGTCGTATCCGCAATCCATGTTAATGCGACTTGCGGATACGACTATTTTAAGTTTGTTTTTACTACTAGTTAAGCCTGGAATTGCTATTATCTCATACCGATCATTTACTAGCACGGAGACCACTCGAAATGGCCCTATATAAGGAGGAACCAGCTTTTTACCTTTGACCGTCGTTCTTAAAAGAGGTTTTTGTTATAATTACTAAATCACCCTCATTGTAAATTCGTGCTGGGTGCTTGTGTTTATCATAATACTGTTTTTGTTTGATCTGTTCATTATCTATTCTATCCTTAACTTCATGCCTTATATCGGTAACGGCAGTATTATCACGAGTTTCAGATCGGACTTCATTAAGAATAGGTTCTATCTCACTATTCATACGGGTTCCAAACATTTCTGCGGGGGTTCTACCAGTAGTTTTGGATACTATTATTGAGGCCCCATGGAATTCTGCCCACCTTCTCATCGCAATTTAAGTTTTGAGCTGTAAGAGCGTTAAGAAAGTCCTATTGTAGCGCTCTGCCTGGCCATTCGATTGAGGGCTTGCCACAGCATTTAACACGTGTTTGATTTTCCTATCTGTACAAAACTCTGAATAATCGCGAAGTAAAACAGGTTGTCACTTATTATGCGGTCAGGAGTTCTAAAAACATTAAAATTTCATCCAAAATTGCAATAGCTGTTTTAGACTTAATATTTCTCACTGGCTTAATAAAAGCAAATTTAGTAAAAGCGTCTATGATTAATAATATGTAAGAGTTTTGTTTTTTCGACTTTACAAAGGGGCCGAGATGGTCAATATGCAAGGTATGAAATGGATCTTCAATTTTAGTGATGGGGTGTAGTAATCACTCACAATCACATTGAAGACAGGCAGCCACGCATTTCTTTATAAATTTTGTCATTTTTGGAAACCAATATGTCCCCTTTATTCGTTCCATTGTTTTATCTACTCCAAAATGACCAATATCATCATGATTTAGCTTGCATATTTGCCATCTCGCTCCCTTTAGCACAACCCATCTTAAATTATTCTTATTACCATCTATTACCTTGTAAATCCTATTATCTTTAATAACATAATTACATATCAATTATGTGTTTCACTTGTTCTGCTTCTGCATCTATTTTAGAAGTTAATATATCCCTAACTCTTTGTAGCTCTGAATCACCGAGCTGTAAATTTAGTAGCCAATCTTCATTATTTATTAACATGACAGTAGGATATTGTTCTAGCTCATCAGGAATTACTAAATCCATTGGGTTACGTGACATCTACATGTAACATACGAGTACTAGGGCAATGTTCTACAGTGCATTGATATCCTTGTAATAACAACTAGGGTTGCTGAGGATTCCTCTTCCGCTTCCTCATAATGAGGAAGTTCCGCAATATTTTGGGTTCCTCAACCGTTACCGCATCCTCATAAATAAAAATAAAAAATCCTCTTCCGCTATCGCTTCCTCAAAATTTAAGAGGAATTTATGAGGAATTTCACTGCGCATGCGCGTCGCGTATCCAATCATGGCAACGCACACACCAGAGCGCGAGAATTGTATTAAATTATTCGCTCTGTATCTTTTTTTTGTGTGCGTGTGTTGTGTATGTTACTGTGTGCCGAGTGTGAGTTTTTTGTTTCACATTCGATCGTGAACGCGTTTGGCGTTTACTGAGATTTTGTATGGGATTACTCACTGGGCTGGGCCGTGAGCAGGTGGCGCTGTTCAAATCCCATACAAAATCTTAGTAAACGACAAACGCATTCACGATCGAATGTGTAACAAAAAATCACACTAGGCACACGAACTCCTTAACTGCTGGACCGATTTTGATGATTCTATATTGTGTGTGTTTCGAGAATGGTTTAGAATTCAGATTCATAGTTTGCTTTGGTCCACTGGATAATGCCCTTTTAATATATTTTTTTTGTGTATTGTTTTTTTTTAACGCAGGGGAAACCCGTCATGGGTGCCACGGGTTGGGTACCCCGGGGGTATGTGAGACTCCTACTCACTAAAACCACCTGCGGCTCGCCTTCAGTCGTATAACGGAGGGATATCCCGGATCTAACAAACACGGGACTCCCTCCACGACTGGCCGGTCTACCTCTGACCGGAATTTCACCAAAGTAAGGGAACGCTTAGGCGAACTAAAGCGTTCCCCTCAGCGGCGCCGGGACTGACAAAGCCGGGCAGGTAAGGCCAAAAGGCATGCGGTTAAATTCATATTGCCCATCAGGCGTAACGAATGATGCAAGGTGTTTAGAATTTTCTGATATTGGTATTTGGTAAATGCCCGGATAGAAATTATGGGCATCGGGTAACGTTCTTTAACGGTTATAGAATTTAGTATTCTATAATTTACACAAAGTCTTTGCTTCCCGTTTTTCTTTTTAACTAGAACAATAGGGCTTGCGTATTCTGATATTGAGTCTCTAATAGGGTTGTTGAGGAAGTGATTATGAGGAAGAGGAGGAGGAAGAGGAATTGTCACGCGCAAATTTCGAGGATGTGGATGAGGAAGAGGATATTTTATGAGGAAGAGGATGCGGATGAGGAAGCGGATGAGGAATAGGATGATAGGAAATTATAAATAACAAAAAACGGCGGGAAAGAATTTGTCCTGTCTGTACCTATTAAAAGTACATACACAAAAAAATATTAAAAGGGCATTTTCCAGTGTTGCAAAGCAAACTATGAATCTAATGTGTCTAAACCATTCTCGAAACACACACAATATAGAATCATCAAAATCGGTCCAGCAGTTAAGGAGGACTTCGTGTGCCTAGTCTGAATTTTTTGTGTTTCACATTCGATCGTGAACGCTTTTGGCGCTTACTAAGATTTTGTATGGGATTTGAAAAGCGCCACCAGCTCACGGGAGTGAGCCCAGCCCATACAAAATCTTAAGGGCCCCCGAGACGATCAAACGGTTTGACTCAAACACGTAAATTTTGGTTCGACTTAAACCATTTTGATCGTTTACAAAGCTAGTTTGAACGGTTTGTCAAACATTTACGTGTTTGAAGCTTGTTTGATGAAACTTCATATTTTTGTTGTGTTTGACGCGCCCTTTGATCGTGTTCCGAAGCGTTTGATCAAACTCGGCTTACTTTAGTGCTGGATTTTAAAGAAGAAAAAAAAAAAAAAGAAAGAAGCTGTAGTTTTTAGCACTTTCTGTAGATGTTTGTCAATAAAACGATATTTTAGTTCATACTTTTCTTTGGACCAAAGTCTTTTTCTTTTTTTTCTCTTTTGACAGAGAACATTAACGTTATAAACATAAGAAAATCGTGATACTCGTTCTAGAATCTAGACTCTAGAGCATCTTGTCTGCATGTCAAGACGTCTACTCGACAGCGCGTATTGAACCAAACTGCGCAGTGTCGTTTGACAAACCGTTCAAACCGACACCAAACGGTTGCATCAAACACGTAAGGTTTGAATCAAACCATTTGATCGTCTTTGATCAAACGGTTTGACTCAAACACGTAAATTTTGGTTTGACTCCAAACCATTTTGATCGTTTACAAAGCTAGTTTGAACGGTTTGTCAAACATTTACGTGTTTGAAGCTCGTTTGATGAAATTTCATATTTTTGTTGTGTTTGACGCGCCGTTTGATCGTGTTCCGATGCGTTTGAACAAACTTTGTACCATTCTTTGGAGTAGGTACATTATTTTTAACCGACTAAAAAGAGGTTATCAATTCGACGCGTATGTGTGTAATATTTCCAGAACTGCCCAGTTTTCGTATATGTTAGTCTATATCAGCATTCAGCATCTGAACAAAATATGTACAAAATTTCAAAAGTGTATGTATGTTTTTATGTTTGTGTTCACATATCTCCGGAACTACAAGTCCGATTTAAATATTTTTTGTTGTACTATGTAGGTATTGTTTAACTTGGGAGACTTCTGCAAGTTTCATCAAAATAGGTTTAGTAGTTTTTGAGATAGGGAATTTAATTCTCAATTTCGTACAATTTTTAAGTCGGTTTTATCTTTTAAAAAATAATATTTATTCGTCACAAGACGTGTACTCCACAGCGCGTATTGAACCAAACTGCGCAGTTTCGTTTGACAAACCATTCAAACCGACATCAAACGGTTGCATCAAACACGTAAGGTTTGAATCAAACCGTTTGATCATCTCGGGGGCCCTTTAGTAAACGCCAAAGGCGTTCACGATCGAATGTGAAACAAAAAACTCACACTCGGCACACAGTAATATACACAACACACGCACATAAAAAAAGATGAGCGAATAATTTAAGGCCGCATACAACGAGGATTAGTGAAATTTCGTGTTTTTATTTTCACTAGAACTTTGACCACGAGTAATTATAAGCATTGAAACATTTTTGTAGGTTAGTTACGTTCCTTACCAAGGTTAGGGTCAGCTTAAAATTTTGATTTAGATCCATTTACCACTAAAAAAATGTGCGTTAAAAATAATCCTTTCAAAATTTTATTTCTTCTTGAATTCAGCGAAAACAAATACAGGAATAAATATTTTTACGCCAAAATGTTTTAATCATGATTCCGGAGGCTCCCATCAGCTTCGTTTTTGATAAAATGTACCAATTATAAAGATAAATCGCTTTGTTTACAAATTTGAAAAATCTGTTGATATGTGAGAGCAACGCCTGATCATGAATATTTGGTACAAAAAATCCACAGGCACTTGATGGAAAATAAATAAATGACAAATATGTACCTTTCGAGCGCCATCTATTGAGCTAGTTTGTCTCAGATTCTAAAATGTCAGTCGCCTATAATCCCGCCTTAATACAATTCTCGCGCTCTGGGGTGTGTGTTGCCATGATTGGATACGCGACGCGCATGCGCAATGAAATTCCTCATAAATTCCTCTTAAATTTTGAGGAAGCGATAGCGGAAGAGGATTTTTTTATTTTTATTTATGAGGATGCGGTAACGGTTGAGGAACCCAAAATATTGCGGAACTTCCTCATTATGAGGAAGCGGAAGAGGAATCCTCAGCAACCCTAGTCTCTAATGATACCGGCCTCTAACATTTCGTCAATCATTTCTCTAACCTTTTCGCGTTTTGCATGGGACAGTATATGGTCTATACACTACTGGTGTTTTACTATTTAGTTCTGTATTCATTTCAGTTGCATGTGCATCCTAAATCCTGAAGAGACTTTGCAAAACAATGTTTGTACTCGTTTAGAATCTGTAATAGTTTAAGTTTGTCTGACTCACATACAGAATCTCCTATGTGTAGATCGTGGATGTCTATATTTGTAATATTTTTGGCACATAATTTGGAAGAAGACATAGAAGTAATGCAGTTACAGTCGGGGCATTTTAATAGGCCACATTTGACATCTGTCAGATTAATCTCCATAGTGAGGCGAACTGCGTAAAAACATCGACCAAAACGAATAAATCGATACGGACTTGAAATAAAATATTTGAATTTTATACGTTATTTGTAAAACCAAAAACAAATTCCTGTCCCTTTATTACTTTTTCTTTGCAAATTCAAGGACCAAAATAAGCCAAGTACATAATTTACAAAAAACATTGCATTTATTCGCTTGAATTATAAAAATTGTTAAATTTAGTATTATCATTATTCATTTCCCATAAATATGTGTTACTTTTCACAACGTGGTTATTGATTTATGGGGATATTTCGTTACAAGTAATAAATGCATCGATACTATTTATTAGCTTTCGATTTTTAGAGTAACATCCCTAGAGTTTAAAAAGAAAAAAGGTCAGCTGACGTAACATTGTAACGACGTGCAATTATTAAGATCAGAATTTGTTTATTACGTTTAGAATTGTTTATCAGTAAAAGCAAATCGTTAAATAATTCGTATCGGTCATGTTTACAATAAATATGTAATCGTAATTGAAAAAAGTTAATCAATTGTGCAGTTATAACAAAACGAAAATATTTATTTTTTATGCACGTCGCTACAAGGTTACGTGGTGCAATTTTGATGAACTGTCAAATGTGGCCTATTAAAATGCCCCGACTATAATCATTTCAACTGGAAAAGCTCGAGCGATAACTGTATTCTGAACAATTTGACATGATGGTTCCGGTGCAATAATATGCAATTTATTATTGACAACGGTACAAGCCGCCATTAACAATATACTGCTGAATCGGTTTACCTATTATTTTACTATCCAACAAAATATAACCATCGTAATCACCTTGATCCACAGCCTTAACAGATGAAATTCCAAAAAGTGTAACAGTTTTATTTGCAACTACTCATCTCCGCCATACGAATTATTAGTATGTACTTATTAGGCATATTTTCCTGAACACGAAAAGTGAGTGCGGTAGTCACTTCCTAAGTGTGGAGGGGGTAGCTACGAGTATGACGTCACAAAGATTGGGTACCGGGCCTATTCTATTATGCGGATTATTGAAATATCTACTGAACCGGTTTACTTAAGTAGGGTGTCAAAAGGTAATTAAATAAGCATCATTTTATTTCTCAGAACTATTAATGTGAATTAAGTACCAAGGGAAATATTTCGGAAAAACAATTTCAAAAATATATTATTTCCTTAAGTACATAACTTGGTTGTCGTTAGGATAATGGAAATATAGGTTATTATAAAATATTTGGCTACTTTAATCAGCTTCCTAACGAACTTTAAATCATTACAATGAAGCTATAAACAACGGAACTGCAGCCGTTTGAATGAGCCTCGGTAGCGCTGAACCTATAACGGTAGCTAAGCTTAGTAGCTTATAACGGTAGCTAAGCTTAGTAGCTTAGCTACCGTTATAGGTTCAGCGCTACCGAGGCTCATTCAAACGGCTGCAGTTCCGTTGTTTATAGCTTCATTACATATTATTACTAGGCTGGTTTCACTACTCAACACTAAAAAAAATCTGATTTGGTACATATTTCATATCGAAGTTGACTACTAATAAATATATTTAGGCATTTTATTTTGATATCACATCTAGAAAACTAAGAAATATGAATTCAAACTTTCTGTAATGTGGACGTAACTTTGATGTATATGTAGCTGGTATTTCGAAAATAAGATTATTTTACAAACAAAACTTACTTTATACTTTAGTTTATTTGATGAACTTTTATTTGATAGTTACATTTTTGGCGAACTTACGCCAAAATCTGGCCATTACGAAAGTCACTCGTACCGGGACATAAGATTGATAAATTTGGTTCATTGGTTGAGTCCAATTAAATTATTTTGCTGCCGTAACATAAAATTAGGCTTCATAAAATATATTCTCGTAAAACACTTGAACAAAGATAGACCTGCATTACAATTTCTCTTGCAAGTTTCCAAAGTTTAGTTACGCCATTTTCTCTATGGTTGGGCGAATCAAAATTGAATCTTATTCGTAGGTAGGGCGTAAGAAAGCTGAAGGAAGATTAGTCTTTTACATTAACTTACTCTTAATCATACTATAAAAACAAGCAGGGGAAGCTTTTATTGATGAGACAAAGAATTTTATCGGTCACAAGAAATCCGTCGACTTTCGCCAAAAATAAAACTGTTGTTGGACTATCCAAAAGGAACGTTATATCATATTATATTAATATGTCATTTACTTAATTCGCGTTTAGACTTTTTACCTGAAAATATAGAATCAGTTAGCTATGAATATGGGAACCGCTTTCATGAAGATACGGCTGAAATTTTTTCCAAGATGGAGGCCTGTCATGCTAGCAAATTACTGAGCCTTATCAGTGAATCTCCAGGATCTTAATAGAAGCGTTATAAAGTCAGCTGCACCAAGAAATCTTCCACTTTTTAATCAAAACATCAGAAAAACCTTACGGATGAGATTGATTTAACTAGAAAATCATATGTTTGAATAATTTCATTTATCTCGGAAATGAGATGTGATACAAAAATTTTATTTACATATTTATATTAGGCCAATAACAAGGAATTATAATTACATAGTAAGAACTCAGATAAAAAAAAACTTGAAAATTTGTTGAGTAATATTTTCTCTAGAATTATAATAGAATTTTGAATAAAAAGCATGAAAGTAAGTAATAAAAATATATAAAAGTATGCTGGTACTTATTCAAAGGTTGTATTTACAGTTTTTTTTAATGTGACCAGCATAAAAATAGGTTATAGGTAGGTATGTGTTGTACTAAAGTTACTGATAAAATTATTGAAAAATATTCAAAAAAATTGTATCTATGGCCTGTTTCACCGCTTCCTGATAAGGTGCCCGATAGGGTTATTTGACAGATTTTCCATATTCCATCTGTCAAATTAAGTGGTAGATAGCCTTATCAGGAAGCGGTGAAACAGGCCCTTATGGCCTGTTTCACCGCTTCCTGATAAGGTGCCCGATAGGGTTATTTGACAGATTTTCCATACTCCATCTGTCAAATTAAGTGGTGGATAGCCTTATCAGGAAGCGGTGAAACAGGCCCAATGTCCTAAATCTGATCTGAATAATAATACAAATTATAAGTTATAACATTAGTAACCGACAGGCGACATGACACATCCGGATGAACAGGAACCAGCTTTACATTGATCGACTTGATATTATAAGTTCGAGATCTTTCAATGAATTAATATATAATTATACACTTTCCTTGCACATATTCCACTTTATATTTTATTAAATTTAAAGTGGAATAAGTGCAAGGAAAGTGTACAATTATTTAATTGAACATGAATATCCACCAACAAGTGACAGTACATTCAATATCATATCTTTCAATGAGATTGAATTTACGGATGAAGTAACTGGCAATAAGAGATTGATATCCCCGTTCTTTCAGCCACAGCCTGTGGGTTCAGGAAGCTTGGGCTTTGCTACTTGGGCGTTCTGCCAATATAACTTCAGGTAGTTCGATCTTAGCGCATGCTGTCGAAAGGCTTGTCGTGTCACCCCCCGATGGTTGCTCGCCTTGTCGCGGCGGTGGGGCTCTAGTAACCGCGGCTTGGGCAACCGCGGTGAAGCAAAGAGGCAACCAGGGCCGGCCGGTGTCGCCGCCTGGCCCGAGGAGGGCGCTCCCAGCGGACTGGAGAAGTCCGCTGCGGATGCGCACCGAGGTGGGGCCGCAGAGGAAGAGGCAAGTAGGTATTACGGTGCGCGGCCGAGGTGTGGTCGGTGGCAGAGCCACAGTCCTGATCTGCCACATGGCCCCCAAGTAGCAGACTCGGGGGGCGTCTGCTACAGCCCTGGTGGGGGCCGAGGAGGAGGGCGCACGTGTTGTGCGCCCATCGTGGAGTCTTCGGGCCGCTGGCGGGGTCGCAGATGTGTGTATCGTTCCTGTGGCCCCGTCAAAAGGCGGCGAGGCGGAAGATGGGGGGGGTTTTAGTGGGTATACCGTGGTCTCATTAGCTACGGGAGTCCCACATCACCACTCGGGTCGCCCCCTGCGCCTGGGTGGTATGCGTAATGCATTTCCCCCTCCGGGAAAAAAAAAAAAAAAAAAAAAAAAAAGGCTTGTCGTGTCAGCGGTAAGACTTAAGACTTTAAGAAAGTTTCTCCGATTTCCTATCAAAATAAATTGTTTTTCAAGCTCTAAAACTTGACACAACTTTATAAGTTATCGCCGACACGACAAGCCTTTCGAGTTTTGACAGCATGCGCTAAGGTCGAACTAAACGCTCAAGTAGCAAGACCCACGCTTCCTGAACCCATACTCCATAGGCTGTGGCTAAAAGATCGAGGATACCAATATTTTATTGATTGATAGATATTTCACCCGTAAAATAAATCTCATTGAAAGATCTCGAACTTATACCTAATATGTCAATGTAAAGCTTGTTGCCGCTCATCCCGTTGCGTTGTGGATAATTGAATATTATGTCATGTTTTGACGACCTCTGTGACTCAGTGGTGAGCGCGTTGTTAGCTCAAGCCGGGGGTCGCGGGTTCGAATCCCGCCGATGGAACAAAAAGTTTTCAATGTTCCCGGGTCTGGATGTGTATTAAATATGTGTATGATATAATAAAAATCTTAAATATATGTATAGTATCAAAGTATTAAATATATTTCCGTTGTCTGGTACATGTAACACAAGTCCTTTAGGTACTTAGCATGGGGCTAGACTGACGTGGTGTGAAGCGTCCATAGATATTATTATGTCGGTTACAAAATGTTATGGCCCTTCTAAAGACTTGTTACCCGTGTAATTATTTAGAAGATACAGATCAGGTTAAGGCCATTAATAAAATAAAAAAAATATTTAAACATTTTTAATAATTTTATCAGTAAGTTTAGTGCAACACATACCTACCTATAACCTATTATTATGTTGATCACATTAAAAAAATCGGTTGTCTGTAAAGTCGGTTTACTGACGATAGTTGAACGTGACAACGTCATAGCCTTAATGCTGTATGATAAATTAAAAATCCTGGATTTGATCAAATTGTAAAAATTGGCGCTTTTATTAACGGCACCACCGGAAAACTCTTAAAAAAAGTAATAAATTTTAAGTCATAAGTGACTCTTGATTGTGCATATTTTGTGCATATTTCGCCACTTTGATCGTGCATATAATCCGATGTCTAGTCATAACTAACGAAACTTCTTCATACAAAAGTATAACTGTCATGTTTTTCGGGCGCGCAGCCCATATCGAATTATAAGACGTTATCACGTCAAAACTGTAAATACAACGTATCGTATAAGCACCAGCTTACTTTTACATATTTTTATTACAAACGTTCATGCTTTTTAGGTACTTACTCAAAATTCTATTATCATTCTATAGAAAACTAGCCTATTAGCTTAGCTACCGCTCTATGGGTTCAGCGCTACCGAGGCTCATTCAAACGGCTGCAGTTCCATTGTTTATCGCTTTATTGTAATGATTTAAAGTTCGTTAGGAAGCTGATAAAAGTAGCCAAATATTTTATAATAACCTATATTTCCATATTTTTTTTTTGATGTCGCAGGGGAAACCCATCATGGGTGCCCCGGGTTGGGTACCCCGGGAGTATGGGAGACTCTTACTCACTAAAACCACCTGCGGTTCGCCTTCAGCCGTATAACGAAGGGAAATCCCGGATCTAACAAACACAGGACTCCCTCCACGACTGGCCGGTCTATCTCGGACCGGACTTCCACCAAAGTAAGGGAACGCTTAGGCGAACTAAAGCGTTCCCCTCGGCGCCGGGACTGACAAAGCCGGGCAGGTTCCCATCCTGACCCGGAGCCCCGTTAGACAGAAGTTAGGAGGTTCGCGTAGCGACGCCTCCACACTCCCGTCCTACGCTGGCGGAGCGGCAGAGAGGTGGGGTCATTCTCTCTGTCCCGCTCCGTGGCCTCTTTCTGCGACATGACAAATTCGCAGAAAGAGACCGCCGCCTGCCAGGCCTCGTCGCTCTCGAGCATGCAGCGCACCATGCTCGGGAGTGAGAGGTCTCCACCTAGCACCGCCACGAGATCGTGGCGCTGCACGGCCCAACGATCGCACACCTCAAGGGTATGCTGGGCCGTGTCCTCCGCAGCGCCACATTCATGGCAGGCTGGCGTTGGCTCTCTCCTGGCAACCCTACACAGGTACTCACCGAAGCACCCGTGCCCGGTGAGTACTTGTGTAAGGCGACCTATATTTCCATTACCCTAATGGTTACAAAGTTATACACATAAGAAAGAAAAAATATTTTTTTGAAATTATGTTTTTCCGAAATATTTCCCTTGGTACTTAATTCATATTGATAGTCCTAAGAAATAAAATTATGCCTATTTAATAACCTTTCGTTTTACACCCTATTTAAGTAAATCTATTCAGTAGATATTAAATTAGGAAGCGACTGCCTCACTTTTCGTGTTCAGGAAAATATGCCTAATAAGTAATAAGTACATACCAATAATTCGTATGGCGGAGATGAGTTGAACGAAAATCGTTATTTGAAGACTTGTGCAAAAATGTGACGCACTAGTAGATGCAGTGTTGCCAGTGCGTATGTTAGAAAGTTACATACCTACTCTCATTCGAAAAGTAACATTTTGATGGAAAAAGTAACATTTCGGATAATAATACATTAAATAAAAAATTGACTTATAATTTATTGCTTTATTATTATTATTGCTTAAAAAGCTCATGAATCGAAATTAATGTTTCTGTTGAATTTCTAAAATACTCCTGAAACTTCTTCGTTGACAGATATTGATAAGGGCAAGTGCAGTTTGAATGCAGTTGACACGACTGCAATGCGACTACAGTAGAATTGCAAACCAAACAGTTCACACGACTGCACGCCGACAGCAACTGAACTGCAATCCGACTGCGTGTTTGGTTTGCAGTTCTATTGCAGTCGCATTGCAGTCGTGTCAACTGCATTCAAACTGCAATTTGCAGTTGGATTGCAGTTGAAATGCAGTCCGTATGTGTAGACCCTAAAGGTTATATTCGCCGCAGGTGTTTCTCTTTTTTATGCGAGGCTCTATCCAAATGTTTCTCCTTTTGGAATGTGCTACTGCAATCTGCATTTCACATTCTATATTATCAGAATCATCGTCTGAGAAGCTGTCTAACAAATCAAGAAGTAAGACAGTGTCAGTTATTAGTTATCACTCATTGTCAATCACCCTGTATATAGAACTCTAACAAGGAATACGTGTGGCACCAACGCAGACGCGTAAGGAAATGAACATATTTTTAATATTATCGTATCTTAGCCGTGTGTTAGCTTAAGATACTATAATATTTTATATTTGGACATCTTAAGATAAAATATTGTATTATCTTCACCGTGTGTGATGCGCTTAAGCGCATCACACACGGTGAAGATGTGTGTGATGTGAGCGCATCACACACATCTTATAGAATATAATATAATATTTTATCTCTTGAAGATAATATAATATTTTATCTTAAGATGCCCAAATATAAAATATTATAGTATCTTAAGCTATCACACACGGCTAAGATACGATAATATTAAAAATATGTTCATTTCCTTACGAGTCTGCGTTGGTGCCACACGTATTCCTTGTTAGAGTTCTATATACAGGTTGATTGACTATGAGTGATAACTAATAACAACTAGACAGCTTCTCAGACGATGATGATTCTGATATAGAAAGTGAAATGCAGATTGCAGTAGCACATTCTAAAAGGAGAAACATTTGGATAGAGCCTCACATAAAAAAGAGAAAAACCTGCGGCGAATTTAACCTTAAGGGTCTACACAGACGGACTGCATTTCAACTGCAATCCAACTGCAAATTGCAGTTTGAATGCAGTTGACACGACTGCAATGCGACTGCAATAGAACTGCAAACCAAACACGCAGTCGGATTGCAGTTCAGTTGCTGTCGGCGTGCAGTCGTGTGAACTGTTTGGTTTGCAGTTCTATTGTAGTCGCATTGCAGTCGTGTCAACTGCTTCAAACTGCACTTGAACTGCAATTTACAGTTGGATTGCAGTTGAAATGCAGTCCGTCTGTGTAGACCCTTATCAATATCTGTCAACGAAGAAGTTTCAGGAGTATTTTAGAAATTCAAGAGAAACATTCATTTCGATTCACGAGTTTTTTAAGCAATAATAATAATAAAGCAATAAATTATAAGTCAATTTTATTTAAAATTATCCGAAATGTTACTTTTTCCATCAAAATGTTACTTTTCGAATGAGAGTAGGTATGTAACTTTCTAACATACAGCACTGGCAACACTGCATCTACTAGTGCGTCCGATCACCGATGAGCCCGCTGCTCGACACAAAAACACCCTGTACCTATTCATAAAGATATATTTCGCATCTTAAGATAACATATTAAGATTCGAAATATATATTTCGTATCTTAAGATAAAACATTAAGGTACGAAATATATATATATATATTTCCATATCTTAAGATACAAAATATAAAATATAAATTAACTTCGTCGTGTGTGGTGGTTCATAGGATTTGTATGGTGAGCGATATTCTAAAATATGCTCTAAGATAATATATATTTTATATTATCTTCACCGTCTGTGATGCGCTTATTACTACACTTACTAAAATGTGGGGCAGCTCTGTAAACGACCTACCTATTAATAATGGTGTGTCTAAAAGTTCATCTGAAACTACCTTACTGTCAACCTTGGCAGAAACGCCTTCTATCACGAAATCTACCTTCACACTACCAAGGGCTAGTACAATTATTTAATTTCCAAATCCTTTCCAAAACCGTAACTTCACTGCCAAAATCTATGAAAGCATTAATTTTTACAGTCTTATAAAACTTTGCATTGGGGGAAGAAGATGAAATGCACATAGTTTTAGGGGTGGTATTATTGTTTTCTTTATTATTTGTAAGTTTGATAACACACTTTTCAGCAGTATGACCTATTCTTGAACATCGCGAACACTTGAGGGTTTAGTGCAGCGAATGTAACTATGGCCCTGTTCCTTGCAATTAAAACAAGTGAGAGTTTGAACCTGATTAGTACCCGTACGTGTAAATGATTTTTCATTCCCTACTGTAGGCTTCAAAATTGACCGGTCTAAGAGAACTGAGTTATCCTTAATACTCATCAAAAACTGTAGCAAGTAGCAACTGATCGGGATGAGAACAACGCAATACCAGAGCACTAGATTTCATTGTTTTATCACTTATTCCGTGAATAATACAGTCAACCGCAAGTTTTCCTGTTATATCACATGATTTACAAGTGCTAATTTCTCATAAAAATAGTTTTGTATTGATTCATTAAACCTACTCTTACGTCTAAGCATTTCTTCCAAGGATTGGCCATAGTTATATTCATGTGGGAATACGCTAGTTAATTTGACTTGCCATTCGTCCCAAGTAAATAATATAGTACTAAGGCTTTCGTACCAACGCTTGGCCAATCCTTGCAATTTTTGCATAGCGAAATGGATAGTAGTCTTTTCATCCCAGCCATAGACAGCAGCGCATTCGTTGACCTTTTTTAGCCATCGGTAAAATATTTTTGTAATCATTACTTCTATTGATATTAGCTGGTGTCTGTGGCTGTGAGGAAATCGATTGAATAGGCTACTTGACCTATATTCAATTTCATTGAACAAATGCATATTTCTAGTAGAACTTGGCCTAGGAAACCGTATTTCACCCTTATTATCAAATAAAAGCTTATGATTGATAACGATTTGGATGTGACGTCATCCTCATACTAATTTAATATCTTTTATTTATCGCGCTCGCTATATGTAAGTTTATTTGTACATAAATAATAAGAATAAGCATATAATATATTTTCTTCAATAATTCAAATAAAACATCAGTTTTATATTTATTATCTCCATTTATTGTAGACGGGAAATGAAATGGCCAAAACTTTTCTCCAAAAGTTTTCAACATTGCAAATGATTTCTAATTTCTTATATAATTATTTTATAATTTTTGGGCACTTTTAGACTCGTACATTTAGCACATTAAAAAAAAATTCAATAAAGAGAGTTTAAAATACAAAGCGTATAACGTCACACTATGGCGAACAGTGTTTTCGGCGCCATTTAAGAGGCATATTTTTCAATAAACATTTTTATGGGTTTCTACTGAGTAAAATATTAAAATATTAGTTTTTTTTTTAAAAAATGAATGATTATGAAGCGATAAGCATGAAGAAAAAAATTAGGTCAAGTAGCCTAAAACATCGTCCGTGGATATAAGAGGGCTCACTGACCTGTTCAACTCGTTTACGTCTCGCTCCCGGCGCTCTTGACCGCTGTGACGCGGACGCGAGGACTCGCGGTCGACGTGCTCCCGGCTGCTGGGGCGCAAGTAGTCGTGGTAGTCATGCTCGCGGCGTGTTCTGCTTCTGCGGCGAGATAACTCTCGGCGCGTGGTCCTCATCGAGTCATCTCTTTCGCGATTCGTGTTCCATTGCGTCTCTAAACACACAAAAAGTGGAATGATTTATTATATGATACCAATAAAAGAAAAGAAATACGGTTGGAGTTTTCAAATAAACAAAAGCAATTTTGTAGGCGTGTACACTGTACGTGCCACTTCTGATATGTAATAAAACTCTAGAACACAGTTATAATATTTTATTTTAACATACATCTATTAATTATTATTAAATTATCACCAATTAACAGTAATTAACAATAGGTTTAACAAAAGTGTAAGCACGTTACATCAAAACAGTATAAAATTAATAAGTATAAGTGACTTACCAGTAGAACCTGCCGAGATCAACGTTGATACCAGAATCGACCAAATAGGGCTGAAACCCTCTATTTTATACCCAGGTATTCCCGCCAACCCGCGCCAACTGCTATCAACGTCGAACTCTATGAGGGAAGTCAAATGCAACTTCCTTTTCTTTAATACATTGTTTTATTTTAACAGCACTAGAAAAATCTTAACATACTCTCAATAAATATTAAATAAATATGTAATTTTAATAAAATATTTTTCTAATTTTACATACCCTTGAATAAAATTTATAGAAATTTATAGAAATTGCAATAAAGTATTACTTCCTTGTAATCAACAGTTTTACAAAAATCCAAAAACAACCTTAATAAATAAAGCATAATTATTCATCATTTTATAATGACATGTGTTGATTTTAGCCGTCTTATTTTAATTTGTTATCATTTACTTTACATTACATCCTGTTAGTTAATTCAAGTTAAAGATTTAATTAAAACAGAATCATATTTAAAATTAAATGACTACCTACTAAAAATATTGTTTTTAATTTTCAAATTAAACATATTACATAATTCTAAAATAAAATTGACCTAGCATTATATTACATTGTTCAGGTAACGCCCCCAAATTGCGTAACGTTCCCTTATTCATTCCATACAACTAACGGCAATAATCAGTAGGTTCTTGAAGTATTCAGAATTGAATATAAAAAATATAAAAAGAATTGAATAATATTATAGGTACTCTCTTCTTTCGAATATAATATAATAGCAAGTTGACGTCCAATAACTGTTTTTCAGCACTTTTACAATACTAGTAGTAGGACTGGCCAAAAAAACCTTTAAATGAGATAAAAGATTATTAAGAATGTACAAAAAATACTTCATAGATTGTTATTTATACAATAACACGTATATAAAATATAATGTTTATCATAAACAATATTATTAAAAACTTTAGCATGTTTCTAAATTTTTTCTTTTCATTTGTAAAACCAAGGCGCATAATATGATGGCCATGGCGACAAAAAGATGTTTTTATTTTAATTAAGTGGAATAAGCGCTTTATTTCGTTTATATATTGGTTCCGGCTTCTTGAGATAATATAATGATTAATGATTGATGACCAAAAAAAATTTAGGTTTCGACTAATTTCGGCAGTCAATGCACCATGATAGCCATAGCCTTTATTTTTTCCCTCTAAAAATATTATATTCGCGCCAAAATTTTAATTGTCAAAAGTCAAATGATGACCATGGCGACAAAAAGATGTTTTATTTTGGTTACTCCGCAACCTGATAAAAAATACTCTATTTTTAAGCGCTTTATTTCGTTTATATTGGTTCTGGCTTCTTGAGATATATCATAATAATATTATAATGATTGATGACAAAAAAATGCACCATAGCCATAGCCTTTATTTTTTCCCTCAAAAAATATTATATTCGCGCCAAAATTAAAAAAAATTATTGTCAAAAGCAATGATTATTAAGAAAACATAGTCAAAAGCACAGATTACCTAAATGGTCAAAAGTCAAAAATGAATGAATGAAATTGAATTTTTTACAATTAACATGCAAAACATTATACTACATAGGTATCTGTGAATTGTGATGCAAAACAAAGCATAAAAATCACAATTTTTGCTAAGTAATTGTTGAATCTGCAATCAAAGTCTTTGAATAATTATTAAATGTAAATCATGGCCGATTCTATAGGTGACAAAAAGTAATTTGTGTAAACTTTGTTTTCAAAGTTGATAGTGTGTGTATTTGAGTTTTTTTACATAATATCATTGGTGTGTATGCTAATCTAGTGGTGCTTTTGCAGCTAATCACAGGGCCAAACGGCAGAAAATGGACAAGCATGGACGTATGTCAGCTTTCGAGAAGTTAAAGGCAAGGGTTCTAAACACAAATACGATGTGGATGTGAGGAGAATGTGTACGACACGGTCGACGAGAGCGTGTATAGCGAGCGAGTGTTGCAGCGGCAGGAGGACGACTGGATAGAAGACGGTGACCTATACTTCATGCCTATCAAATTTAGTTTTTCAGATGGTACTGGATGGCAGAGAAATATATTTTGATGATGATGGAATTGATGATTCTTATGTTGCCTCTGACAATAAGGAATCAGGGAGAGGGCAGAAAAGAAAAGCAAAAGTGGCACCACCTTCTAAGGGCAACATTAGAAACTTTCTTAGAGCAGTCTTCTAAAAAGAAAGATGTAAGTAAGTCATATTTTTACATTCTTCAATATTGTTTATTTTTAAAATTATTAACAACTTACAAATGCAAGGCACAGGAAACTAAAACATACTTAGTCTTAGGTGTTATCAAGTTGTTAAACTTCCTTATTCATAAATTTACAGGATACCAAAATCTCTGATGACAATATATTATCAGATATCATGGGTGACTTGGATGGTAATGCTGATAAACCTGTGGTTAAGCCTAAGCCAGTTGTACAAACCAAAACCAACATTGCTGACCAAAGGAAAAGGGATGCTCAAAATTACTTCAAGACTTTATCTTCCTCAGTAAAAAAATCAACACCTGCAATCCAGCTAGATCGGTGGTCCCCAACCTTTATTTAATTCGGGCCACAAACATGTTTTAGTAAAAAAAGTCCCGGCAGGCCGCCAGTTGGGGATAGCGGAGCTAGATGAACCCAAAGTTATTACTAAGCAGGAGCCAGTAAGTATTATAAGTGCTACTTATTGTCAATAAAGCTGTACATGTGTCTTTTGTGTATAATATTATTTTATAATATCAAATTTATACATCAAAGTATATTATAATGATCAAAATACATTTTAGGAACCAGTTAAAGCAGAACCCATCCAGAGCAAACCTAAAAAGCCAGAGTGGAAGATAGACAAGGAGATAAAGAAAGAAGTAGAGGATACCGCCACACAGAATATTGAGGAGATTGAAAGCTAGGACATTGATTTCAACGATGACTTCAGTAATGATGCAACTGAGGTCAAAGTGGAGGAGAAACTCGAAGAAGTAACGCCATCCATATCTAACACCATCTCAGACGTAGCTGATGAGTTTCTTAAGGAGGACTTTGACATATTACTATCTAAAAAGGCAAAAGTTGAACTAAATCCACTGAACAGTAACTGGTCTGGAGAAAACAACCAAGTGACCACTGCAGTTCAAACTGACGGCCACATCCCACTGCAGACCAACAAAGATGGTGATAAAGTGTTGAAATTCTACTGGCTAGACGCATGGGGGGACAGATTTGTGAAGCCCGGGGTGGTGTATTTGTTTGGCAAAGTGTTTGTCAAGCCAAACAACAACAGAGAAGGCTGTACCTCCTGTTGTTTGGTTGTAAAAAATATTAACAGACAGCTGTTCTTATTACCTAGGGAATATGTAAGTCTTTATTTACTAGCATATCAGTAGAGATTTTCATAATTGTTGGGATCAAACTTTTTGCACATGAATGCTTACAATGCTTAATTGCATGTCATTAGCCGCGTATTGACCAAGCGAGCCGCCTCGCCGCGGCAGCCTCGCGCGCATTTGCTCGGTCGGTCAGTACGTATTAGTGCGCGGCAAACGTCCGAGGCGCCTTTGAGCATCGACAAAAAACCGACAACTTTTGGCTCGGCCGCGGCACGCTCGGGCGAGGCAGCGAGGCGGCTCGCTCGGTCAGTACGTGGCTATTGTCTTAAAAACCCGCGCGGTCTGTTTTCGAATTCCAATTAAAATGAGAACTTTGCTATGCCAATATGTGCGTGCTAGTGATTGCTTTACATTTCTCTAATAATTTATTTTAAATAGTGTCATAAATATGTTTATTATACATTTTCTTGTATATTTTATACCAGACAGTTTCTGGTATAAAATATACAAGAATATACCCAATCACGATGGAGCCGACAGATGAGGTGGTAACGATGATGGACGTTTATCAGGAGTTCAACTCTGTGGTCGCCAGCGAGCTCGGGTTGAAGGAGTTCAAGTCGAGAAAGATCACAAAGAATTACTGTTTCAACCTCCCAGACATACCAGCTAAATGCGACTATTTGGAAGTCAAATATTCGGTAAGCTATTTTTTTTTATGAAATAAGGGGGCAAACGAGCAAACGGGTCACCTGATGAAAAGCAACTTCCGTCGCCCATGGACACTCGCAGCATCAGAAGAGCTGCAGGTGCGTTGCCGGCCTTTTAAGAGGGAATAGGGTAATAGAGGAGGGTAGGGATGGGAAGGGAAGGGAATAAGGTAGGGGATTGAGCCTCCGATAAACTCACTCACTCGGCGAAACACAGCGCAAGCGCTGTTTCACGCCGGTTTTCTGTGAGAACGTGGTATTTCTCCGATCGAGCCGGCCCATCCGTGCCGAAGCATAGCTCTCCCACGTATAAATTGATAATTGTTATCTACCGCCCGATAAACTATTATCTAACAGTAACCATAACTTCACCTGCAGCAAAACAATAACATCTTATAGTTTACTCCATGTCTGTACAAAACCAAAATTGCTTTATGTTTGCACCTAGCTTTTTAATGTTTGTAATAAAAATAATGATTGTCTTCTTACTTTGCCTATTTTATTAACATAATAAAAATTCAAGATATTATACATACATACATGCATTATTCAAATACTTATTTCAGGCCTCATTCACACCACCACCGTCCACCAACAGGGAAGAAGTATCTAACATTCTCTCATATATTTGTTTCAAACACGTCATCTTTAGAGACACTCTTACTGGAGAGGAAAATCAAAGGACCCTGCTGGTTGGAAGTAAAAGATCCTGAGAATGTTCAAGCCAAGGTGTCGTGGTGTAAGATGGAGCACATTGAAGTGATAAGAGATGGACTAGACTTGGAACCACCACCGATAACTGTTGCTACTGTATGTCTTATTATATTTATAATATATTTAAGAATGGCTCCCATACAACAAACATGATTTTTTTAGCCTTTTTTGCTCGATATCAATAATGGCAACAGGTAGGCACTTGAAATTTTCACAAAGGCCTTAAATGTATGTGTTATTTAATAATTCATAACAATATTTAAATAAAATAATAATTTAATCTCATACAAAAACGCAACTTTTGGCCTATTTTTGCTCTATAACGGTACGCAACGTGCGCGGGTCCGACTCGCACTTGGCCGATTTTATTGTAGAGTTTAAGATAAGATAAGATAAATATTCTTTATTGTGCACACAGAACAATTTAAAATAAAATACATTTTTAAAACACAGGTAACACACAATGGCGGCCTTATTACTAATTAGTAATTTCTTCCAGGCAACCACGGGTAGAGGAAACATAATCTTAAGATTTATGGTAAATGTGCCATTAACAAAAAAATTAATTTGTTTATCAAACGTAACATGATGCTTTAAAATAAATACTTATTATATTATAATATTAATAAAAATATAGATATTTAATTATAAAATAAATACACAGCTACATACATAGATACATAAATACATACATACCCAATTAATCTAAAATACATACATACGAACATAAATAATCTATAACAAAGTATGGAACAATTTTTTTTTATATTATGTAATTGTAATATTATTTTAGCAATAGAAAGATTGTAATTATAATTATTATAACTATAGTCATAAGGAAAATTTAAGTTGAGCCATTATCATTATTAGCGATAGCGAGTAAGTGTTGCTTGACCAAGGCCTTAAAACGACTTAACGTTTTCGTCATTTTTATGTCTCTAGGTAAAGCATTCCAGAGTTTGATTCCAGTAATAGTGAAGGAGGAACCAAAGTATTTGGTGTTATGTACAGGCATTTCTAAGAGCAAATTAGACACTGACCGTAAGTCCTTGACATCTGCCCGTCGAAATAGAAAAATATCTTTCAAATATGAAGGTAAATACGGGTCATGTATAATGGAGTATACAAGAGATAGTACGCGAGCATCCCGTCGAAGACGTATAGGCAGCCATCTCAGCTTAGCACGGAATTCGGAGACGTGGTCGTATTTTCGAAGGTTAAAAATGAATCTTATAGCAAGATTTTGCAGCCGCTCGAGCTTGTTAAGCTGGTCCTTCGTCAGATTAACAAAACAAGCGTCCGCATAATCAAGCGTAGGTAGGAACAGTGCTTCAGCGATCTTAATTTTTGTGGGGATGGGAAGTAGGTAACGCAGGCGAGATAGAGAGTGCCAGGTTGCGTGTATTTTTCTACTGATCTCTTTAATGTGTTGTGACCACGATAACGTTTCGTCCAGGTAAACTCCTAAATTTTTAACCACTTTAGTAAAGGGAACTACAACGCCATTCACGACCACCTGAGGTAAGCGATCAAACTTAACCCTAGATATTAGCCCAGAACTACCAATGAGTATTAATTGCGTCTTAGTTGGGTTAATAAAGAGACCGTGGCGTTTACTCCAATTACAGATTGTATTAAGATCATTGTTGAGTTTGTGAATAGTGGCATGTAAGTTCTGCGAGGATGACTGACAATAAACTTGGAAGTCGTCAGCATAAAGATGATAAGATGAGGATAGTGATTGGGTGATGCGGTTTATGAAAAGAGCAAAAAGCAAAGGAGACAGCACACCACCCTGAGGGACACCGGTAACAATCATGGACCAATCAGAAGAAGTATCAGCTACCTTAACTCTTTGTCGACGCCCCACAAGGTAGCTGCGAAATAGGGCAATTACCTGAGGTGAGAAATTATAAACTCTCAGCATACCAATCAACACGTCGTGGTCGACAGCATTAAAAGCGTTGCTAAAATCTAGCAGTGCTAATAGAGTAAGTTGCTTATCATCCATGCCACGCCTAATGTCATCCGTAACCTTGATAAGAGCCGTAGTCGTACTGTGCCCACGTCGAAAGCCTGACTGGAAGGTGCTGAGTAGGTTATTCTGCATAACATAATTCGTGAGCTGCTGACCTACAAGTTTCTCAAAAACTTTGGAGAGAAATGGCAATATTGAAATTGGGCGAAAGTCTGATACAACTTTAGGTCGCGCAGATTTTGGCAGTGGGATTATGGTGGCACTTTTCCAGGTATTAGGAAATACGGAAGTATTAGCAGCATGGTTGAAGATATCGACAAGCACCGGTGTAATGATGTCCAAAACAGGAATTATCATTTTTCGACTGATTCCGTCGTCACCAACGGCATTCGAGGAGATGGACGCAATATGCTTTTTAATGTCAGCCCCAGTAAATGGGTTAAGTTGGAATGGCGGAGAATCAGGAGTGGGTAAGTGGGAAAGGTGGTTCAAGGTAAGCGATTTTTGGCATAGGTCGTAGTTATTAGGTGGTGATGCAAAGTGTCGGTTTAGTGTGTCAGCATCTATACAGGATTTTTGGAAACCATCAGAATTTTTGCCGACTCCCAGCGTCTTCAGAAATTTCCAGACGCGACTGGGATCGCTATTCTCCACAGACGAATGGATGAAACGACGATGAGCATCCCTGCATAATTTGTTACAACGATTTCTTAGCTTCACGTACTTTTCCCGATGCTCTGCACAATTTGAAATCTTGTATTTAGTCTTCGCCGCGTGTTTTTGTTTTATTAAACTTTTTAGATCGTCTGTGAGCCAAGGAGCCGGGAGATGCTTTATTCTGACGGGTTTGATGGGAGCATGCCTGTCATAGAGATCGGTAAGCAGAGAGCTGAAAATGCTTAACTTATCGTCAACATTATCAGCGCTGTGCACCGAAGACCAGTCCATATTACATGCATCTCGTTTTAAGTTTTCCATATTCAAGTTTGAGAAATTGCGCTGCATTAGTACTTTTCTTTTTACCTTAGGGGGACGCATCCTATATGAAAGATAAATCAGATCATGGTATGAAAATAAGTCCGCAGAAAGCTGCCCATGTTTCACCACTAGTTCCGGGGTCTGAACAAGCATGAGATCCAATAAGGATGGTGTACAACCAGGGGAGGTATGGGTAGGACTTAGAGGGAGCATATGTAAGTTGCAACTATCCACAATTGAGGCGAGTTTCCTAGTTCTCAAATCACCCCTTGCCATGCAAGTATTAAAATCTCCCATGATAATAGAGTGTTGGTAATTCGGTATGTGAGTCTCCAGTATGTGCTCAAAAGCAGAAAAATAGTCCATTTGAGATGAAGGACAGTAGAAAACTCCTAGGAGAACCTTATTGGTAAAAGTCATTTGTATTTCAACCAGTAGGTACTCAGGAGAATCAGGTAGTGGGGGCTGTGCAGACGAGCTAACGAGAGCGTGTTCTAAATCGGATCTGATATACATCGCAACACCACCTCCACCTCTCCCCACCCGGTCATTACGAACTAATTGATATCCAGGTAGAGTTTTTACCTTTAAGTGTTAATTTGAATGCTAAAACGCGAAATAAAGCAAATACAGAACATGCTTCAAATTTTATTTCTTTAACAAAAAAAAAACATGTCTATCATAATATTATATTGTTAAAGCAAATTATGTGTTTTTTTTCAGATTAATATAAGGACATTTACAGATGAGAAATCTAACAAAACAAAAATATTGATGCTACGTTGTACACGCACAACTCATTCCCGATACATAAGCCACCACCAAACCCACCATTCAACCAGCATTTTTGTGGTAAGTTCACATCAAACAAGTTTACAAATATGTTACAAAAATGTGTTTCCTTCTTAAATATTTTCCTATTTTTCAGTAATGACAAAATGTATCGACCTTTGGCCACCCGATTTGAAACAACACTTACCAAACTACAAAGCAACCAAGCTGACAAAATGCGACACGGAAAGAGAGCTTCTTAATTACTTCATGGTCCAGTTGTGGAAGTTAGATCCGGATTTGGTAGTAGGCCATGACTTGCAAGGCTTTCAACAGGATCTGCTCATAGGGAATATCTTGGACCTCCGCATACCCAATTGGTCTCGGTTGGGAAGGCTAAAGAGGTTGGTCGCGCCGCAAAGAAAATTCGCCGCCAAGAACGCATTTCTAGGAAGATTAGTGTGTGACATTAAACTCTCAGCCATGAAACTGATAAGAGCGCGAAGCTTCGATCTAGACACCCTCTGCGTCAACGTTCTCAAGATGAAAGAGGGCGAAAGAGTGGAAGTAGCGTTAGAACCCCAATTAAGAACCCCAACGAGTACGCCGATAAGCACTCGCAGCCGCACGTGCAGGTCGCTCTGCGGCTCAACAGCTAAAACAGCAGGCGCTTCAAGAAGGGCGACATAGTACCGTATATCATATGCGAGGACGGCACCGCGAACACGGCGATGCAGAGAGCGTACCACATAGAGGAGCTGAAGAGCTCCGAGAGCATAAAAGTCGACTACAAGTACTATTTGGCGCACCAGCTGCACCCCGTCATATCGAGGATCTGCGAGCCGATCGACGGTATGGATCCCGCGCGCGTGGCCGACTGTCTCGGCCTCGACCCCTCCGGCTACCGTCAGACGGTCAAGCGGGAGGCGGCGACCGACACGTACGAGGTCGAAAACGAGCAGGAGAAGTACAGGTGCTCCAAGGAGTTCACGTTCGTCTGCATAAGCGAGGGCCGCAAGACGGAGAACAGAACACGGAAAACGTTCACGATGCACGGCAAAGAGAACATGACGTTTCTGGATAAATGCCAGAACGATAAATGTAGTATAAGGCCGATGGATTCCCTGCCGTCCGTCCAGAACCAGTTGAGTCTGCAGATCAGGGCCTACCACGGGCAGTACTGGCTGTCGTGCGAGAACCCGGCGTGCGCGTATCGGACGACTAAGATGCCGCAGATGTTCGCGGGCGGATACCCCGTGTGCCGCCAGTGCGAGAAGGGAGTCATGTTCAGAGATTACACGGAGAAGGATCTGTGATAATTTTATGATAATTTTACTTTCAGAGGATTTTTATTAAACGTAATATTAGAATAAACCAGCAGTGAATATGGAAGGCATTATTCGGATACAAAAGAGTATTCAAATCCAAATCGATAAGGATTACACTAACTATAAGAAGTCGCCCAAGGCAAGAATAAGTAGCTCCTATGCCAAGACAATGCTTTCAAACTTAGAAGTAGAATGGGCAAGATTTCAAAGCAACCATTACAAATTAGTAGCAATGGCAGAGTTGACGGAGGAGAATGATTACTTATTTAATAATATATACGATGAAGTAAAGGAGAAATATTATGAGTATAAGGAAGATTTAGACGAATTACTTGAAAATATGTCAATCGCCGTTATATCCTCTGATAGCAACATTAAACGGTTAAAAAAGGACTCATCAAAACCTGTCCCGATACCAAATATTGTTATTCCTGTTTTCTCTGGGAAATATACTGAATGGCAAACATTTTCGGAGTTATTTGAGTTGCTCATACACAAAAATTCGGAGTTAGAGAACGTTCAAAAGTTATATTACCTTAAGAGCTACGTTACAGGAGAACCTGAGCAACTGTTGCGACATATACCCATAACTGAGGCGAATTACGAAAAGAGTTGGGATATGATGAAAAGTAGATACAGCAACAAACGTTACCTGGCGAATAATATATTGACAAGATCGATTGATCAAGAAAAATTAAGATTTGAAAGTAGCAAATGCATCAGGCAATTACTCGACACCACTAGCGAGTGTTTGAGTGCACTGGCAAATTTAGATTTCGACGTATCTACCTGGGACTTATTTATAGTTTACCTTGTCACTGAAAAGTTTGACCGCGAGTCCAAAAAGCTGTGGGAGCAGAAGGTGAGCGATAATTTGCAGGATATTCCTAGTTTAGAGGACCTTTATACATTTATGGAGGCAAGATTTAGGACATTGGAGCATTTGGAGTTGAGAGAGAAAACCTGAAAAATCAGAAAGAGAAAAAGTATATAAAGAGAAGACTCACGTCTTCAATGTTGCCGCTGTAGTGTGCTCATTTTGTAAAGACAGTCATGCGATTAAGACGTGTCCGGAATTTTGTAAGTTAGATTTTAGTACTAGGTTAGATTTTATACGTGATAACAAGTTATGATATAGTTATTTTGGGTCAGGTCACAGTTACTAGGTGTAAGGGTGTCAAGGGTTGGCAGCGGTGTCACCGTCAACACCATACGCTGTTGCATCCACAGAAGCGATGGGAAACTCTTCAAGTTTTTCCTAAGGAAGTGCAGTCCAAGTGGTTTAGAAAGATTGAAGAAAAATCTCAGTCGACAACCCATCTAAGAGGTTGGTGCGTAATTCGTTTAGTTCACGTGGACACGTTTTCATACCTACAGCTGTAGTCAACGTAAAGACAAAGAAGGCGTCTGCTCGTGTAAGAGCCCTCCTTGATCAAGGCTCATAAGTCAGCCGCAGAAGGCATGATATCAGGCGTGGGAGGGGACACGCATGCAATAAAACATAGGGTCGAATTAAAACTACAGTCCACTAATTATTGTTCATTTAGCTACAATATCCAAGCCTATGTTGTAGATACACAATGTATCACCCACCCTTCCCACAAACTCTGTAAAGATCAGTAATTGGCCGGAGTTAAGAACGATCGGGTAAAGTAGATTTGTTATTAGGCCCCGATGTTTACGGATATATACTAAAACAAGGTATTAAGCGTAATCCGTCAAATACTTTGACTGCCCAAAACACGCAGCTAGGGTCATATCTGGTCGGATTTCAGTAGTGAGTTTGGTTTAACGATTTAAAGATTTGTACCCGCCTATCATTGAAATCATTTGTAGTGTGCCAGTAATTGACCACTGGTTTGCTATTGGTGCAATGTAGTGGCTCCTAAGGATGACCAGATTTCAGTTTAACTTTAGTTTTTATTGTTTTAGATGAAAGATGCCGCCTAAAAAACACTTTTTCAAATATAGTGAGGAAGATTTACATATTAAGTGTCTCGAAGGCATTAGTTAAGGCGATAAAATAAGGCCAACATGTCGAAAATATCAAATCCCTCACTCGACTGTTATAAACAAACTGAAAATGAGACATCCTGTGCAGCGTAAAATGAGACCACCAACAATTTTGACTCCACAAGAAGAATTACTATTGACCAGATCAATCAATGCTAACGCTAAAAAGTAATTCCTTACTGTTAGCCAAATAATAAAAGAAGACGGTCGAAAAAATCCTTTTAAAATTGGGACACCTGGACGAAAATGGTTCCAAAGTTTTCTGAAAAGGCATCCCGATATACCTAAGTCAGCGACATGCTGAATCTATAAACACAGCGCGGAGCAGGGTTATAGAAGAAAGCCTAAGAAAATGGCACTCTGAATTAAGAGAATTCTTAATTAGCCAAAATGCCGTAGATATTCGAGACGATCCTGATCCTGATTTTATCAGAGAGAGCGTTGAGACTGATTAATTTGATAAGTTCCTACTCAATTGTGATATACTCGTTAATGATAATAATTTAATGCAAAGTTATGTTTCTCTTTGAAATAATTAAGGTTCTAATTTTAATATATCTTTATCAGTTAGGAAGTAACCATGACTGAACTATTGAAAATACTTTAAGTTAACCTTTTAAGTAAATAAATATATGTAAGTCAATTATTAATAAAAAATGCTATTTATTTTCATTTCTGATTCCTTTTCTTTATTTTTTTAAAGTGGTCATTTATTGGAGCGTACTGGTCAAATTTAGGCTAATTCATATTTGTGGGATTGTTTATAAATTATACAAAAAAATAAATTATTTGGCTCTAAATAATTTGTAAATATTACAACGTTAGTAAATTATAGACAATTTTATATATTATTTTCCAGGTTTTAACTACTAAATGAAAGGTCAGAGCATTTCAAAGACAAAATTGTTCTTAACTGGTCTGGGACTGGTACACCCATCCTACTCAATCTTCTTAATTTTGAAGTCGGTGCCAGTTCCAAAAGTTTCAAATATTCTGTCAGAGAACTGAAGATTCATCTGGTACCGACTTCAAAATGATGAAGATTGAGTGCAGAAATAGTTGAGTTTTAGCCGAATTCGGAAAAAGGCACTATTAGATAGGAATAATTATTATTTAATACTTTTTAGTTCATATTATAAGGATGCTATTATTGTTTTTACCTTGGAAGTCGGTTTTAATTTTTTGTTAAAAATAATAATTTTTATATTTTATTTAGAGATTGTTATAATTGTTATATTAATAATTACTGTACCTAAAAAACGATACTGTTTATAACTTATAGCATCTTGTTATTTTTAAGGCACCTTGCTAGGAACATATTGTATCAATGAAGAGAAAGCAATACAATAGTGATGAATGCAGTGCTATATTAATGGCTCCTTTGCGATTTGTGAAATTTCGAAAATGCAAGTGACAGCCGAGCCGACAGCTGACTTTGAGCCAATTTTTTTTTTTTAATTCGTCCCGGTCGGGACAGGCAAAGGGAGCGTTGCCCATACAGCCATTTCTATGTTTTTCATCATCGTTTTCATGTATCGTCAGCTCTAAAGTCTAAGTAAAAGTCAATACAGTCAAGGAGTCAAGTCGGTCGATTCAGTAAAGTGGTAGACGCTTTACTGAAACTTTCGATGGAGTTTTGGAGGGAACACAAAATAGCACGTTTCTGGATATTGCATCACTTCCTTACACTTCTGCATGAACACGAATATCTAATGGTTAATATTCTACCAATATTACACATTAAAAACCCAGCTAACACAATTTTAGGAAAATAATACAAAAACACAACAGCACTCTTTCACATGCCCGCCAAAACTCCCTTTGAGCCAACTTTGAGCTGACTTGACAAATGACAGTTTCAAGTTATACAATTGTAAGGGCCTGTTTCACCGCTTCCTGATAAGGCTATCCACCACTTAATTTGACAGATGAAGAATGGAAAATCTGTCAAATAACCCTATCGGGCACCTTATCAGGAAGCGGTGAAACAGGCCATAAATGTTCTTAAAAGTTAAGATAGTATTGGAGCTCTTTAGCAATAATTATTAAAATTCGACCTGAGTTTCAGAAAGAAACTTTCAAAAATAATGCTTTGCTTTCCAGTTTACATTTAAAAGCATCATCTTTGGCAATCAGGTAGAAACACTGAGCTCCAGTACGCACTTGCGTACTTGTATAGAAATTCTAATAGAGATCATCCATAAAGGTAATATACCTATCGGAATTCCGATACGTATATTAACTTTATGAGATCATCAGTGGGTAGAAACTTGGATTTTACGAGGTTAGTCCACCTACTAAAATAATAATCATAAAATTATAATGAACTTAGTTTCATAATAATTTAATAGGATAAAATAAAAAAGGTATGTTTATATTTTGTAAGTAGGTACCTTTATTTTTCTCCATACAGTTATAGAATGCTGATTTAGTAATAAAGACATGTTTTGTTTTACATACATAATATTATACAGTTAATTTGGGTAACTGTTGCATAATCTATTTAAGCAAAAGCAAGAAAAGACTGGAATTGGTAGCCTAGAGTTCTAGACTGGACTCATTAATATCATACAATAAACTTGACCAGTCCCCCGTCAAATTACATATTATTCAAAATAAGGTCCAAATAATAGATATATCATGTACACATCTTTCATAAATAAAAGGATCACAATAATTTATTTTGTGTGACGTCACTTGTGCATACCAATTACCAATTACTAATTAATTATCAAAAATGTTACCATAATATTTAAAAATCAAAGAAGAATATAATTACTATAGGTGTACCGGCATCTGATGGCGAAAAGTGAGAAAATAAATGGACTCTAGCAATACCGGGGTAATAGGAATAAAACATTTTCATCCTTTTGTATTCCTTTAGCGGCAATATTCCGCGAAATATTGCTAAATTTGTATGTATTTCGCGGAATATTGCTAAAAATAATAATAAACTAAATTTTAAGCTATGGATTTCCGCAAAGTAACGCCTGATTCCATTAAATATTCCTTTAGCGGCTTATTATGTCCTATCACCGTTATTCAAGGCCTTTAAACAAAATTGAGATGGTAGTCTTCCGTTTCCTGCCGTAATATTGATCGTTGTAGTTCCTTTCCGGTCTTTTTGGCGGCAAGATGGCGCTACGATGGCGGTAAGATGGCGGTTTCCGGTGTTCACCAGGTGAGGCGCGCGCGCGTTCTCCCTCATTGGCGTCTTGAGTTTTGTGCCGTAAAGACGTATAACGCTGTTAGCGTTCGTTAAAGTTATTAAAATTATAAGAAATTTAGTTTCTTTGCTAATAACTATATTCTAATTCTTAAACAGTTAATAAATTACTTTAGATCGTTTGTGGTTTCGAAAATTTTAAATTTAAGTTTCAACATTATGTCGGAATATAACGGTGATAAAAGTGCTCGCGAGTGTGCTTCTTCTACATCCTCATCGTCAGATGAAGAACCAGTCGTACAACGGAAGCGAAAATCTTCGTCCCGACGCTCCGAAAATCCAAAGAGGTTATGCCGGGATGACGAGGTATTGCAAAACCTTGTCGAGCAGGTCAGTCAGATCCAAAATTTCTTAGCTTGTGTCTATCCACCTTCGGATACGATTGCACAGGATGAAAATTGTGCTAATAATGTTTTGGATAACACCTGCGAAAATATTGAATATAACGCTATTTCTAATACGTCGAACAATTTTAATTTCGATTTGACGACCAACCTCAAAGAACCGTCTATTCAGAATGCCTCTGCGGAGCATTTACAGACACTCAATTCTTTACAACACTTTAACTCTGACAATTGGTCTAATGTCCGTTATTCGGATATTCAAAAAACTTATAACGCCCGGCCGGGTTTTGTCGAATTGGAGGTTAACGAAGAATTGAAACAATTTGAAAAAGCAAATAATTTTAATTTGAATACGAGTGATAAGTCTTTGGGTGCTATTACGCGTGCAGTAATAATGCAAAATGATGCGTTAAAAAAGGGTGTTTCTGATTTATTACAATGGACTCAAGATAGTGACAATATTAGTAAAGATTCGTTAGTATCCAAAATTAAAGATTGTTTTTCCGGTGATTTTCAAAAAATTTCTTTGGACTGTTTGCAATTACTTTGCGGTAGACGTGCTGATATTATTGAACAACGTCGGGAATTTTTCATAAATCTAGTAAAGGAAAAATTTTTAAAATCTTCTTTAAAAAAGATTCCTCCATCATGCGAATATCTATTTAATAAAGAGCAGTTGTCTGATTTTATTAAAAATAATGGAGGTGTAAATAAAATTTTCATTTATCAAAAGCCAGCCTTCTCTGCGCAAGAGAGGCGGCCTACTTCGGGTGCTCTGGCTGCGCAACCAGGCCCCAGTAATTACAAACAAACCGGTCGCTTCCAAGCACCGTTTGGCTTAAATAGTAATCAAAGTTATGCATATTCTCAAGCGCAGGCGGTGCGACCTTTCCACCCCTATGCTTCTAATTATAATTTTGGCTCCTATGCCAATAATGAGCGGTTTTTTCGGCCCTCATATAAACCACAGTCTTTTCCTCCAAGGCAGCAGGCCCCGGGTACGAATAAGAAGTCTTTTAACCAATCCAATGCCTCGAGAGGCAGAGGAAGAGGGGATAGAAAATTTTGACTCTCAACAGGAGTTTCGAGGGGGGAGGCTAGCCGTGTTCTTACACGTTTGGAAAATGCGGGGTGCTCCTTCTCCCCTTTTAAAAATAATAACCGGTTACAAAATTCCGTTTTTACGAAAACCGCCACTGATTTTACCTCGACTCATAAAGTCACGTTATCAGATAGCTTCGTCCCCAGAAATGGATCAGGTTATTCAAACGTTGCTAAAGGACAGAATTTTAGAGCATGCCCCCGAAACTCCGAGTTTTTTATCAACAATGTTTTTAACTCCAAAAAGCGATGGAACTATGCGCCCTATTTTCAATTTAAAAAGATTGAACGAGTTTCTAAAAATAAGCAAATTTCGACTGATAGCTACGCATCGAATACCGGAATTTCTGCAGCCCAACGATTGGCTAGTAAAGATAGACCTAACACAGACTTATTATCACACACCGGTGTCTCTACACCATCGTTGCTTTCTGAGGTTAATGTACAGAGGCCAACTCTTACAAATGACCTGTTTGCCATTTGGGCTGGCCACTGCCCCCAAAGTTTTCGCGTCCCTCACAAATTGGACAGCAGAATTACTACGAGAACAAGGTATACGTATAGTTGTTTTCTTAGACGATTTTTTAATTGCATGCCAGGATAAATCGAAAATACTAGAACAGACTCGTATCACACTTGATACGATGCTCGAGCTAGGTTGGGTTGTAAATAAGAATAAATCTATACTTCAGCCACAAAAAGCTTTAGAATATTTAGGTCTTTTTTGGGACACATGGAACAATCGAAAGTCCATTCCAGATTCAAAAGTTCAGACTCTTCAAAGTATAATTAAAAAATTGTTAAAATCTAGAAAAGCAACTCTTAGAGAAATGCAGAGCATCATTGGTCGTCTAAATTTCGCTCGACTAGCAGTTCCGCAAGGTCGTTTAAATTATCGAAGTCTGTTGGCCCATTGCAATAGTTTACTTCAATGTAGCCCCCATGAAAGGCGATCTCTACCTTTTCACGCTATTAAGGAGTTAGAATGGTGGTTAGCTAATTGCAAAAAGTCTTCTAGACTTCATCCACCCAAATTAGTTAATTTTCTAACTACGGACGCTTCCGACTCTGGTTGGGGAGCGGATTTAAATGGTGTATTTTTAACGGGGGATTGGCTTAATGATGAAGAAAATCTTCATTCAAATCAAAAAGAAATGTTAACAATTTTAAAATGTTTACGTGAATACGGTCCTACACTCAGTAAGTCATCTCTGCTTCTGCAGTGCGATAACAAATCTGTATTGGCATATTTAAGAAATGAAGGGGGGAACAAATCAAATTCCCTCATGAATCTGACTTATCAAATTTTTCACATTTTAGATCTATTCGATATTTATATTATACCGCATCACATTCCAGGTCGGTACAACAATACAGCAGATCGGTTGTCGAGAAAATCGTTTCTCCCCGAATGGCATCTAGCACCTGGGGTAACCAACATCATCTTTCACAAATGGGGCATACCCGAGATCGACTTATTTGCATCAGCCCGAGCTCACGTGGTGCCAAAGTATGTCAGCTTAGATCAGAGGGATCAAATGGCGTGGAGACACAACGCGTTTTCGTGGGAATGGAGCTTCAGTCTGGCTTGGGTATTCCCACCTCCGAATCTGATGCCCAGAGTATTGATGCATCTCAATCGTGCGAAAGGCGTGTATCTGTTAGTAGCTCCGAAGTGGCCCCAGGCTTTCTGGAGAGCGGATCTAAAGTCTCGAGCATTAGCACCGCCGTTCACGGTTCGAGACTAGCCCCCTTACTAATAAACGTTGTATAAGCTTTGAATAGTTATACAGTGTTTTGTTCTTGTCACACAAGTGACATTTTTAATTGGATTGAAGAAGACAAAACACTGTATAACTATTCAAAGCTTATACAGCGTTTATTAGTAAGGGGGTTGGAGTCGAACCTACTGGATCTATCGACAGGCCTTCCCCCTCCACGAGTACAAGACCTGACGATGGAGATTTGGAAATGTGGGGGTGGTCTAAGGAACTCGAATCCTGGTCCGAGCAACAAAAATCCCTGTTGAAAGGCGGCTGGCGTAAGTCCACTATAAATACATATAAGCCGGCTTGGATTAGATGGTTAAATTGGTGCAAAGTTTTCGGGGTCCAGCCTACTAACCCCTCGGGGTCCCAATTAGCGCAGTTTCTAGCTGATTTACATTTAAAACATAATTTAGCTTATAAAACAATCTTAGTCAGTTGTTTCTACACTTTGTAATACAAATAATAGTGCTAGTCTTGCCTCTCATGTGTTGGTAAAGAAAATTTTGAAATCAATTTCAACAAATAATGTTCAAAAATGTAATAAGCCAAGTACCGTTTGGGACACTAGTGTTTTAATATCTTTTTTGTCTACGAGTAGCGTAAATTGTGAAAATTTATTTGAGGTCTCCAGGCGATGCGCCATTTTACTATTATTATGCTCGGGTCGTAGAGTGCATGACTTGACGTTATTAAGCGTGTCACAGGGTTCCCTTGTAGATGATAGTGAAAGTGATTCTGTGACTTTCTGGCCAATGTACGGTTCTAAAACCGATTCAGAATCCCACATTCAGTCTGGTTGGAAACTCTTTTCGAACAGTGAGAATCCAAATCTTGATCCTGTTCTGTGGGTACGAAAATTAGTTGTTCTAGGCAGCGAAAGACGGAAAGAAGCCGGCATCGAAAATTTATTTGTATCGGCTCGGGGAGTAGCAAAAGCTGCGTCGAGAACAGTAATTTCTGGATGGGTTAAGTCGGTTTTAAAAGAAGCCGGTGTCGAGGCAACTCCAGGAAGTGTACGGTCTGCCGTCGCCTCTAGGAGTTGGCTTGACGAAGAGCCCTTAGATAAAATTTTAGATAGAGCAAATTGGAGGTCAGTAAATACTTTTAAAAAATACTATAGAAAGGAAGTAGCTTGTAAGCCAATGTCTTCTACAAACAATTCTTTAGTTAATCTTTTTGAACCTGTTAATTAGTTTTGTGAAAATATGTAGCTTAAGGTAATAATATGATCAATAATACATAATATGATTAAAGAAGTTATTTTTAAATTAATAAATTACTATATTTTATCGAACCTAAGTTTCTGAACAAATAATTGTAATTATTAGAATATATATAAATAATAAAGAGTGATTGATCTTTACGAACAGAAATAATAAACCTTTATACACAATTAAAAATACAAAATAATTTAAAAATATATAACTAAGTCATATTGTCTCAATCATTTTTATTTTTCACATTGGCGTCTTGTTCACCAGGCGACAACAAACAATATCTCAATTTTGTTTAAAGGCCTTGAATAACGGTGATAGGACATAATAGCAGAGTTTTACCTACCAATAAAACTCTTATTATGTCCGGAACCTTATTCAAGGCCTTACAGTAAGCTCTGCCTGGTGCTAAAAAATTGAGACTGCAATGAGGGAGAACGCGCGCGCGCCTCACCTGGTGAACACCGGAAACCGCCATCTTACCGCCATCGTAGCGCCATCTTGCCGCCAAAAAGACCGGAAAGGAACTACAACGATCAATATTACGGCAGGAAACGGAAGACTACCATCTCAATTTTGTTTAAAGGCCTTGAATAAGATTCCGGACATAATAAGAGTTTTATTGGTAGGTAAAACTCTGCTATTTTGTGTGTGAAACATGCAAACAGGTGGATGCAAGTTTCGAACAAAAAAAAATTGAGTTCCAAATTTAAACGTAGCTACTAAATTAAATTGCATAATCTGTACAATTTTAAGCACGGTCGACTGTGATTGGTTGATAAAAAAGACCATAGAGAATATAAACTACTTATGAAAATAAAGGAAAAAGATGTTTAAAACTCAAAGTTCGAATTTCATTTTGTGAAAATTATTTATTGCAGAAATACAAAAATTGTAAATTAAGTGGACTAATTAATGAAAAACGAAAGGTAAGTCATTGTAAAATGTAAATGTAACCGTAAATTGATAAATTGAAGCAAAACATAACGATATCATACCATGTTCTAATACAAAGTATGTCGTAGTACTATTTGCATATATTTTGTACAATAATTTACAACTTTAACTATAATATTAATATGAAAAAGATAGATTATTATTTCATAGAAAATATTATAATGTATATCAGTATTCAGTATGCAGTTAATTTGGAAAATGATGAAATGTGTATCATGTGTATATTGTTTTATTGTAACAATACATAAGGTTATTAACTATACTAAATAATTTATGTAAACTGTATGGAAATGTAGTAAATGAAAATTTTTTCATTAATTTCAGATTTTTAGGTCCACAGCACAGCTACTTTACAACATTTTAGTCTGTAAGCAATAGCTGTTACCTCGATCGCGGATTCCAAAGAGGATATAAACTGTATGCGGATTCTAGGAAGTCTTTTGTTCTCGCGGTCGCATGCGACCGCTTGGGAACGAAAGCAGCAAAGAGATTCAAAGCAAGGAGATTTTAGGAGAAGGAAGGTATGGGATTATGAGTGGTAACTGGTACGGCCACCAAGGAAAAATCCTCTGATCAAGTGAGGTGGTATGCAGCTGGCCTGAGCCCGCGCGATAGATTTCAGCTGTCGTATACAGGGTATAAGAAAACAAAGTGTGTATGTATAAAGGTGCGGTCCACTGGATCGGAATCGGAGCGTAGGTACGCAGTGGACGGATTTGTTGCTTTGTATGTATGGTACTGACTACTATGAACTGCACTAGAAGTACTGGAACGTCATTCTGCACCTGACAAGTATATGACGACACGACGTGCCGTCCGCACCGTACGTCCCGATTCCGACCTGGTGGACGCGCAGCTTTAATCCCCTCCCTGTATAGAGTTTACTGTATAAGTGTATAAGCCAATCAAGTAGTTAGTAGAGTAGCATATACAGCTATTCTATTATATTTATAAATAAAATACAGAAAACTGTACTGTAATATTATAATATTTCATAATAGAAATCAACAAAAGCTTGTGGATTTAATCTGTTTTATTGTTTAATTTACCTTATTAGAATTTAGTTTGTTATTATTTTTAGCAATATTCCGCGAAATAAACTTCCACCTTTAAGTAAATGAGTGAGTGCACGCATAGGCATGCGTACAGCACCTCCCTCCTCCCACACTGCCTATGCGTACACTCGCATGCAAGAACTTGCAAACACCACCACCACACAAGCAATAATGTTGGCAAATCCGTGCAAGGCCCCTCACCACCATGCAGGTTGAAAACCTCGACGCGCGTTTCGCTCCAACACCGGAGCATCCTCAGGATGTGGACTCTACGAACAACGTCCGTCAAGTGCCGCCGCCGGCCAAAACACCGCCTTTTATATCCTATCAAGCCCCGCTACTATCCCCACTACCCCCACTACCCTCACCAGTACCCCCGAACATATTAATAAGCGGTGACGTAGTCAAGCAAGTTTGGTCATTCAACAATGCAAATCTGTTATTTTTCTTTTCTTTTATGATCTCTAATTGTTCCAACACGCTCAGCCGAAAGCCTTTATCGCATTTATGTAAAACTTTATAGGAATGGCAATCGGGCACGGTATGATTACTATCTAAAAGATGTTTAGCAAAATGTGACTTATCAGGATGACCATTCCTATAAGCCGCGATATGTTCTTTATACCGAGTCTCAAATCTGCGTCCAGTTTGACCCACATATACACTATCGCATTCAGGACAATCGATCTTATAGACACCGGACTGATATTTTTCATCAATCCGGTCTTTGTTATGACACAAATGATGTTTTAAAGTATTATTTGTCCTGAATGCGACATGCATATCGTTGTTTTTCATTATTTTGGATAAGCGTGCAGATACCTCTCCCATGTAGGTCAAACTGGACTTATATCTAACTATCTCCTTATCAATAGGACCTGCGTACAAAAACTTAACCAGTTCTTTCTTGTTTTTATTTTTCAAAATGTTACTAATAATTTTTGGACTATATCCGTTGGATATCGCAATTTGGAAAATGATATTAAGCTCCTTTTGATAATTATCTTTACTAAGAGGGATCGATAATAATCTATGAATGTAACTATGAAAGGCCGCGAGTTTGTGTTGCCAAGGATGACATGACGAAGCATGAATAGTAGTATTAGTATATGTCGGCTTGCGAAAGATTCCAAAACTGTGTTTATTATTAACTCTAGAAATAGACAAATCGAGAAAATTTAGGGTGTTATTATCTTCACATTCTAAACATACTAAAATTAAATTCAAATTAGAATGTGAAGATAATAACACCCTAAATAAACACACAAATCGAGAAAATTTAGGGTGTTATTATCTTCACATTCTAAACATATTAAAATTAAATTCAAATTAGAATGTGAAGATAATAACACCCTAAATTTTCTCGATTTGTCTATTTCTAGAGTTAATAATAAACACAGTTTTGGAATCTTTCGCAAGCCGACATATACTAATACTACTATTCATGCTTCGTCATGTCATCCTTGGCAACACAAACTCGCGGCCTTTCATAGTTACATTCATAGATTATTATCGATCCCTCTTAGTAAAGATAATTATCAAAAGGAGCTTAATATCATTTTCCAAATTGCGATATCCAACGGATATAGTCCAAAAATTATTAGTAACATTTTGAAAAATAAAAACAAGAAAGAACTGGTTAAGTTTTTGTACGCAGGTCCTATTGATAAGGAGATAGTTAGATATAAGTCCAGTTTGACCTACATGGGAGAGGTATCTGCACGCTTATCCAAAATAATGAAAAACAACGATATGCATGTCGCATTCAGGACAAATAATACTTTAAAACATCATTTGTGTCATAACAAAGACCGGATTGATGAAAAATATCAGTCCGGTGTCTATAAGATCGATTGTCCTGAATGCGATAGTGTATATGTGGGTCAAACTGGACGCAGATTTGAGACTCGGTATAAAGAACATATCGCGGCTTATAGGAATGGTCATCCTGATAAGTCACATTTTGCTAAACATCTTTTAGATAGTAATCATACCGTGCCCGATTGCCATTCCTATAAAGTTTTACATAAATGCGATAAAGGCTTTCGGCTGAGCGTGTTGGAACAATTAGAGATCATAAAAGAAAAGAAAAATAACAGATTTGCATTGTTGAATGACCAAACTTGCTTGACTACGTCACCGCTTATTAATATGTTCGGGGGTACTGGTGAGGGTAGTGGGGGTAGTGGGGATAGTAGCGGGGCTTGATAGGATATAAAAGGCGGTGTTTTGGCCGGCGGCGGCACTTGACGGACGTTGTTCGTAGAGTCCACATCCTGAGGATGCTCCGGTGTTGGAGCGAAACGCGCGTCGAGGTTTTCAACCTGCATGGTGGTGAGGGGCCTTGCACGGATTTGCCAACATTATTGCTTGTGTGGTGGTGGTGTTTGCAAGTTCTTGCATGCGAGTGTACGCATAGGCAGTGTGGGAGGAGGGAGGTGCTGTACGCATGCCTATGCGTGCACTCACTCATTTACTTAAAGGTGGAAGTTTATTTCGCGGAATATTGCTAAAAATAATAACAAACTAAATTTTAAGCTATGGATTTCCGCAAAGTAACGCCTGATTCCATTAACTATTACCTTATTAGCCTATTTATTAAGTTATGTACAATATTTTTATTGAAATAAAACATTTATTTGAGCTCATTTCTTTTTTATTTTATTTTTTTTAATTTCGGTATGTTTAGAGTGAAAGGTTTTGCACTTAAAAATTTTAACTTCAGTTTCAAATTAAAAAAATAACGGATGTTAATTTTTTTTCTTCTAAGTCCGATCTCTTGTTACGTAGTATACAGTTTACATCCACTTTGCATGCAGATATAAAAATTTAATAATAATTAATTTTCCAATGATCAAGGATATTTTTGAAAATTTGCTGTCAAAAATTGCCATCAGATTCTGGTAGACCTATATATTTTGTAGTTTCGGTGAAAAAAAACAAGAGTTTGAAAAACTCAAATTTTTTAATTTAGTTTGCGTACCGAATTTACCTCGACATTATTTTTAGAGTCAATAAAAATATTGCAAAAAGGCTTTGCATAAAAACATGTAAGAAATAGAACTATTCCTAATAATTCAAAGTTCAATGTTTTGTAACAACAGTCCAATGCACTAACAAAAATGAAAAAAACATAAGTAAATCTTTAGCATATAGAGTAAATGACTGTGATTGGACAGTACCGCTGCCTGTTTTTAAAGTAATAGAACACCTGATTTTAAAGAAAAAAAGGCTGTTTTTAAAGCAACCTTAATAAATATTAGTGTAATGTGATTTTGTGCTCTGTCCAATGACTAGTAATGTCCAATCACTAGTCATTTCACTCAAGTTGATACTGTTCCTGATTTTTCCGAAGTATTACATAGTTAATTATTATGTACTTAATTTGCTCGAAAGCATACCAGTCATGGGCGTATATAAGGGGGGGGTCCTGGGGGTCCGGACCCCCCCCATTACTATCCATCTTACTTGTCCAATCGACAATAATATATTATGTACCGCACCGATTTTAATCGGCGTACGTTGCCGATTAAAAATGTGTTTTATTTCTATTCACAGTATAATAATAATTAATAATTTATTATTATACTGTGGAGCGTGTCTATAGGCAGAGTAGGTACCGCGATGCGTTCGTAGTTTGTCGCAGGGGCGCCTGTGGTGGTGCATCTAAACTTGCAATGAAAGACTCACTGGACTGGCTTTAATGTGCGTACACCGAAATTCGGCGGCGCAGCTTGATTCCGAAGAAATTATTAATCAATTAGCAATAAAACGTAAAGAGATTTAACTTTACAGTTTAACCTTTGTTAATTTTTTAAATAAATGTATTTAACATTCCGATAAGTATTCAAATTTTAAATAAATATTCGGCCAAGTGCGATTCGGAATCGCGCACGAAGAGTTCCGTATCGTTATATAGGGCAAAATAGGCCAAAAATATGTTTAAAAAAAATATATTATATATTTTATTTTTATTACTGGCTGTCCCGGTGAACTTCGTGTCACTTTAAAACCTTCCCTGGACTTCTACGAATATTTTAAAACTAAAATCAGCCGAATCCGTTCAGCCGTTTTCGAGTTTTAGCGCGACTAACACATGTTAGCGGATGTCAATGGACAAGCTACATAGTATTATAATTATTTTATATAAATCTGTATATTATGTTAGTCACTATATATAAGTTTAATTAGTGATTATTATATTTTGAATAGTAATAAGTAAGGTAATTGATTTTGACAAATAGTTAGTTATAAATGGACAGGAGGATAATTATTTACTTCCGTTATAACTTCCTCTTCTCATATTTAAGTAAATAATTATATTTAATATGAGAAGTACATTAATTAATATTTAGAATTATATACCCACTTATTCTTAGCCATTCTTAATTTTTAATGTATTCTTTAATGATTTTACTATATTTGAATTGTCAACGGAAGTTAGTTTCTTTTGTGTAAAATGGTATAAAAGCCAGCCATATTGCATTGATGGGGGCATTCTGTAAATAACTTTGAAACGTGTAAGGTGAAACTCTGCTCGAATAAATACCGCTCAATGTATAATTGACTTTTACTACTCCTTAATACTTCAGAAGTGGGATCATTTCAAAAATGTCTGGTCCTTATGCTGCGGGACTTGGCAAAAGGAGAAGAACGCCCAGACTTGTCCTTACTCTCGACGATTGACGGCGAAGAAAGTGATTTTTTTTTTTCTTTTCGAACATAAACAACAGTGATTGTGATAGTGAACCAGTGACAAAACGACGCAGAATTACTCAAGCTGATGCAAAAGTGATACCAAAGTTTGAACAAGAAGACGACGCTTGTAATGTAAGCTATAACATGGCTGCATAAAATCGACCAGCAGGAGGTTTACGGATGGAACAGTATAACCGATTGACAATTCATCGTGCAACTGCGGTTACGTGGGTCCGCTACGCAAATACTGCCTTGAAGCTTGTCAACGCCTCGGTCATACGACGGTTAACTGCTGGTTCGCGAATACAGCAGGAACAACTCGGCAACCGCAGAATTCAATAAGTAAGTAAGACTTTTTATACTTCAAGTAATATTATCTTAGTAAATAATATTTACAAAAAATTGTGTGGGTAGGAGCCAATGAACAAGAATAATGGAAGTGAAATCTAAAAGTTTTACCTTCTAATACTATATTAAAGGGTTTTGGAGATAAAATAGATCAAGCCATATTATAGAGACTGTAAAACAACTACCAAGCGAGATAGACTTAATTATTGGACAATAAATGATCAACCAGCCTGGTATTAGTTACTACAGCTAATTCTGCCACTTTTACTGAGGCTTTAATTTGTTTGACAGTTACAAATAGCTGACAAATATAAGTGATAGGTCCATGTGATAGATATTTAAAATATAATGTTTGCTGAAGCGTGATACAATTTTATCTACAAATAGTTGCTGTAATATTGATGTATTTGTAGATATCGATCCCACTGGGAAAAATTCAATGGAACAAATCCAGTTTGTGAGCTATATAATTCCTGAATTTGTTATATAATTCCTGGAGGAGCTGTCAGTGTTGAGGGTCATTTAAAGGATAAACATTCGTGAAATTGAAATAACTTGGCCTGCACATACGTTAATTGCCCGGGCTGAAATTATTAATATTATCGACTCGAATACCTCTACTGAAAATATGGCTTTATCGATTGTATCACAAATGGCATTGAAATAGAATGTGGTACAAAAGGTCTTACAATTTTACTGAAATGGTTCCAATATTCTATTCCAATATTATGCCTAATAACTAATAAGTGGCGTGCAAAATAATTTTTAACAATTGTAGGTACCTATAGCATTAACATCAAAATAATTATTATAAAAGTTCTAAGATAAATAATAACTCATTACATTAAACATAACTTTAATTTAATCCAATAAATTATTGAGAATTAATTAAATATAAAAGTCATAGGCATTAAACACGAAATAAATTAAAAAAATAAACAAACAATGTCAAATTGAGAATTAAAAAATAGCCTATTGACTATTCCCTACCTTTGCATATTATGGTAAAGTACACCGCCAATCAGTGCCAAAAAAAAATAATTTAAAATAAATGTCATCATCAGTTAAGTCACATGTGTCACTGTCATACAATGTTTGTAAACAAAATATCTTTGTAAGCATAGGTAAATTAAGCACTTGTTAACGTCAAACACAATAATTTACAATTTATTATAAAGCATAATATTCTGATTAGAATAATAATAATAATAGAAAATATGAAATTATGTTGAAGAACAATAATTCGTTTTGTGACAATTCATTTGCTCCAGATTTGCTCGACAGCAAGGTACATTGCCTTTTGTTTCAATTACTACCCACCTATAGAATATTCTTGCTAACAATAATGTTACCGTGTTGTCCTAAGCTTTGTTTATTATTTCAGCATCCAGATTACAAACTTTACATGAGGATATTATTATGTCATTCCTTTTAAATATTGTTTGTTGTGAGTTGTGACATTACACTTGGTGCATAAAATACATTGAATCGGGAATTAGAGGGTTTAGGTAAGGTAGATATTGCTGAAAGTTAAGATAAAAAAAAAATGATGATATTAGTTTATTCACTAGGAATACAAAAGATTTAGGGTATACAGATTTATTATAAATGAAAATATTATAATGCAATAGTTGATGAAAAGGTTAACGATCTTTCGGAAGCTGGTATCATTTGTCAATTGTCACTCTATATCTGAATATGCTAGTCCGGTGATTTTAGATAAAAAGAAGGGTGGAGATTACAGGCTGTGCATTGATTACCGAAATTTAAATTAAGACACTCAAAGATCCGTACCCTTTGCCTCATATTGAGGACCAAGTATCAAAATTGTGTGGCTGTGATCTCCAGGTTAATACGGATGCTAGTAAACTAGGTTTAAGGGGTATAATAATCCTTCGATCAGAGGTCCTAGGAATTCCCATTGTATTGAGAGATGAGAACGATTTGCTGTACCCAAATTGGCGAAATATAACTTAATGCAGCTAAAATATGTTATTATGACCCCCAGCTGACATGAATGACACCCTGGCTTTGACAACAGTTTTGGTTTCCTAAAATGACCCGATATAATAAGGAAATTCATCAATTTTTGCCTTCAATATGTTTTCGGTAAGGGTAATTATGGAAAATCTGAAGGAGAAAAATTTACATCTTATAGAAAAGTACCTGTATCTATGCACACCCTTCTTGCCGATAACTTAGGATCATTTGTTAAGACTAGGAATGGCACAATTTGTTTTTGCTAAGCCCGAAAAAAAACTCTAGTTCCATAAAAACCATAAAATACTTAAAAGATATTACTTTCCAGTTTACAAACCCAGTCAGCATAATAGCATAGAGGCAAAGCATTTCCTAGCCGATACCTTAACTAATTTACAGAAGACATGCAATTAAAACATGTCCTTAATGCTATAGCTGGTCCCAGATCAAATGGCCCAGTGAAAAAATAAATGGTACCAATATTGATGGACTGAACACTGCCTGAAAATGAAACTGTTTTTGATGATAAATGAATGGATATAGTATGGGGTAAAAAATAATACACCTAATTCTACTACTTCCTTCCTTTCATTTAAACTTATGTTTAGCCATGATAACTGTAAATTACCAGCTATTCCATTCAGTGGTCCTAGTGACCGTACTTCACAACGACAGGCATTAACTGAAAGAGGGGCAACAGCAAAACTTCTAATTGATAGAAAGTATGTAACTGTTACGAAAAATAGATTTGACAAAACTCACAAATGTAGGAAAAATTCAGTCGGTGATCTAGTGTTGTGGAAATGGCGAACCCCAATGCCAAAGAGACCAAAAAAATTGAAAAATAAGAAGTTTTCAGCTGTAGTAGGGGTGAGGTATTAAGGCCTTATAAATCAGCAACTTCTGATACTGACAGTTCATCTAGCGATGCTGAGGTAGACACGGTGATCTAATTGATTGATTAGAAAGTTATTTTTAATATAATTTTTGTACAGTATAACTAAAAGATTAGGGATAATAATTTATACAGTATCATGTGTACAGAAACAAATTTTATTGATCGAATAGTATACTTATACAAATTTAATAACTATTTTATTGCTATCACACTTTAGCTTTTCCACTTCTATTATTCTTCACAATTGATAATATAAAAAAAAACTGGTCCCGAAGCTGCACCTAAAAGAAAAAATAAATAAATTATTAACATAATTCAAGTCTGTGTGACCTACTCACTAACAATATAACCACTCAATGTAATAATTCAAGACTTTTACTAGGCCTGTCTCACTTCCATACATCGCGGAATCGCCGAGATATTTACCTACTATTCTGGAAAACAACCTAATTTCAACGTTTAGCGTTCATAGTACAATAACGGTCCGCCGTCTCACTTCAATCTGCCAGGGCTGTCAAGCGAGCGGTGCAGCGGCGCGGCGGCGCGGCGGCGCGGCGGCGGCCGGGTACTATTACTTTTGTTTTGCGGATGTGTGCGCTGCGTATGCGACAAGTCGAGCGAGTGCCAGCCTATTGAGACTAGTCCGGTGACCGGACGCTTGCGTTTATCATACCTAAACTCGGGAGAGAGACTTCTGTACCGTAAGGTACTATTATGTATTCTGTGCTATTACTACTCTCTAATAAATATTATCTATAGGATGGCTGTGTGATCAAATCCTAAAATCAATAATAATATTATTATCTAAAGGGTGGCTGTGTGATCAAACCCTAAAATCAACGCAATAATATTATCTATAGGGTGGCTGTGTGATCAAACCCTAAAATCAACAATAATATTATCTATAGGGTGGCTGTGTGATCAAACCCTAAAATCAACAATAATATTATTATCTATAGGGTGGCTGTGTGATCAAACCCTAAAATCAATAATAATATTATCTATAGGGTGGCTGTGTGATCAAACCCTAAAATCAACAATAATATTATCTATAGGGTGGCTGTGTGATCAAACCCTAAAATCAACAATAATATTATCTATAGGGTGGCTGTGTGATCAAACCCTAAAATCAACAATAATATTATTATCTATAGGGTGGCTGTGTGATCAAACCCTAAAATCAATAATAATATTATCTATAGGGTGGCTGTGTGATCAAACCCTAAAATCAACAATAATATTATCTATAGGGTGGCTGTGTGATCAAACCCTAAAATCAACAATAATATTATCTATAGGATGGCTGTGTGATCAAATCCTAAAATCAATGACTGGCGTCTATTTGACTGGCGTCTATGTGACTGGCGTCTATGTGACTGGTGTCTATGTGACTGGCGTCCATGTGACTGGCGTCTATGTGACTGGTGTCTATGTGACTGGCGTCCATGTGACTGGCGTCTATGTGACTGGTGTCTATGTGACTGGCGTCCATGTGACTGGCGTCTATGTGACTGGTGTCTATGTGACTGGCGTCCATGTGACTGGCGTCCATGTGACTGGCGTCCATGTGACTGGCGTCTATGTGAACCATGTTTACGTGACCGATGTCTATGTGACCGATGTCTATGTGACCGATGTCTATGTGACCGATGTCTATGTGACCGATGTCTATGTGACCGATGTCTATGTGACCGATGTCTATGTGACCGATGTCTATGTGACCGATGTCTATGTGACCGATGTCTATGTGACCTATGTCTATGTGACCGATGTCTATGTGACCGATGTCTATGTGACCGATGTCTATGTGACCGATGTCTGTGTGACCTTACAAATATTCTAAAATTGAGCTAAATTTAATTACTACAATACAACTATATAAGTCTGCGTTACAAAATAATATAAACAATACAACAAAAATCAAAATGCATAAATTCGCGTCTTGAGGGTCGAGCGCTTGGAGTCCCGCCACAAAGTGAATTTTAGCTACTTTGTGGTGAGAATTTCGACGCACCATCTACCGACGTTCGAGAAGGAGGAGTTCTGGCCGTCTACAGGAGATTCCGGGGACGACTTCCGAACACGTCGCGCCTCACGTCGTCGCAGACAATACGTGTTTAGTGCTAGTGTTAGTTTTTAGTATGTCTATGTTAGTCTATAAGGTATTTATAATATGGGCTAAGATGCCTGAGTTAAATAAATAAATAAATTCAAATAAAATAAATTACATAAATGCATAATATAATGGCTTTAGAAATGCCATGTGTTGGCTATTGGAGATGAGATGTGAATTGTGATACTAGATTTCTCTGACATCAATGCATACCTATATTATTATTTTTTTTTGTTTACAAAATACTGTTCCGATGTCTTCATCTGTTTCAGACCACTGGCAGTTCTAGCACTGGTACAGCACAGGGTAGCAAACCATGGGAACGTCGTGGGACACTCCTAATGCAGGATGGCCGAGTGTTAGCGGATGTCAATGGACAAGCTACATAGTATTATAATTATTTTATATAAATCTGTATATTATGTTAGTCACTATATATAAGTTTAATTAGTGATTATTATATTTTGAATAGTAATAAGTAAGGTAATTGATTTTGACAAATAGTTAGTTATAAATGGACAGGAGGATAATTTACTTCCGTTATAACTTCCTCTTCTCATATTTAAGTAAATAATTATATTTAATATGAGAAGTACATTAATTAATATTTAGAATTATATACCCACTTATTCTTAGCCATTCTTAATTTTTAATGTATTCTTTAATGATTTTACTATATTTGAATTGTCAACGGAAGTTAGTTTCTTTTGTGTAAAATGGTATAAAAGCCAGCCATATTGCATTGATGGGGGCATTCTGTAAATAACTTTGAAACGTGTAAGGTGAAACTCTGCTCGAATAAATACCGCTCAATGTATAATTGACTTTTACTACTCCTTAATACACATTTGAAAATCCATTTTTATATATAAGACTAGCTGTCCCGGTGAACTTCGTGTCACTTTAAAACCTTCCCGGACTTCTACAAATATTTTAAGACTAAAATCAGCACAATCCGTTCAGCCGTTTTCGAGTTTTAGCGCGACTAACACATTTGATAATCCATTTTTATATAGGGTAAATGACTAGTAAATTGGACAGTACTAGTCATTGGACAAAGCAGAAAAACACAATAATATTTATTAAGGTTGCTTAAAAAACTGCCTATTTCTAAAGTAATAGAACGCCTGATTTTAAAGAAAAACAGGTAGTTTTTAAAGCAACCATAATAAACATTGTGTTTTTGTATTCTGTCCAATTACTAGTACCACGCTAGTACTGTCCAATGACTAGTCATTTACCTTATAACATATTTTATTATTAAAGTACACATAAAATTGAGGATTTTGTGAAAATTTCAAGTGCCTACCTGTTGGCTGTTGCCATAACGCCATTATTGAAGCCTCCCTTAAATATTAACTAGCTATTTGACCGAGCTTTGCTCGGTATTCGATAAAACACTAATAAAATGATATTTTCTAAAACAGCCTGGAGACAGACAGATGGACAGACATCTAAGTCTTAGTAATAGGGTCCCGTTTTTACCCTTTGGGTACGGAACCCTAAAATACTTTTGATTTCCTAATCACGTCGTTACCTATTTGCTGCTGCGGAACCCTTCATGGGCGAGTCCAACTCGCACTTGGCCGCTTTTTTACGTTAGGGACCCCCCCCTTATCAAAGCTATATATACGCCCGTGATACCAGTACATAATGTTCATTGCTTATTAGTTATTAGATATTACAGATGACTCAGCAAAATACATGATCTTTGTCATATTAAATTATAATATTATTAAATAAAGTTTTTTAGCTTTTAAGTGGTTTCAGAAACATTTACCATGTTTTTCTAAGCAATATAATATTAACAACAGTTGTATGGCACCCAAACTCAACTTTTGTTACAAAAATATTTAGAGTGCTACTTATTTATTTCTATGCTAGTAATGAGAAAGATGGATCATAGAAGTCACTTTTTGGCGACCACGTATAATATTTTAATTAACTTTTACTACAGTAGAAAATAAATTACAGTAACTATTAAAGAATGCAAAAGAAAATATATTTAAATATAACAATTTATAAAACTTGTTTAATTTTATACATTGATTGTTATTTTATCAAATACGGTATCTATTTATTTATTATGCATCCAAGACATTGCACTGACTTAGCTATAGATATGGCGCGCGCAAATATTATAAACAGCCCGAAAATTAAATGTTGCTACACTTTAGAAAAGACAACATTAATAAAAAAACTAAGGCAAGTTGTCAGGGTAAGTTCAGATATAGGGTAAGTCTAACCAACCCTGTTTCCGTACTTGCCCTGATTTGCCTCTATACAAAAAATACATACCAACATTTTGTTTATAACGAATTTTTATTTTCACAAATATTATCATAAGAGCGAATACTATGGGTAGTAACAAAAATATCCTATAGCTATCGACATAAAAATGTCGAGAATTTATTTATCTATATACATTTCAATTACAACTACAGATAATATAAAAAACAATTTCAAGCGTTATAGAGCGTTGAAACACATTAACATGCATTATTTGAATAAAATTGAAAAAATGTCACCTAAAATATTTTTATAACTACCTAGCGTTTAACATAGCGTCACTAGAATATCGTCCGATATGAGTAACATTAAATTAGTACACCCAAGGAAATTGATTCTTAGGCAGTTGACAGATCAGATTTTCAGACAGTCGTTGGATCGGCTTACGTCAATTCGATGTTAGTTGTGATCGGTCTGATGGGCTTGACTTAACGCGACCAAATTACTACGGTCCACCAATCACCATCTGCCTAGGAATCAACTTCTCTGATAATACAATGAAAATTGTCCAGCTACGAATCTGCAAGAGTAGTGCTTATACCTTATTCCTGACCAACGAGGCTATTCACAATCATCGTTCAGCTTGGATGTTAACGTTTCGTGACTAAGCATGGACCAAGAATCCATTGAGATATCAAATTCAAGCACGGTAATTGTAAATATACTGCAAGAATATAAAAAACCACACAATTATGAATAATTTAGTAACGAAATTGTCAAAAAACTGTATAGTTTTACATTTTAGTGCCAAATTCACCGTAGTGTGTTTAATAAATATAAAGCCTTATTCTCCTTTATTGTTACGAAAAAGCAAAGAAATAAGGTAATTACATGAATAACGCTAACTTAAATAGGCGTTGGTAAAATTACATTATGAGTCAGTTTTTCGCAGTGTTGCTGTAGTGAAAAAAAAGTTTATGATATTCAGTGCAGGTTTTTTTACTTCTAGCCAGACGTTAGGTATATAAGAAGATCGAAAGTTATAAAAAATCATCATAGATGTAAAACTATCGTTAATACTTTAACTCACAACCCGCTTCATATTATCATTTCTAGCAAAATAGTGATAATAATTTCTAGCAACATCGTTGTGAACCTACATTGACTATAGCACGTTTAGATTTAATTTGCCTCGGAGTTTCCTCTTAGTTTCCGAGTTTGACTTGAGTTTATCTATTCAACACTGTTGTTGATTGGTTAATATTATGACGTCAGCCAATCAAAAACGGTAGTAAAAAGATAGACCTTCTCCAGCCGAAAACCTTAGAAAATGGGCATTAGGCAGTGTTTTCACCAGAGATGTGTTGCGAGGAATGTGTGTTTAAGATCCAATAGAATCGCCGCGCTGAGCGATGACACGGCAAGCTCACGTCAATGAAGCGATTCTATTCTCAAAAACACATCTCTAGTGGAAACACAGCTTTAGTGTCCTCGTCATAAAGGTCATTTCAGAGGCAAAATAATTCAAAACGGTCCGAACGCGTAGACCAAGGAACAATATACAATACGGAGGCAGGCACCCTGTTCAATTTAGGCCACAGTACACAGGAAAATATAATTGGACATCCCTTAAAAGAATAATTTAATAATAAACACAGCCCTTTGGAAGGACATCGTCAAACGTTTCCCAATCGTCCAATACGTGTATCGAATACATATCCTGTAAGTAGACTCACAGTCCTACAAGGCATGGCTGGCAAATAGTTTGGCTCGTAGTCAAATCCACACAAATTAAAAAGTACGTCTGTCCGTCAATCAGTCTGTCTCTCTGTTACCTCTTCACTCCCAAACGGCTTTTGCTGAAATTTGGCATGGAGATACTTTGAGCCCCGGGAAAGGACATAGGATACTTTTTATCCCAGAAAATGTACGGTTCCCGCGCGATTAACGAATTTCGGCGCAACGGAGTTCCGGGCGTCATCGAGTGAAGAATTATTATTACAGTTGTTTCAGACTCGCGATCAGAGTGCCACTTAAGGCTAATCAGGGTAAGTTCGGACACAGGGTAAATCCGGATATTTCAACTTATCACTAAATTAGTCAGTGTTTTTTGCCTGGCGCTACGGGCATATACGCCATACTGCACTGCAACCGCAAACTGTAGTACCGTACCGTAACTGTAGTTTAATTTAGCGTAAACTGGAAAAACTATCGAGCAAAACCGTATGTGAGTACTTAGCATTAAAAATCCTTGTAGTACTGTAGTAGCCAATTTCTTATTTGGGTCTTCTCAAAAGCCAGATACAAATCTATATTTTGAAGAATGACGATTAACATCTAGACTGGCGCAAGTGGATTCAACAGCATGCGCACACAGAAACAAGCTATTGTGTTTGTTCCGAGATTTTAAGCCACCCTATAGAATATGTACTCTATACTTGTGACTAGCTCCACAAATCTCTTTGAGAAAATTCGACTTTAAAAATACAGAAGGAACCACCCCCTATTTGACAATGAGAAATCCGTGTACACTCGCCAGAAATTTATCGAAATTATCTTGAAATCTTAGCTTGTGTGTTCGGTACCCATCGAAAAGTACCCCATTGGTTAACACCCCGAAGGCTTCCTCTAATCGATGCACATTCGCTGGGTCATTCGCTGCGAATGCTTCTATCAGTTGCCTAGCTAAACCCTCTAATAAGGCCGGTTTGACACACGTTAGGGCGTATATCGCCGCGCCGGCTGCCGGTATAGAATCTGGGGGTATCTCCATCTTTATTATCAACATGAGCAGCAATTCTGCTAGTGTCAGTAGCGATATCGCGTATGGATTGTCGGTGCCAAACGATCGAACTTTGTTGGATAGCCCGACTATAGTATCGCAGCATAGAGTTGATACGTCGCAGGATACGGCAGTCAAACCAACGCGTAAAGCAGTTATCACCATGTTGAAGTCCTCTATCGGTAGAATGGTTAGCTGAAACAAAATTTTACATTCGAGTATTCGATTGTAAACTCAAGTAGACAAATTGTCGACGAGTACAAGGCGTAGTCCGGTAGGAGCAGTCATTGACCTTCTGTCAACAAATTTGTCTTTCATTGTTTCCTATACAAAACGCAATCTATACTAATATAATAAATGCGAAGGTATCTCTGCCTGTCTGTCTCGCTTTCACGCCAAAACTTCTGAACCGAATGTAATGAAATTTTGTACACAGATAGTCTGAAGCCTGAGAAAGGACATAGGCTAATAATAAATAATTTGTTGAAATTAAGTCAGTTCCAAATATTCATAATAGATGGCGCCGTGCCGTCTCCTACATCGCGGTGACGCTTACTCAAACTTCTTTCTAGAAGAGGTGGTATCATCCTACATTGGATTTCCGATTTTTTCGATTGTTATTTCTTTTTTACGTTATTAAATTACTCAACTGTACTTTATCCATGCAGTCTACAAAGGCCGCGCGCGCACGTCGCCGCCGCGCCGCCGCCGCACCCGCTGCGGGACACACTACCTCCATAGAGCGACAGCGCTGCGACTACAGTACCTGGTCGGCGGCGTCGAGGTCGCGGATCATGCGGTAGGCGCGGTGCGCGAGCGTCGGCAGCGCCAGCAGCGGCGGCGTCACGAGTGGCAGCAGCGTGCGCAGGCCGCGCGCGCACGTCGCCGCCGCGCCGCCGCCGCACCCGCTGCGGGAAACGCAGCAGACCACCTCCATTAACGCGCAGATGTCCTAGAAAAAAAAACTGTTTTGAGGGGGGGATGGCATACCTTTGTGTTCTTTTAGTGTTACAACAATGTTTTGTCGTGTGGTTAAAATTATAGTTATCGCCGCCATCTTGTAAATGCGTACATAATATTATGCGTACCTCGTAAGCCTCTTCCTCAGCGTCATGCGGAATGCCGGATATCTTGCCGGAGTTCCATCGCATGTACACCTCGAACGTGGTGTTACAGATCTCCAGAAATCTGCAGAAGGACATTCAAATGTATATGCAGAGTTACGTTGTAAGCGGCTGCATAAAAGAACATTAGGTCATGCCCTCTTGTGTCATGATTGGTGCAAGGCGCAAGCAAGAATATAAAATTAATTACTATAACTGAAGTGTATAATGTTATCGTTATAACTTATAGCAATCATATTTAAAAAAAAAGACAAAAAGCCCTAAGAAGTTAAAGTTCACAACTCGACAGAAGTTTTAAAACTTATTTTTAAAACTTTTGTCTAATCGGGGTCAGTCCGGATTTAGCCTGTATCCGATCTTACCCTGACTCTCAAATTACCCTGACTACTACATTTACTTACTTATCAGCGTTATCCGTGTGCACGGAATGCAGCATGCGTTTCGCGCTCTTGGCTAGGAAGTTGAGTGCGGGTAACACCACGGCGGGATAGTTGTGGTACTTGTACACTATACCAGGGACCTTCTCAAGCGCAGCTATCAGTATTAGGAACTGCTGGTCTAGTGTGCCTACCTGGTCAATCAAATAAAAGTCAATATTTATATTTATTTTCAAAAAACTTAGAGTTGTCAAGGGACACCCGGATGGAACGAAGTTACTAAAAATCGGCATCTATTGACGCCCAGGAATACTAACAACGACACTTTTGTGAAATTGTAATAATGTTTATTTAAACGTCCGATAGATGTCACTGTTTATTGTCAAAAATGCTAAACACTTATCAACGCCATCAGCCCCTACTTCGCAGGTACTAGAAAAGTGTCGAGGTCAAGTGTCGTTCCCTCTATAGCCTCCTTTCGCAACGCCGAACGTGCGATAAGGAACTTCGTTCAAACAAAAAAGGCAAGAGCCCCCAGACAAGGCAGCCTAAAAAGTACCTTTGTCAAAAAGCTTAGCCAAAAGTTGAGAAAAAATCAAGGCGTCATTGACCACGTACTACAACTAATATAAAAATATTTTTATTGGTAACTGTAATCACTTAATCAGTCACGTCACACTGTTTCCCTCGGCATCTCAAACTTTTTTCATTTAGGAATAATCAGGGTAAATTTATATACAGGGTAAGTCCGGATAATTCAGGTTACCGAGCGAGTATTTTATGTTCGCCTGGCACCACAGTGCGCGGTGGCACAACATAAAATACATTTTCAGAAAGTGGTGCAATCGAACAAAACATGGATGATTTAGCTTTAAGGTACAATTCCGTGCATCGCGACAGTCGTAAGCCGCGCTTTAACTTAAATTATCCGGACTTACCCTGTTACTGAACTTACCCTTATTTGCCTACTGTCATTTCAAAGTATATTCTACCTACATTTTTTTCTGTCCAAGTTTCTTACATAATAATATACACACACCGGCAAAATTAGCGGAACATAGGTAAAAAGGGCCACAACTTGAACTCAAGTGGGTCGGGCTGTGTGAAATCCTTTTTTATAGTTTATAAGCTCATTTAAGAAATAAAATATTGAACAAAACTGGCAAGATGACAGGTTTTTATAGCAATGGGGATTGTCCATTTTTTTTTTAATTTTGCTCATTACAAAAACATTTCGAGGAATAAGGTCAGTGATCGTTTTTCTGTATATAAACGAAAAAAATACCCATTAGTTACTTATATTTTTGAACAAATATGTTTAACCTTAGTTTGACCTTCAATGGCGTTAAATTAGCAATAAATTCGATCAACATTACGTTTCGAACTTTTGGTAAGTTTCTCGTATCAGCTTTCACATAATGATAACTTGCATTAGACGAACCAACCATTATAAATAAGATTGAAAGGAAAAAAAACATACTGCAGAGGTCAATTGGGCGCCGATGATGACGTCAGAGCGAAACTTTAAAAATGTATTGAGAAAAAACTAGCCAATGGATTTCAAAATTATTTAATTTATATTCTTAAAATACCCTATTTTTACGAAAAAAAATATAAAAAGTACATGTGATTTTTTTTGGACAATGCCCATTATGCCCTAATAAGTGTTTTTCGATTATTGACGATGTAAGTGTTCCTGATAAGAATGGCGTTTTTAGCGGGGTGCAAGGTATGCTGAGCTCATTTGATTGTTTGGTTTTTAGAAGAACATGTTGCTTAGATACAAAATTAGTAATTTCCCAGCATCTACGACAGCTAGAGCTGTAACAATGATAGAGAAAGGTCACACCTACCGTTCGGTCAGTCAGGCCTTAGGTGTGTCGGCTTCCGTGGTCTATTGTAACTTTCAACGCTACAGAGAGACTGGATCTTACGTTCGGAGACGGGAACAAGGCAGATATCAGGTGACAATGGTTGAGGATGACCGTTTTGTAAGGAAACAAACCTTAGGAAATCGACCGCAAACTGCTATGCAGACACGAAACCTGTCGAAACAGGTCCGAGATGTATGTGTAAGTGATTGTACAGTAAGAAGAAGACTTAAAGAAGTTAAATTAAACTCAAAAGTGCCAGCAAGGGCACCAAAACTTGAGACAGGACACCTAAGAGCCAGGCTAAGATTTGCGCATGAACATCAAAATTAGACAAGTGAGTGAAATCTTGTGCTGTACAGTGATGGGAGCAAATTCTATGTAAATTTTTTTGACAGGCGACAAATAATGTGGATAAATCGTAAGGAACGCTATAGGCCATCAAACTTAACGGAAACAGTGGCCTATGATGCAGACTTCGTAATGGTTTGGGGTGGCACATGATTTGGAGCCCGCACGGAGCTGATGATTATTGATGATGGTACTTTGACAGCACGGGGCTATAGCACAGACATCCTGGAACTGCATGGTGTGCCTTTTACACAGTTTTAGGTAGTAACTTCAATTTTATGCGCGTCCATAGAGTAAAAAATCGGGCATTATTACCAAAATGATGCTGGTGTAGCCCGGGTGGAGAGACCAGCACGGTCTACGGATGTGGATCCGATTGAAGACGTGTGGCACATCAATGGGTAAACGGAACGAGTTTAAAATAAAAGGTCCAAAATGTGTCCAGGAGCTCGAGTTGGCGCTACTGGAGGAGTAGGAGAATATCACACAGGGAATGATTGACAATCAAAATGCAAGCATGGAATGGCGTATCCAGGCCCTCTTGAGATCCATAGAAGGCCATGACACTCTTTTAACATGGCATTTCTTTAATAAAAATTGAAAATTTAACTTAAAAACTTACTACTGAAATTTCAAAGATTTTCTTAATCTTCGATTTTTGCCGATTTTTTTCTAAATTTCACGTTTTTATGCCCCAAGTTTATATAAAATTGATTTTTTAATAATCAATAAATAAATAAATAAACAATTATATAAAAAAAATTGAACAATATTAAAAAAAATCGAAATTTTGTTATGTTCCGCTAATTTTGCCGGTGTGTTTATAAAATATCATATCATGTCCCTAATTTTTAGATTAATAATAATTAATATTACCATAATCAATTCATGATTTACCTCCAAAACTCCCTCAGTGACACCAGTAAAGCAGTCCAGTGTATCGGCCAATGCGTTTCTGACTGGTTCCGTATCGAGTTCAGAGTTCAATATCTGTATGAGTTTCTCCTGTAGAGCCATAGTACTGGTGAGCAGACGGTTTCGCACTTCACCTGTTAAAAAATCCCATTTAATTTTTGATAGTGAGTTTTTTTATTTGAAACAATGTGATAAAAGTGTTACCATAAAATATATTCAGTTATATCATTTTTTTTTATTGAAAGGTTCACAAACTGGTTATATCACTAAAACAATTTTACAAAATACGTTACTGGTTATATCACTAAAACAATTTTACAAATATGTTACTTGAATACTGAGTGTACAACCTTTTACAGTGAACACAGCATGCAATATAAATATAAATTACGCTCTTACTTAAAATATTTTAAGGTTTTGGTAGGTAAACAAGATATGAAATATAACAGTAACATGAAAAAAAGTAAAATATGGTTACAAATTACAAACGAGAATAATATAATACAAAGTGGTCACAATTTAGGAGCCGTAAAATGGTGTTTAATTGATTTGACCGATGCATTAAATATGTCAAGTTCATGGCAGACATTATTGTATGCATCATATGAAAATATTTAAAAAAGATTTACCACAGTCTGTCATATTCCATACATCGTTAATAATTGCATATTTTGTAGAAAATAACCAAAGTTAGCATCGGTTGAATATAACAGACATAAAACAGCTCACAGCATTATACAATTTTTTACAACATTGAACAATTATATTATTACGCAAATAGACTTTTCTTTATGCTTTTAATTTGATTGTAATGCGTCATATTACTTAGCGTAATAAACAAATTTATTTTAACGACTTAATCATTATATAAACCATTAAATTTATAGGTTCCTACACAGTTGAGTGAATAATGAATATAATATATGTCGGATGAGTCAATAGTACGGAAGTTATTTGACGAAACGCAAACGTCACAATATGGCGTTTCGACGGAGTCTAGTCTGAAGTTCGTGCAATCGACGTGGTGGGGCGGTGGAAGGGGACGAGCTTGGCGTCTGACGTCGAGCGACCACTTCTCTGCCAGTCGTTGTGCGGAACACAAGTCTAGAAACTGTCTAACGTTTCGTTATAATCAGTGACTCTACCTAGTGATTTTCAAAAAGTGATTAATTATAGTGAGACTTCAATATAGTGAAGAGTGATATTCTGATTTGGTTATTTATTTTCCTAATAAACGTTTTAATCAGTTGTTTGTGATAAATTACTCTCCTTGCTGCTCGTTCCATCGCCTATAAGCAATGTCGGCCAACGATTCCGGACCATCTAATTCTTCTGATCTGACATCAGAAGTGGGATCCGAGCAAGCAAGAGATAAAGAAGACGAAAATAATTGGAAGGCGTTATTCGAAATGCAAAATTCGAATATGAAGGCCTTGATCGAGGCTCTCAAGCAGCCACAACGATCAACACAGCATATGAATCTGCCGGAGTTTGATCCAGATAAGTCTGACGCAGACGCTCAATCATGGTGTTCTACATCGGATATGTGTTTCGCGGACGTTCCCATGAAAGGTGGCCAGTTGATCGTCACACTTAGTAAAGCACTCAAGGGATCAGCGTCAACGTGGCTTTCACAGGTATCCTATCCAGGAATGACATGGGCGGAGTTTAAAGATTTGTTTACTGCACGATTTATGATAACTGAGACTGTTGCGGGTACTCTTATTAATCTCAGCAATGACAAACCTAAAGAAAATGAGACCTTAGCGGCATACGGAAGTAGAGTCATGACGTCACTATACAACCGCTGGAAAAATTCGACCGTAGAGCAAATAATTGTGTCGACAACGCTCGCACACATCTCACAATTTGACGCGAGATTACAGAGATTGGCATTTACTTCGGACATAAACAATCGACAGAAATTGCAGCAGGAACTCCAAGCGTTCTCCTACCTAAAACGGAAGTCAAATACTTCCGCCCCGGAGCAGAAAACGTTCGAGACAAAACGTATCAAATTAAGTTCGTCAGCCGTTAAATGTTTTCATTGTGGCAAGGTTGGACATAAATTGGTGAACTGCTCACTGAGACTAAAGAATGGTAAAGGGAACATGAAGGCACAGACTTCTCATCAAGCTATAAGACCGAACCAGCAGGCGCAGTCTACCAGCTCGAAGATCGTCTGCTTCAAATGTGGAAAACCGGGACACATCTCAGTACACTGCCCCGACGGAGGAGGCTCCGAAGTGCAAAGCAGCGAACGACGTGTCGACGTATGTGTAGTTGACCCTCCGACCGGAACACTAAAACATCAAGGTCAGTTTTTCACATTCCATTATGACTCAGGATCAGAATGTTCTTTAATTAAAGAAAGTATTTCATCGAAGTTTAGTGGTAAACGTATTCAAAACATTGTTACTTTAAAAGGAATAAGCCAGTCAGCTGTATTAAGTACTATTCAGATCTCTTGTGTTGTAGAAATTGAAAATAATTTTATTGAAATTTTGTTACATGTTTTGCCAGATATTTATTTACGTAGCGATATCATAATTGGTCGTGAAATATTAGTTCACGGATTCAGTGCCTGCATGACAGCGACCCAATTCAAAATTTTTAAAAGTACCCACGTAAATAATGATAATGTATCGGACGTTCTTTGTGTCACTAATAGTAAGCAGTCGCCGCGTAACGATTTCAGTGACATAATTACCGATGTTCCAATCGAACAAAAACTCGAAATAGTGTCTATTCTAAATAAGTACGCAAATTATTTTATAACCGGTATGCCTCAAACGCGAGTTACGACGGGTGAATTAGTGATTCGTTTAGTAGACCCCAATAAAACTGAGCAACGAAGACCGTACCGTTTAAGTGCAGAAGAACGAAGGATAATGCGTGAGAAGGTTAGTGAGTTATTGAAAGCTAAAATTATTCGGCCTAGTGATTCACCATTTGCGAGTCCTGCACTCTTAGTTAAGAAACGGGACGGATCAGATAGAATGTGTATTGACTACCGAGAACTTAACAGCAACACCGTTCCGGACCGATATCCGTTACCGCTTATTTCTGACCAAATATCACGTTTAAATGGTGCGCGTTTCTTCAGTAAATTGGATTGTGCGTCAGGCTTTCATTTAATACCAATTAAATCTGAGGAGTCTATACAGCGTACGGCTTTTGTAACGCCGGACGGCCAATACGAATATTTAACTATGCCGTTCGGACTCAGAAACGCAATATCGGTTTTTCAGCGATCTATTGTAAAAGCCCTCTAGAACTATTAATTGGGAAGGTAGCGCGTCCCTTATCTCTGATGGTATATGATGATGATGATGAGATCATAGTTAATTTAAATACTGTAAGGGAAGATGCTGTGCGAAATATTGACAGAGCCGCGTCCTATGAGAAAAGTAGGTTTGATAAAAATAAGGCAAAAATTAAAAAGTTTAATGTAGGTGACTTTGTACTTATTATGAACGAAGAACGTAATCAAACAAAACTGGACCCCAAGTTTAAGGGCCCATTTGAAGTGGTAGAAGTTTTGGAAGGAGATCGCTATACATTAAAGGCACTGAATTCGAACCGAAAATATAAGTACGCTCATGATAGATTACGCAGAATGCCCGAAAATCAGAGTATAACTGACGATTTTGAGGAACTAAGTAGTAATGAGGACGTAGAGACCAATTAAGTTTACAAATTGATAAGACTGTACCAGAGGTTGTCGTGTAGCCGTAGCTCGATAGAAATCGGTATCAACTTTGAGTTGTCCGTGAGCACGCGGTAAGCAGTCAACTCTGGTGGAGGTCGGGTTTCATTGGAAACCAGGGAACCCTAGGTTTAGGGTAATATGAGATGTGGTCGCAGACCACAGTGTTGTTGTGTGTTGAGAGATATCAATTATTGTAAGACTTAATTGTGTAGTTTTAACAGACTTTATGTTATTTTCTTTGTGAGAATTTTGAGACAACTGGAATGATTAATATTATCATAAGTGATAGCAAAATTGTCAGTTGATACTCTGGAATGATTATGTAATTTGATATTAAAATTACTTTATGACTTAGTGATTATTTTCAGTGACTGTTAGTAGTGATTTTTAATAATTTACTGAGTTTGGTAGTACTTATTACATTATTTTTGTTTGAATTAAAAATTCAAAGAATAAAAATGATTTTTTTTTATTGAGGTCAGGAATGACCGAACAACATGATACTGTGTCATAAAATTTGTTACAGGAAATCACACAGAGACGTGTGACTCGCAGGATGGCCGTGTCGGATGAGTCAATAGTACGGAAGTTATTTGACGAAACGCAAACGCCACAATATGGCGTTTCGACGGAGTCTAGTCTGAAGTTCGTGCAATCGACGTGGTGGGGCGGTGGAAGGGGACGAGCTTGGCGTCTGACGTCGAGCGACCACTTCTCTGCCAGTCGTTGTGCGGAACACAAGTCTAGAAACTGTCTAACGTTTCGTTATAATCAGTGACTCTATCTAGTGATTTTCAAAAAGTGATTAATTATAGTGAGACTTCAATATAGTGAAGAGTGATATTCTGATTTGGTTATTTATTTTCCTAATAAACGTTTTAATCAGTTGTTTGTGATAAATTACTCTCCTTGCTGCTCGTTCCATCGCCTATAAGCAATGTCGGCCAACGATTCCGGACCATCTAATTCTTCTGATCCGACATATAAATATACAAAATATTACCTTCTGCATACGTAGCAGCAATCGCGAAAGTTCTATGCAGTTCTTTTCTAATTTCTCCTGATAAGTTGCTGCCTGCTGCCTCCCAAGCTACCAAAGCTAGGAACTCTTCAGAACTGGCTAATGGACTTTCCCTGAAAGAAAATAAATGAATTATTTATATATTGTAAGTTACAATGTTGCTGTCGTTGCCCCACGCGTTGAAATAAGGAGTAAGGACACTTGACAGATAAAGACTAGCAGCATTGCATTATTATTTAGTGTACTTTTTTAAAAGTAAATAATGATTAATAGCTAAAAAGAAGAGTGCCGCTAAGGCGAGAACAAACTAAATTAGATAAGAATCAAATCTTACCAGTGTTGTGAGTTACAGTTAGATCTAATGACATGGTTATGAGATGTGTGGGAGACAGAAATATACACTTACAAGTTACGTGGAAAAGGGAAAGGCTATAGCACTGTCCCGCTTGCACTATACCGGCCCGTATAGTGCGAGCGGGACAGCGCTATACTCTCACCTACGGTGCGAGTGAGCGAGAGCTACAATTTAGGTGCGAGCGGGACGGCGTTATACACTCACCGGTGGTGCGAGTGAGCGAGCGTAGCGAGGAGCGAGACGGCATGCGAGGCGGGCGTGGGCTGCGCGCTGAGATGCCGCAGCACGTGCGCCGCACGCCGTGCCGCTGCCGCCGTCACCCACGCCGCGCCGCGAGAACCCCGCCCGAATGAAACTTCGAGGATCTGAGGGTAGAGTTAAAATTATTATACACTAGTTGATACCCGCAACTCCGTTGCCTTTATCGTGCAGGAACCTGCATTTTGCCGCGATGTAAAAACGTATCCTATGTCTTATCTCGGGTCTTAAATATCTCCATACCAAAAACCAAAATCAGTTCAGCTGCTTTGGCGTGAAGAAGTAACAGACAGACAGATACACTTTCGTATTTACTATGGATGTAACGGCGTAATCCGGCGGTAGCGGTCATCGACCCTGTGAAAAGACTTGTCATATTTCATCGTTTTCAATACAAATTGCGATTTTTTTATTTGTGCACGGGACAGGAAATTCTAAAAAAAATTAGACACAGACCTTTAATCAGGGTAGGTTCGGATACAGGGTAAGTCCGGAAAATTTAAGTTAACGCTAAATTAAACTACAGCTGTTACGGTACGGTACTACAGTTTGCGGTTGCAGTGCAGTATGGCGTACATGCCCGTAGCACCAGGCAAAAAAAAAACAATGACTCATTTAGCGATAAGTTGAATTATCTGGACTTACCCTATGTCTGAATATACCCTGATTAAAGTTCTGTGTCTAATTTTTTTTAGAATTTCCTGTCCCGTGCACAAATAAAAAAATCGCAATTTGTATTGAAAACGATGAAATATGGCAAGTCTTTTCACAGGGTCGATGACCGCTACCGCCGGATTACGCCGTTACATCCATAGTAAATACGAAAGTGTATCTGTCTGTGTATAACTTTACTTTATCGAACAGTAGTAAGAAAATATATCATAAGTAAAAATCCTTGAGATACATAATATGTATAAACTTATGGCAATCATAATATAATTACTATAGCCTTGCGTCATAATATTGTGTTGCATAATTTATTTTATGCAAAATAATATAATTATTTACATCACAGACTCATTAGTAGTTAGCGCTTAATATGGGTTTTGTTGCTTTAGTACGAGTACGTGGCTTGTATTAATTATGGTTTGTTATAACTTATATTATAATACGAGCTGTTGCCCGCGGCTTCGCTCGCGTTAAGAAACTGTATTAAATATAATATACAAACTTTAACCCCCTATTTTAACCCCTTGGGGGTAGAATTAATCAAAATCCTTTCTTAGCGGATGCCTACGTCCTAAAATCTACCTGCGTGCTAAATTTTAGCCCGATCCGTTTAGTGGTTTGGGCTGTGCGTTGATAGATCACCATGTCAGTTTGACCTTTGAGTTTTTTATATATATGGATACTAGCATTCCGCCTGCGGCACCGCCCGCGTGGATATCGGTTATATCGCGCTTCAAAATGAAACGTACTTATTTTCGTGAGGGATACTCACCACTGACATCTATAATACACTGGACAGGCGATCGCTATCAATAAAATATTCCTATTTGAAAATCGCCATATTGGCGCTGATTGCTATGTGAAAGCAGTGGTGAGTGTACTTGGAACTAATATTTTGCAAATGGCGGTTGCAATTTTCTATGTAATTAGTTCACAGTACGCTCACCGCGGCGCTTCAAATCGGCACAAGAAATAGCTGTCATTTTGTACGGCGTAGCCTGTCCAGTGTATTATAGAGGTCAGTGGATACTCGCATACCACGTACTGGCGCCGTTGTAGTATATTCTATGTATCAGAGATGGCGCTGTATGTGAAAAATGATTTTCCCTGTTTTCCTGCTTTTCTCTTGAAGTTTTTTATGATTTTTGAGCCCGAGACCTTTTCAACGAATGCAAAACCGTGGAAATCGGTTCGTGCGTTCTGGAGATATAGCGTCCGGAAGGAAAACCCGACTTATTTTTATATTATATTAGATTAGATTAGATTATAATCAGCGCAGTGTACGAAAACTTAAGCCATTGCGATTTGCGAGTATTGTGTAAAATATATTATATAAATAAATTTTCAAAAATTTTTGTTCTTTAATTTCTATTACATTATCATCTTGTTTCTTTTTTCTTTTTAGCCCGCAGTAAAGAGATTGCATGATCTTATTTTTTATATCTAGTATACAAAACAAAATGCGTACCAAAGATAATTTTGCAACCATAAAGGTGTAACAAAACATTAAACAAAGTGATAAGGGCCGCGCCAAACCGGAAAGGCAGCGGCGCGGCGAGCACTTTCAGTGTCATATGATTTTAAACTTTATCTTCATTAACGTAATACCAGGCCTGTCTCACTTCCATACAAACGGCGCGGAATCGCCGAGATATTTACCTACTATTCTGGAAAACAACCTAATTTCAACATTTTGTACAATAACTGTCTGCCGTCTCGCTCCAATCTGCCAGGGCTGTCAAGCGAGCGGCGCGGCAGCGCGGGGCCTGGTACTATTACTTTTATTGCAACCTTTGTATTTACTCTCTAATTCGAGATTTTCATCACCTTACAGCACATGCGTAACGCACCTTCTACACGGTGGACGATTTCAACAACACAACGCCAAACAACGAGACACACAGCTGTACAGACAAACCTCGTTCCCAATGTCCTCCGGGAAGATTACCGAGGGTCATTAGCAACGCGGTTGCGCTGTACTCACAAACAGTAACTTACTTCACTAAACAATAGTTATACATACAAATTAATTACATACGAATACAAAAATCATATTTTTGAATGTCCAAACTATTTCGCGGATGTGTGCGCTGCGTATGCGACAAGTCGAGCAAGTGCCAGCCTATTGAGACTAGTCCGGTGACCGGACGCTTGCGCTTATCATACCTAAACTCGGGAGTGAGACTTCTGTACCATTAAGGTACTATTATGTATTCTGTCGTAATACGTCATACGGTGCGTCCACATTTGTATCATTTGCGCGATCAGATCTCCGATCAGATCTCCGTCGCGATCATCGCGCCTTATCAAGTATGCGTATCATAGTGTGGACGCCTATTAGATCATTCTACCGATCATGCGAGTATTTGATACGGCATGTATTAGACACGCGATTAATAGCGATCGGGGCGTATCATGATACGCGTATCATTTTGACACGCTTCGATGATACGCGACGGAGATCTGATCGGGGATCTGATCGCGCAAATGATACAAATGTGGACGCACCCATAGTATCGCTTGAGAAATCGCGGCCGTAGGCGGCCGCTAGAATCTCAAGCCATTCCGCTGTGCCGCGGCCTTAATATTTAAGGGTGTATATGTGTCATTTAAACAGTTTACTGTGAAAGTTGCAGCGCTGGAAGAGCAAATTTTTTTGTGATTTGCAATTAAATTACTCTTTAAGCGCTGCTACTTTCACAGAGAACTTTATACAGAGAAGTCATAATATACACCCTAAAGCTAAAAACAAATTATCGGACGCATCCATTAGTCGTGGCTGATGGATGCGACTTAACAATGTGCACGGTTCAAACCTATCCTATAATTATGTCAATGGCAGACGTTCGCGGATGCAAAAGCATCCGGCCAGCCAGATTCTGTTCGGACGTCCGAACGCTCAAGGTCGCGTCCGCGACTTATGTCAGACAATATGCACAGTTTAGTGTATTTTGTATTAATCAGAATATTCAGATAGAAATAAGCCGCATCCGATGAAAACGTACGCGGACGTTCGTCCGATGATTTTTCCTCAGCTTAAAGATTACTATGTTTTGTTACACCTTGTATAGTTGCAACTTGGCAGGACCATAACAGCTCACCTCTGAGTTCTCCGTAGTCTGAGGCAGTAGGTACGAATTAGCCCATATTTTCAGCAGCCACGATATAGTAGCAGATAATTCCGGACTGAACACCGAACCAAGCCCCGCCTCCAACGCTGCACACTCCCAAGCGCTTATACGGAGCACCTCGCCTATTAGTCTGCGAATTAAAAAGTAAACCATTAAAAAAATAAAAAATAAAAACGTGTGACACTCCGGGATTGCCGCGGTAAAGCTATTGCATAGCATTTTTATCACAAAAATTATAATTCGCATACGTCTAGTCGCATGCACACAAACGCCGTGCCGAAGTCTGGCAACGTCGCACACCGAGCCGAAGTCTGCCGAACTGAAACGACGTTAGACGATTGTCAGGTGTTTTTCGTTACGGAATTTCTTGATCGTGCTCAAAGCTCGCGATTAAAGTTATGCAATAACTTACATAAATCTAATGGAGGCACTTCACATGGCTATTTGCATTTGCGTATTTGATGTATTCGCCAAACAATCACCATGTGTAGACGGTATGTTTGACAAAGTGTTGGCCTTATTTGCCTATTTCACAATTAATATGACCAATACCAAATACACGTTACCTTTGTCGGTTTTTGACGCACATCAAAAGAGTCAAATAGGCAAGTAAACAAAATCAAGTAAAAGTTTGGTATTTGACGTCCATGTGTGGAAGGCTGTATTTGCCTTCATTTGCTTGTTTGAGTATACGTCATTAATTTTGCCAAATGCAACAAGTAGTCAATAGCAAATACAAGTAGATAGAATAAATTTTGTAGTTTAAGCAATATGCATGGCATTTCTTACGCCGGTTCTTCTCGCCGGGATAGTACCCGAACCGGTGGTAGGCACCAGTAATATCAACGTTCTGAAAGCATTTGTTACAATTATTAATCTATTCAGAAATAAAACAATTTTTATTTATTATTTTTTATCTAGTTAGTAGACACATAGGTACCATCGAGTATATTGATTCCTATGCATTTAAGAGACCAACGTCATTTGGTCGATCATGTCAATTTAATGTTAATTGTGATCTGTCGGCTGAGTTTAGCGTAATGCGACCAAACTATGCAGGTCCCCCATCTGCATAGGAATCAACTTCTCTGATAGTACATAAAGTACCAAAATCAATACCATTCTTTTTGGCTTCACCGCAGTCGGATAAGAACAGCGGAAACAGCTGATAATGATAGTAAAATTGTTAAAGTCACACAAACAATTTCAATAACTGATTACATCTTTGCATTAGAATATTGTTCACAATTCAAATTGTAATGTTTTGTATTCTAACATTATCTTTTTGCGTTGTTGGAATACAAAAATATCCTCATGAATATAATATCAATTTTAACATTACAATGGTTTCGTATAAAACTTGGTAAGAATGAGAGCATTTTTGTTACTTCTATAAGCAGGAGCTATATTAAGAAAGTTTTTTAGAATCCTAAAGCTGCGATGTTTTCTTTAAAAAATCATCGATCCATATAATTTTTGCCCCACCAATTTTTGGGTGAGCATCTTTCCCTTTGACCGTGACACTTTATTTATTTGGTCTATTTATTTTAGTGTGCGCATGCACTCATAGGTAATAATTAGTGTGTACCGATATATAACACTCAAACATTGGCGAAAGCTTGCACACATACAGGGTGCAATAATTAAACCTTCCTGTCAAATTTTTTCCAGGGCTTAGGTATCATTAGGAGAGTCCATTTAACCAAAAAAAAATGGGTGTTATTTTTTTTCAATGACATATTTTATCCTATTTAAAATTGCAGAATGGTCACTCGCGGCGCGGGGGAAGGATGAGGTGCGCGCGCAGGGGCACATCACGCGCGGCCGACGCATCGTGTCTATTAATAATTGTAGTGTTCTTTAGGATAACTTTCGGAAGCTATTTCTTAACATTTTAGTACTGAGTGACTATAAAAGAAAAATACGTGTATTTTTATTTTTAACAAGGATCAATATATCAAAATTTGGCAGGAAGGTTTAATTGCACCCTGTATACTATAAATAAACGATTAGGAGGAATGGTGGGGCGCGTCATCGTGGATTGCACGGCCTATAGGCTATCTGTTTTCTTAAAAATAATAATAATTATTAATTATTATTTAAAAAAATACGTGTGCACTCGGCGAATGTAGCGGTAAAGCTATTGCATAGCATTTTTATCAACTGCAATTATTATAATTCACATACGTCTTATATTTGCATAAGTTGAGTTCAAGAGTTGTTAAGCACCACACCCCGAACCACACCGAGCCGAAGTCAACCGAACTGAATCGACGTTAGACGAATTTTAGGTGTTTTTCGTTACGGAATTTTTTAGCCCGCAATAAAAGCAATGCAACATATTGTATCCAACCTATGATTTATTAATATTGTGAACTCATATATCTGTTATGTAGGTAAGTTGATTAAAATAAATAAAAAAGCTTAAAAATATGCAAAATGCGTCTCTAATATGCGCATACTATACTAACTTGAACACAGCATCAACATTCTCAGTATTAGTGGACTCTCCGACTAAGTACCGTAGCGAGGCTTCCACATTGCCGTTTTGAGATATACTGTATTGTACTATCTCGGGGGGAATCTTCACAGTTTCACCCTCTATACAGTCGTAGGCTAGGAAGTGGCCTGGAAAATTGATAAAATTTTTTGTACATATGTAGTATGTACTATGAGAGAAGTTGGAATCATCTTCATCAAATTAATAAAAGACATTATATATTTTTGTACCATCGAGGAAATTGATCCCTGTGCAATTGATAGACCAACGTTATTTGGTCGAATATGTCAATTCAATGTTAATTGTGATCTGTCGGCTGAGTTTGACGTAACGCAACCAAACTAAGTAGGTCTCTGATCTGCATAGGAATCAACTTCTCTGATAGTACATAATATTATGTAGTACTAGCTGTTTCCCGCGACTTCGTCCGCGTTATCATAGTATACCTATATAGACTTTCATTTAAACTTTCAACCCCTATTTCACCCCCTTGGGGGTAATATTTTCAAAAACGCTTAAACACGTATCCAATCATTTTTAATCAGTAGCCCAAACATAAAATTTCATGCTTCTAACTCAAGAAATAACGGACTTCTATTGAAACTTTCAACCCCAATTTCACCCCCTTGGGGGAAGAATTTCCAAAAACGCTTAAATACGTATCCATTCATTTTTAATCAGTAACCCAAAGATAAAGTTTCATGTTCCCAACTTAAGAAATGACGGACTTTCATTCAGACTTTCAAGCCCTATTTCACCCCCTTCGGGGTAAAATTTTCAAGATTCCTTCCTTAGTGGGTGTCTACTTAATAAAACAACCCTACTCACCAAATTTCATGGCTGTAACTTTAACAGTTTTTGCTCAGCGATGATGAATCAGTCAGTCAGTCAAGACATGTAATTTTATAAGTATAGATGTACTACTGTAGATGTACTTATCAGGAAGTGGTGAAACAGGCCCTTAGTTATGTATTTCTGTGAAGTTCTATGTAACCTCGCAAGCAGTAGGTATGACTCTCGTATTAAATAGGGTTGACAACCGTCCTGTTTTCCCGGGACATATCCTAGTTTACGTAGTGTCCTGGAACATTCTGGATAATTTTAAAGCAAACTAGGACTTTTAACCTAGGACAGGTTTCTACGGCTCAACTAAGTTTAGTTTTATTTACCATCTAAGGTGTTTGTTTTACATTATTAAAAAATTAAAGTTTTGTTTTGAATTAGTTATACCTCTATTTTTGTACGGTCTCTTTTCTAACATATATTCATTTTATGTGTCCTATTTTTGAACGAAATTGTCCTGGTTTGTATAACTTCGAATCTGTTTTTTTAATTATTTAAGCTTGGCAACCCCCCCCCCCCCCCCCTTGGGGGTAATATTTTCAAAAACGCTTAAACACGTATCCAATCATTTTTAATCAGTAGCCCAAACATAAAATTTCATGCTTCTAACTCAAGAAATAACGGACTTCTATTGAAACTTTCAACCCCAATTTCACCCCCTTGGGGGAAGAATTTCCAAAAACGCTTAAATACGTATCCATTCATTTTTAATCAGTAACCCAAAGATAAAGTTTCATGTTCCCAACTTAAGAAATGACGGACTTTCATTCAGACTTTCAAGCCCTATTTCACCCCCTTCGGGGTAAAATTTTCAAGATTCCTTCCTTAGTGGGTGTCTACTTAATAAAACAACCCTACTCACCAAATTTCATGGCTGTAACTTTAACAGTTTTTGCTCAGCGATGATGAATCAGTCAGTCAGTCAAGACATGTAATTTTATAAGTATAGATGTACTATCAGAGAAGTTGGAATCATCTCATTTTTGTCTGTTTGTCTTATATAGTTTGTCTTATATATTAATCGATTTAAATATGTATAATAGATTTCGTTCCCGAGTTTTACAGTGCGTGGCAGAAAGTTACGTGAAAAACGCACGGTGAAAGACTGCCACTCATCGGGTGATGAGGATAATATATGGTATATTTTACGCAAGGAACGATGATATATTTATTTTAGAAAAGGACATAGAAAGGTTTTTAATACTATGAAATGCATAATTTCCGCGCGATAAAGGTGAACGCAGATTTTGCCGCACCGCACGCACCGCAGTCGCCGCATTTCCAATTTTTCATATAAAGAATTCGAAATGCGGCGACTGCGGTGCGTGCGGTGCGGCCAAATCTGCGTTCACCTTAAACATACAGAACGAAGTTAGGAGAAACATTTATAGGATATTCACAACTTTTTTGACAGATTCTCCACAATTCATCTGTCAAGTTAAGTGGTGGATAGCCTATTTGGCACTTATCAGGAAGTGGTGAAACAGGCCCTTAGTTATGTATTTCTGTGAAGTTCTATGTAACCTCGCAAGCAGTAGGTATGACTCTCGTATTAAATAGGGTTGACAACCGTCCTGTTTTCCCGGGACATATCCTAGTTTACGTAGTGTCCTGGAACATTCTGGATAATTTTAAAGCAAACTAGGACTTTTAACCTAGGACAGGTTTCTACGGCTCAACTAAGTTTAGTTTTATTTACCATCTAAGGTGTTTGTTTTACATTATTAAAAAATTAAAGTTTTGTTTTGAATTAGTTATACCTCTATTTTTGTACGGTCTCTTTTCTAACATATATTCATTTTATGTGTCCTATTTTTGAACGAAATTGTCCTGGTTTGTATAACTTCGAATCTGTTTTTTTAATTATTTAAGCTTGGCAACCCTAGTCTTTGATGCCTTACGTAATTCATAGATGACCCTTACCTGTAATCATCAGTATCCAGTGCAGGTCCTCGAATAGTGGTACAAGCTGGTCACCCATATTGGCTACATTCATCTTGCCCATATGCACCAGTTGCAATTGACCTTCCAAGCTGAATGAAAAAATACATTAAACGCGAGTTTTTTTACGCCATTCATACAAATCGGGATAATTTTTTTGGCGTTTAAAATACATATATTCATGTTTTTTATGGCTTCATCAACTATGATTATGGATGGTACTTACTTACTCAGAGTCAAGAGGTATTTAATTACTTCTTAACTTTATTTAATACAAAATTTTGATGAGCGTCTTAAGTCATAAGTTCATAAGTCATACATAATACGTTCCTAACTCCTAATTAAATTAAAATCAAGTTAGAATTAAATGTTTCTAAGTGCGGTCATAATTTCCAGAACAAAAAACATAGACAACAAAAACATTAGGTACCCTTCCTTTGTCGGGTCGGGTAAGAAATAAGAATGTATCTAACTTCCATAACAAAAGGGTAAGGAATACCTCGGCCTTGGTTTTACCGCAATATGCGGTTTTCGCTCAAGGTTACGGAAACAAAATACGAACTTGTATTTATATCTAGAACCTTCCGATAGTATCAGTTGACAAAACATATTATAGTACGGGATCCCTAGAACAATTTTTTTTATTAGTAGTATCAAGACAATTTTTTGTGAGTAGTTAATTTTGATAAGACGAACACCATTTTCATTTGCGAAAATCTCGAAAGTGTCTCGAAAATCTAGCTAACAGATAAAAATGTTGTTCGTCTTATAAAAATGAAGCTACTCACAAAAAATTAGCTTGATAGTAATAAAAAAAAATTGTTCTAGGTAGGGCTCCCATACTATTATGTAAACTAACATTGTTTTTTTGGAAGCATGTTAGGGAATTAAGTTTTTCAGAAAAAAAATCGGTTGTCTGTAAAGTCTGTTTACTGACGATAGTTGAACGTGACAACGTCATAGCCTTAACCCCTCAGGGCCACTTGCACCATGATGTTTAACTCAGAGTTAAAATTAACTCTGAGTTAAACATCATGTCATCTGTATCACTCACTTGGTGAGTGACAGATATGACATGATGTTTAACTCAGAGTTAATTTTAACTCTGAGTTAAACATCATGGTGCAAGTGGCCCTCAGTTCCGAAAAATTTAAAAATATTTATAATGAGTAAAATAAACTATTCGCAATACAAAACGCTACATAAAGTCGTGAAATCCAGTAAAATCTTCGAACAAAGCACAAGTCAAACCTTGATACGTAGGAAATAGAGCACAATTTTGAATAGCCGAAATAATACTAATAGCTCACAGATGGTTTATTTATTTTTCATTCAGAGTGTGGTCAATGTATCAAAGGTCATAACTAACCAAACTTCTTCATACAAAATTATTCTCTAAGTCATCGAAATACGTAATATAATCGAAACAAAGAGCGTGGCCCACCGCCCAGGTGAGCCTTACTGAGAGCTGTCAGTGAGGTAACGCCGCATGAACTGTCATGTTTATCGGGCGCGCACCCCATATCGAATTATAAGACGTTATCACGTCAAAAAAATAGACATTATTTACTTTAAAATTACAAATTAAAACAATGATATACTTAAGCTTAAAATATTCTTTAAAAACGTTTTATTTACACAGATAAAAGGATTTTACTAATACACTTATTGCTAATAAGCTACTGCAACTGTAATAATTATAATTAAATAATCTCCTAAATAAAAGATTTTATGCAAATTATAATTATTATTTAAAGCAAACATTACTGTAATAATAATTATAATAATCTCTTAAATAAAAGATTTTATGCCAATTATGATAATTAAGAAAATGAAATATAATTTACCGCTTGCTTCTATCGGTCAGCAACGTATATAATACATGGGAGCAATGTGCCGGGGCCTTTCTGGCAATTGCCCCAATTGTCATGAGGACGTTGCTGTGTAGTGTCCGTTCGTCTTCCTCCATGTCATCTTTTATGTCATCATTACATCCATCCCTTGAATCTACACCTCTAAAAACATATTTTTAAGTTATAAAAGTTAAAAATATTCTTATCAAAAAAATAAAAATAAATGTATGTTACTCTAAAAGTGTGTTACTCTAAAACTTGAGAATGGCTGAACCAATTTTACTAATTTTAGTCTTGAAAAATTCGTGAAAGTCTAGGGAAGGTTTACATTAGGAGGAAACTAATACAAAGTTGACCGGGCATTTTTAATCAATCATCAATCCCCAAGTGGTAGCTGGCTGCTGCATAACAATTGAAAATCTATTGTGTCAGCGATACCCACTATAGAAGTGTTAAATGATAAGCAATCTCCTAATGAAAGGAAGCTTTTTTGCTGCATTACAAACCTTGCTTACAATGCAGGAAACTTGGAGGTATTGCTGATACCATTTTTTTTATTATTATTATTTTTTTTTTGGTATCGCAGGGGAAACCCATCATGGGTGCCCCGGGTTGGGTACCCCGGGGGTATGTGAGACTCTTACTCACTAAAACCACCTGCGGTTCGCCTTCAGCCGTATAACGGAGGGAAATCCCGGATCTGTCTAACACAGGACTCCCTCCACGACTGGCCGGTCTATCTCGGACCGGACTTCCACCAAAGTAAGGGAACGCTTAGGCGAACTAAAGCGTTCCCCTCGGCGCCGGGGCTGACAAAGCCGGGCAGGTTCCCATCCTGACCCGGAGCCCCGTTAGACGAGAGATTGGAGGTTCGCGTAGCGACGCCACCGCACTCCCGTCCTACGCCGGCGGAGCGGCAGAGAGGTGGGATCATCCTCTCTGTTCCGCTCTGCGGCCTCTTTCTGTGAAAGGACGGTTTCACAGAAAGAAACCGCCGCCTGCCAGGCCTCATCACTCTCGAGCATGCAGCGTACCATGCTCGGGAGTGACAGGTCTCCACCTAGCACTGCCACGAGATCTTGGCGCTGCACGACCCAACGATCGCACACCTCAAGGGTATGCTGGCCCGTAGGTATTGCTGATACCATGCTTATGCTTTGCTATAAGCCTGGTATCAGCCTTTACTGCCTAATTTTAGTAACCTAAAATAAAAGGAGGTACATTGCTCTCTACTCGGTAGGTGGAATCAGGGGCCGTACCACGAAACTGTTTTGAGACTCAAACAATCGTACGAGAATGCCGCGTCCTACTCTAATAAACGTGAAATGATGTTAGAGCAGGACGCGGAATTCTCGTCCGATTGTTTGGAGTCTCAAAACGGTTTCGTAGTAGGCCTACTAGTCCTGAATAGGGATAAGGTTACAATGAAAGCTTATTAAACTATATACCTACAGAGAACTGCATACGTTAACTAGTCATTTTATGTAATAACCAATAACCATTTGCCTGATTCTCTCTCCTTTAAACCACCTAAAGTATTCACTTACCTTGTCCCGTCAGGCGGCGCAAGTCGACACTGTAGGTACGTATTAAATATCTCTATACAATAATTCACTAATGTCTCGTCAGAGAACCCATCAGAGTCTTGAACTATTGAGCTCCAAGTGTGTAGGAACTTGTTCAATGATGTTCTCCAGACAGTTTCATCATCATTCATCTACAAACATACACATTATAAGCATAATATTTTAGTGAGACTTGTGCCTAAACCTAAAATAAATAAATAGTGGTCAGTGGTCTCAAATAATAATATTTGATGACCACTTATTTCAATGAAGGTGAAATATGCTGCTATTCAAGACTTATACAATTTGTTTTGTTTACAACCTATTTTGAGTTAGTATAATTCTTAAACTATGTTAGTAAAAGTTATTGAAGCCTTGACCTCATCCGGGTATATGCCTCCTCCATTCCAAACCTGTCTATCCTTTTGTGCCTGCCACTTGGCAATGTCGTCCATCCACCTCATTTTTGGTCTGCCCCGATGTCTGTTCCCTGGGTGGCCTCTCCATTTTGTGATTTTGAGAGTCCATCTTTGGTCTGGGACCCTGGCTACATGTCCTGCCCATCGCCATTTCATTTTTAGAGCATGTTTGAGAACGTCTGTAACCTTCGTCCTTTCTCTAATGGTTTTGTTGCTAACTTTATGTATCCTCCTTAGCCTTAGCATACTTCTTTCCATGGCGTGTTGTATAGTAAGCAATCTGTTTCTGGCCTTATTAGTGTACACCCATGTTTGGCTACCATAGGTGAGGCAAGGCAAAATACAGACATCCATTAACGTCTTTTTTAGCTCTAAATTATAAGATCCTTTTAAAATTTCTTTGTGTGACCAAAACTTGTTCCATGAGCTTCTAATTCTTCTTTCAATTTCCTGTTCATTACTGTCGCTGTTGAAGGAAATTTGTTTCCCTAGATAGACATATTCCTTTACATATTGGATCTGGTGCCCATCTATTCGTATAGGTCTCTGCATACTGTTTGTTAAAGCCTTAGTTTTACTGGCGTTCATGTGCAAGCCAACTTTTTTGCTTTCGTTGTTCAAAGATTGCATCATTTGCTCAAGCTCTGATGCCGAGTTGGCAAAAAGTGCAATATCGTCTGCAAATCTTATGTGGCTTAGTTGTCTATTGCCAATCCATATACCATTAGATTTCCAGTCCAAATTTTGAAATATCATTTCCAGAACTGCTATAAAAAGTTTAGGAGAGAGTGGATCCCCTTGCCTCACACCTCTTTCAATATTAATTTCTTCCCCTTTGTTTTCCAATCGTATTGAACTGTTTGAGTAGATGTTTTGGATCACTTTTGTATAGCAGTAGTTTATATTGCAAGATGTTAATGCTTCCCAAATAGAGCAGTGAGTGATGCTATCAAATGCCTTAAGATAGTCCACAAACCCTATATATAGAGGATGATTAAATTCTTTACATTTTTCTAAAAGTTGTTCGATTGTATGAATATGGTCTATTGTTGAAAAACTGGAGCGAAAGCCGGCTTGTTCTACTGGCTGCATAATGTCAATTTTGTCTGCTATTCTGCTTACCGACAGTGATGCGAAAAGTTTGTAGATGCTGGATAACAAACTGATCGGCCTGTAGTTACTGATATCTCTTGGATCTCCTTTTTTATACAGCAGGACAATTTCAGACTTGCACCATTGATACGGAACAGTTCCAGAAATAATTACCATATTAAACAGTCTAGTCAAGAATGTGAAAAGCAGTGGAGCTCCCACTTTTAAGGCTTCGTTACCTACTAATATTGTCTGGGCCAGGACTTTTTTCTGATTTTAATTTTATGATGTGCTTTAATACTTCATTTTCTGAAATTTCGTCATTTTTATTTTCCTTTTCAAGCTCGTTATTCATAGTCTCTGTTAGGTTATTACTATCCGGCAGGTTTTTGTAAAGCTCTCTATAGTAGGCTGTTGCGCATTTAATTATTTCTTGTCGTGATTTGGTTCCTTTTTGTTTTTGACTGAGGTTTTGAATCCAGTTTTTATGTGTGCTCAATTCTTTGTAGGCCCGTTTAGCACTTCTAAATTTTGTCAAGTTTTTCTCTATTAAGTTTTCTTTCTGTAATTCTGATAGTCTTATCTAATCGCCTTAGTTTTCTTATAAAGAGATTTTAGTTCTTCTTTTAGTTCTTTAGTTTTATTTTTCGTAGACTTTAATTCCGTTCGTTTGGATATCAAATCTAGTGTTTCTTTTTTAAATATTTTATGTTCTCTGTTGTTATTTTCCATTTTCGTATTGAGACTAGAGATGATGATTTTTTCAAGAAAGTCATAGTATGTCTGGATATCTTGTGTTTTTTCTAGTATTTCACTTTGGGTAGACAAGTTTGTTTCCAGTGCTTTTAAATAATTTGTTTTTTCGCTTTTAGTTTTTAATGATTTTGAAGTTAGTTTGAAGTTTTTTCGACTTAGTTTTGGTGTACCTAGATCGAAGGACGTTCGCAAAAGTCTGTGGTCGGAAGGAAAGTTAACCTTATTTAATACTTCGAGATTTGAAATGTTTTTTGAATTGTTGTACATTATGAAGTCTACTTCATTTTTTGTCATTTCGTCGGGAGAATTCCAGGTCCACCTACGGCTAGGCTTTTTCTTAGAAAAGGTATTCATTATTAAGAGTTTATGCTCGTAAGCATATTGTATTAATCGTTCGCCTCTTTCGTTTCGGTTGCCGTAACCGTGTTGTCCCATTATTAAACATTCATGTTCTTGACGGTGTCCAATCTTTAAGTTAAAGTCTCCCATAACTATTAAGTTTTCATCTCTTAAGTCGTGAGCTTTTGCTAGATCTGCATAGAACTTATCGATATCATCGTTGTTTGCGTTCGCTGTCGGGGCATAGACTTGTATTAGTGATAAAGCTTTATTGTCAATTTTCATACTCTTTCTGAAATGCCATTAAATTTAACTATATTCTGTTTTAGATTTTTCTTTATTAAAAAGCCCACTCCATGAAGCCCTTTTGTTTCGCCTATAAAGCAGAAGATGTGGTTCTCATGCTCTTCGATTCCAATCCCCATTCTTCTTACTTCGGCAAGTCCTACAATATCATGTTCTACTTTTTCTAGTGCCAGTATCAGTTTGAGAAACCTTGTTGTTGTAGCTAAAGATTTCATGTTGTATGTACATACAACTACCATAATAAAATTATGTGGTTTTACCCAATCATCATTAAATTATAATTTTTACTAACAAAATATTATAATTGTTGTACGCAAGCCAAAGTTCAGAGCTTGTACCTTCAATATTTTATTCATAAATATATTCTAATTATAAATAATACTTACACTTTCTTCAATGATGGCACCCCTAATACAGTGACCGGTATAAGTAGTGAGATTCTGTAGAAAAGCAGGTGGCGTTGCAGCAATCATTGGCGGTGTAAAAAACTGCACCAATCTTCTGTATATGTCAGATATCCCTAGCATCTCCTTATCAAAGGGTTGTATGAATGCTAACATTCTCATAAAACTGTTGACATAATTTTCAAAGTATTGCTGTTTGAGCTGAGTAGCAGATACTACCATTCCACTCAAACTGGCCAATTGTACTAGACATGTCAAAGAAGGGTTAGCCAATTCGGCATTAGAACGCACATACATGTGTATCTCAAAAAATAAAGCAATCAGTTCCGGCTGCATGATAGTATCTCGCCAATTCAGACTTAACCGTAATGCAGGAGCGTTATCACTTTCGTATATGGCCTCAAATGCTCCAGTCAAACGTTTTGAGAGCATCGGAGACACGTGGCTCCAGCAAAGCACCGTCTCTACTATCGTCAACAGTTGTTTCGTAAGTAACGCCTGCTCTCCCTCTGGACGGTGTCCGGAACGGACAATTTGTTCTAGAACTCCTACAGTAAATCTAAATATCCTCTTTAAATCTAAAGCCTCAAAGGATTTCTTCAGTCGAAAATGAACCTCCCATACCAAACCTACATCAGCAGATTTCACCGTTATGGCATACTCTTGCATTATCGCTAAAATCAAGGAACACGCAAGCTGCTGGTGATTTATAGTTGAGCTTAATATTATTTTCTCTAGTTCATCGAGCAGTGCTTTTCTCTCTCTCCCACTGTCTGTGATGCTACCTCTTTTAATTATTACAGCAATGGTCTGAAAAAAAATTATAAAAATAATAAAATGGACATTTTAACTTGGTGACAACATAAAAACAAATACCGAAAGAAATTCAAATTAGTGTAATACCTGTAATAACTTTTCTTTTAAGAATTTTGGTGTATCTTTCCTCAGAAGATAGTTTAATAAATATTCTCTTAATGAAGATATATCATTGTCACTTAATAGATTCCATTCTCTAATGAGTGCAGTTTTTATCAGACTAGCAGCCTCAAACAGAACATAGTCTGAGCTGGATTTTTCTAGTATTTCTCTGCACAGCTCATATGGGTTCTTGGTGCTTCTAAACTCCAAGAAGACACTCTCTGCTTGGTGTCTCTGCTCAGAGGTGACGATATTTGGCGGCGCCTGAAAGTAGAAATTAATGAATACCGCAAACTATGCCTTTTATTTCATCGTTTAATTAGTTTTTTATTTACCATCAGCATCTGTGCCGCGGTTTCCAGTGTTTGAATTGCTGAGTAGTCCATTGTGTTTGTTTACTTCTAGAGCAGCCTAAAAAAAGCTTTTTACCTAATAACCCGATTTATATGTACATTACATAAAAAAGAAGGTTTGATTTAGATAAGTAGTTTTCGAGTTAAATTTGTGTTTTATTTATGTATTTTAGAAATAAAATCGCGATTATACATTTTCGGAACATTTTCATGAATTTTTTTTTTATTTATATTTGACAGCTGGATTCTAGGACACAATTTTTTTTATTTCTTCTGTCGCATTCGCAAAGGATGGTTTCTATTCAGGCTAATTTTGTATAATTATTTTCTTGCAATAAAATAAAATATTGAACTCTAAACCGATTTAAAGCTACCAACTACTTCTTTAAAGCCTGCTACACTCTAGGGTCAGTCCAGGCTACAGGGTTTTCTATTATAAATAATAAAATTGAACTGGTAAACGAGCTGCCGGATTGCCTAATGGTACAATACAGCAATTTCCGCCAGTCCGCCAGTCACTTTGAGCTGAACTTTGAGCTTTGTTTCTGATTCCTAATAGGCTATTATAATATTCAATCCCCTTGGTTACATAACTTACTCGTAAGTCGCAAAGTCGATGTCTATAATAGTTTTGTCTGAGTTTGGTATTGTCCTGACTCCTGACTTATTCATGCAGCATGCTGCATGAATAATTTCTGTTACAGGCTTATGCCTTACAGCATAGTATAAAACATTATAATACTTACAGCCTCACAGTCGGTGACTGATTGATTACTAAACATTGCTAAATGCTACGAAACACTAAACAGGGCAATGTTAAGTAGGCAATCCAGGAAAAAAAATAAGTGGAATGATAAATAAAACAAAAGATAGTAGGTATATTATTTTACTTTTAAAAATTAATAAGCATGCTGTGTGCTTATTTTTATCGCTGTTCAGGAGCGAAATCTTATTATTGGATTTCATTGATTCTTCAGTTATCTATTCTAACAGACTTATCTGGAGGAATCTTAATAATGACCTTGCCCTCTGCGCAAGATAAATTTTGTAATTTTTATGTCACACAAAATATCATCTTAAACTTACATGGTACACCTACAACTTATTTATAAGATTCAATTTGTTGAAGTCTTCTTTCTAGTACATCATGATTAAGCCTGTGCATACACAAAAACCTACTATTTAAAAATAGAACCGGTATATCTAACCGATACAATCTTAGCCACCTCAAGTTCTCTTGTAAAGTTATATCAACTTTACGTATCTCTAATCTATTTTTGTACGGTTCTAATTCTTCCATGACTATGTCACAAAGAGGGCACGGATCTTTTGTGTAAAAAGTTAAAACTGGAAGACCTTCTTCAACCTCATCCCTGAAAATTAGGACATTCAATATTATAAAAACATAAAATCTTTTTCAACGTAATATATTGTTTATTATAAAAATAACAATAGAAGTGTATATTACTCATAATTGATCTTCTGTTATGCTTAGAAATACTATACAATAAAATTTTATTACTGCATTATTAAGCTAAAGCTATGTAAAACAGTTCCATCAGAATGTATAATTATTAATTAATTATAAAGGCACAATGCTCATGCATATTATTATAGATGTTATTAAATCCAAAGTTACAGCCATCTTGAGATTTAATTATTGCAATTATATTACTGCGGGGCTAAAATGGTCACATTTAGCAATTCCTCTCAATCAATTCAGCAAATGAATTGTCAAAACTCTCAAACATACAAATGTCAAATCAGTACAAAATTACCAAAATACAGAAAAGAATTGCAAGCAGAGTTGCAATTTGCGATTTTAGAAAAATGAATCATATTATGATTCATAACATGATTCTTCAAAGCGACTATTTTAGCGCCGCTGGTGTTGTGCAAAATATCATTTCATACCCACATACAATTAAACCAAGCATTTAAAAAACCTAATATACACTGCGACATTCTGTTTTTGTAACAATCATTAGCAAAACATCCTTAGAAATTACAAAAACCAATAAATAAATATAAAGTGTTTTATAAACATTGAGTACCAAATTTTAAGGTCAACATCGTAACAATATGCCAAAATGTATGTTAGTTTTATCTTAAACTTACAATTTTTCGATCATAATTGAGGAGGCTCCACCTCCACCATTACAGATTGCAGCAACACCCTTCTCTCCCTTCTTAAGAGCATGACACAAGTGGACAACTATCCTCGCTCCCGACATTCCAATCGGGTGACCGAGACTTACTGCACCTCCATGCACATTCAGTTTAGCAGGGTCCAGTTCTAATACTTTCTGGTTGGCGACAGCAACAACACTGAAAGCTTCGTTGATCTCCCAGAGAGCCACATCCTCCTTTTTCACGCCAGTCTTTTCAAGTAACTTGGGTATAGCAACAGCGGGGGCAATAGGGAAGTCAATTGGGTCACATTCCCCGTCAGCATAGCCCACAACACGAGCCAAAGGTTTTACATTTAATCTCTTAGCTGCCTCAGCTGTCATCAGGAGGAGAGCTGCAGCTCCATCGTTGAGTGTGGAAGCATTGCCGGCAGTAACTGTTCCATTCTCCTTTTGGAATACCGTAGACAACTTAGTGAACTTATCAAAATTAACTTTCTTATACTCCTCATCCTCCGCAAAAATAACTGGTGGGGCTCCTCGTTTTTGTGGCACAGACACTGGCACTAATTCATCAGCGAAAGCTTTTGACTCATAGGCCGCTGCACTTCTCTTGTAGCTCGATATAGCATACTCGTCTTGTTGCTCCCTGGAGATACCTAATTTTTTGGCTGTGTTTTCGGCACAGTTGCCCATATGAAACTTATTGTAGACATCAGTGAGGCCGTCGTGTACGATACCATCGACCAGCTGCATACCTCCGTAGGAAGTTTCACCTCTTTTCAAGTAGAATGGTACATTGGACATAGATTCCATTCCACCGGCCAGAATGACATCTTGGGAACCGACTTGCAGCCCCTGCACTGCCAGCATAATTGATTTCATGCCGGAGGAGCAGACTTTGTTGATGGTTGTGCATATTGTGCTCTTTGGAAGACCACCAAAAATAGTCGCTTGTCTTGCTGGTGCTTGGCCCAAGTAGCCGGAGCAGACATTTCCCATGTACACCTTAAAACAAAATTGTACATTAGTTTCTATGTAATTGTTGCCTCCTGTATTTACTTTTAGAATTTTTTTGGTCCTTACTTTTGGTCATTCTTTCATAGTTTTTTTTTGTATGTTTGTCAATAATATTACAATTTACATCAGCTGATAATGTACATAAGAGTATAATGAGAAGGCAAAATAGACTGCTTCATGCAAAGTGCTTCCTAGTGTTAAGATAAAACTTGATAACAAATACCACTCAATCTGAAGAGCTACTAGAAGTCTAGCACAATATTATAGGTTAATTGCATAACTTAATTTGGGATAACAGTAAAATAAGAAAGTAGGCGCATAACTAACCTCCTTAACCTCCTCTTTGGGTACCCCGGCTCTCTCGACCGCAGCTTTCACGGCCACCGCGCCCAGTTCCGTAGCAGACACATTGGCGAGACTCCCTCGGAAGGATCCTATGGGGGTACGCACTGCAGATACTATCACTACATCGTTCAGTGCCTTCGTAGAGTACGCTGCCATCGCGGTATTAAACTATCAAACAAATAATACTTGAAAATACTGTGATAATACAAGGGTTACGTCGGTATGTTTAAGTACCAAAGCCCAGTGATTAAGCTAATGCACCTTCCGCTGAACCGTTCATAGCACGACTGAGCAGAAAAATAAAGAAATCGCCGTGCGTGTACGTTTTATAACAGTACTTTGAACGTATGAATGACAAGAGGAAAACAAACCTTGGTTAACGATGGCATTTTTACAGCTATAATTCTAGTTCTTACAAAAATCATAATTAAAATAAGTCACAGAACTTTCTCTTCGATGTAAAATGTAACACTGATAAAAAATTACAATACTAGTATCACAGGGTCGACTAAATTAACCAAACAACTGGCATTTTATCAACTTTATTTACTTTGTTATTCCAAGAAATACATTTGATAATAGCATCTGTATCTTTGCAATAAGGTTGAAATCTAAAATTTATACAACAAAATATATAATTTTCAATCTTTGACCTCTGCATAAAGCATCTTATAAACCGTTCGATTTTTTGCTTTTAATCATCCATCTTTCAGGTGCTGTATTAACTAATAAGAACGCTTATGATTTTGTAATAATTTACAGAATTTAGAATTTAGAAGCAACGTCTCGTCTCGAATTTATTGGACGGTAATCCGATTACCGTCTTCTTTACTTACAATGTTTGTATACTTAGTTTGCAAATAAAATATTTGAATCTTTGAATCTTCCTTGCCACCTTTATTTTCCGAGCCTTTCGAGATTTTCGAGTTTCAGACTCTTCCATACTGACCGTTCTAAATGTGCCTCCCGGTATATTTTTTCCAGATATTAGAAAATGAAAATATTATATGCCATTACATTGGCATTCCAGATGTAGTCTAGCCCTCGTTTCGTGATAGGCCAAAGTAGGGAGCTGAGTGCTGACCGCCCCTGCACGAAGGTCTAAAGATAATATAAGTAACAAGTAAGTTATAAGAGAAGTGTTTTCCATTTTATTTAAAAAATCGTCAATAATTTAATAGGCCTTTATTGGACAGGAAAAAAATCTAAAACTTCGTTTATTAGTTCTTGACCTTGATGAGCTAAATATTATTGCATCTAGTAAATATTTTAGTAAATTGGTTACATTATTATTATCACAAATTATTTATGCATTTGGAATTAAAATAAAGGAGCTCGGTAGATGGCATTTTATTAGACATTTTGTATATTTTGGTGTGTGAATAATTATGGATGAATAAACAATGATTATACCATAATAATTAATAACTTTCTAAAATAATCACGTGCGTGGCCACTGGCCAGTGGGCAGTGGCCACTGATGTGATTGTCTCTGATATGTTATTTTTTATGTAAAATAAAAGGTTTTTTGGTTTAAATCGAATCAAAAGCATAATTATTACAACAATAATTTTCATATTTTGACGCGTTTGTCGCGTCATTAGTCTCCCTAAAGGTTTCTTTATGACGCACTAGGTGCGTCACAGGCAACTGGCAAGGAATTGGTTAAGCCTTTATCGTGTTCGAGCGTTGGACACATTTGCTCTATTTTCCAAAGTCTGATCGTTAATAATATCAGTTATAGGATCTGTAAAAAAGGCAAAAGCAGACGTTATTCCTGCAGGCAGCAGGCTGCAGCGGTCAGAAAGTGAAGTCTAAACCAAGTCACACTAAACTTTTGAGTTTCTTTCGACTAATAATTATTGTTTTTTTCTGAATTTCGGGGTATCCCTTTCCCTTATTTTATTTATGTAGTGAAAGTGAAATGTGAATAGTTATTTTAAGACTGAAAATAAAACTGAAGGATGTACTTTTGTGGAGCTGTAAACTGGAATGTTTGTATCTATTTCTCTAAATAAATAAAAAAAAAACATTTTGTCAACGTCAATCAGTGATGTCATGTCATTTGTCAAATTATTGTCTTATGGTTCCTACTAAAACCACAGTATAGCAATAATACTGTGCTAACCAAGTATCAATAGACTTGACATGGGCGTACACCCCATAAAGTTAATATACCTATCGGAATAGAGAAACAAAGGCCTGAGCAAGCGAGATGTCACTATCAGTAACACTGCGTGGTAGAAAGAGAAGCGTGATTTGAGGTTGCATAGCTTTTTTTTCATCTGTTTGACAGTCTGTCTGCCCCTGGGCCGATCGTTGTCAATTTGGGCTCTAAGAAAAATTGTGATTTAAAGTTAAATAATGAATAATTTTTAGAAATACTGCTCTAGAAACATGGTTAAGTGTTTGTGGAATGATTCTGGATCCACACATCGAAAAAACCCGGACAAATATTCATTTCACAGGTGAATTATTCTACATCGACAGGACCTAGTTTTAAGTTTATTTTTGCCAATTCCCTACGAGTTATTGGTATTTTTACGTCCGTGTTTACTTCTGTATATGTTTAATTATACGGAAAACATAACTTGACTAGCCATGGTGCACAATTTAAGGATATTTTGTGTAAACAATTTTCATCTATTTTACACTAGGGCTGTATCAAGTTATCGATAAGTTGTGTCGATATGAAAATATTTTTTAGTTAAGTATCCTAATTATCTAGGAATGTTGAAATGATAACATACTCATCCGTAGTTTATAATTAGTTTAAGTACATTAATATACTATCATACATAATTTATCGTTTTTAAGGTTCCGCACCCAAAGGGTAAAAATTAAGTCCTAGTAGTGGGGTCCCGCAGCCCGCTCTACTACTAAGACTTCGTTGCCTGTCCGTCTGTCCATCCGTCCGTCCGTCTGTCTGTCTTCAGGCTGTATAACAAGAACCACTATAGTAATAGACTTCTGAAATTTCCACAGATGTAATGTCATTCTACATCCAATACGGCTGCTCATCCAAGATAGGGAAATAGTTGAAAGCACTTCTGCAAGATGGGCATCAAATAAAAGGGCTCAGTAGGCTCATTGAGAGTGAATTGAAAATTAATAGAGTCTAGTGAAGTCGTGTCGTACGTAGGTACTGATGTCACGTGACGTAACCTGTCGTGTCGAATCGTGTCATGACATGTCGTGTCGTATGACGTATCGTACCGGGTTTTAGAAAATGCCCGGTTGAATCCGGTCACCCTTCATGCGCGAGTCCGACTTACACTTGGCCAATTTTTCAGATTTCCTGCTGACCTGGATACAATAATTAACCGTGCAAACTGGAATCCGAAGAAAAATTCATGCATACTTAAATAAGCAGCAAGCATTTTGAAGAAAATTCACATTTTACTTCAAAATTACAATTTTATTATATTATATCTATGCAGTTTTATTTTATCCCATTTTATTTTAGCCCGCTGTACACTCTCGCCGAGAGCTCTTGGGCGAGAGCCTCGTGCGAGAGCCCCTTGCCCGAGTGCGATCGTGTACATTCTCGCTTAGTTCAATCGCAGATAAGAACTCAGAAAAGATGGACGAAAACGACCATTCACCATGCATCGAAAGATATCATTGTAATCCGAAGATTTATAATCATATTTAATTTTATTTCTCATAGATGATGACTGATAATGACGTTTATTATTGTTATTTTTCTGTTCTACACTGTCCAACGGCGGGACTAGTTCTGAAAGACGCGAGAGTGTACAGCAGTGCGCTCGTTTTCCTCGCGAGATCCTTTGTCTCGGGCGCAAAATACCGACAACGGACCGAGAGGGTTCGAGACAGGCGAGACGAGGCGAGCGCACCCATTTACACTCTCGCACTCGGGCCGCCTCGCTGTGTCTCGGCGAGAATGTACAGCCGGCATTATGTTTACAATCTTACAATTATTATTGCATGATCGATATTTTGTCGAATTACAAGATGTTTGTACATCACTGACACGCACACGTAAACATAATTGTATACAGTACCCGGCGATAAATATTGCACATCGACCTTTGGAAAGTGACAGTCGGCTAATTTCGGTTTTGTAGAGCGTTATCTCTTACGCACGAAATACAAAAAGTCCGGTATATATTAGGAGCTGTTAAAACAATTATGGTTTGCTTCTTTTGACAATTTTATTATTCTTTGTATAAAATACACCAAATTTTCTATAAGTTATGGCTTTAGGTTCGGGTAAAATAAAATAAAAAAGGGTGTTCAAATTATGTTTACGTATTTAAAATTCGTTTGGAAAATTACAGCTGTAGCAAATTTAGGGGTGTTAACAACTCTAGATATATATTCTGAACTGGACGCGACTGCACTCTATTGAATTTGAACAACGACTGACATAATGTCAAATAGGTGTGTGCTACAAAGATAACGCTCTATGAAACCGAAATTAGCCGAATGTCTCTTTCCAAAGGTCGATGTGCAATATTTATTGCCGGGTACTGTACACAGATGTAAATCAAATTTTGGTTAAGCTTGACAGCTCGGGATTGTTTCTCTATTCCGATAGGTATATTACCTTTATGGTACACCCGTAGTATGGTTCCAAAGTCAATGTAGGTATGGAGTTTTGCCGGGAATACGAAAGAGTGATGTTTTGTTTTTGTATTATTTTCCTAAAATTGTGTTATTTCAGTTTTTAATGTGTAATGGTGGTAGAATATTAACCATTAAATATTCGTTGTCGTGCACAAGTGTGGGCAAGTGATACAAATGTGATACAAAGATCTTTAAACAGTAGTCTTATGTCAATGATGTGATACAAGTGATACAACTTCAAGTTCCCTCCAAAACTCCATCAAAAGTTTTAGTAAAGGGTCTACCACTTTACTAAAACAACTGACTTAACTCGTTGATTTTACCGACTACTTTTTAGACTTTGACTAGACTTTCGACTTGACGATAATCTGGAAAAACAACTTGAAAATTTTGTAAATTTACGTATTTTTTTTTTCCGCCAAAACTTTACTTGACACTGGCCATGGTTTAAAAGCCGAGAGCCATAACAAGAAAAAAAAAATGTAGGTATGGTTCATGGTTGTCGCTTGTCACTTATCATTTAGTTGTCAATTGCACAGATTACAAGTATATAAGTCAATTGTCAACAAGCTGTTCTCCATTGTTCGTGTTGTAAAATTATTTTATTTCAAGAATTTTATAATAATGATAAATAAAAAGTGCAAATATACAATGTCCTTTTCTAATATTTTGTAAGGAATGTTTCTAAATTTCAATAGTTAAAGTGTGCTTGTGGAACATGAGTTCTACAATGTGTTATGTTATAAAAAGTGTTTTGTTACAATTTTAAAAATAGTAAATAACTCTTAATTTTAATACGTTCGATAATGTTTAATGAAAATCCCTGCTTCTAAAAGGATGTAATTGATGTCTAAGGTATTTTTTATAATTAGTTTTGTATGTATTGTAAGTTTTCTTTTAAATTTTTTAAAGTGTGTCACATATTTATAAAGTGGGTCTTGCTTGCTTTAATATGTTCCAACACCCATTTCAAGAATCTTATCTTTTAATTAGTAGTTTATTACTCATATTATATTATTAATCATTCGATCGTGGATTCTTGGAAATCTATTGTTATTCTATTGTGTTTGTGTCTCGCTCACCAGTGAGCTTATGGGGCTTGGTGGGTTTTACTTTTTGTGTACTAGACGAAAAGTGTCTACGAAATAACATTTTTTTAAAATTTACAGTTTAATCCTTCAAGCCCCAAGCGGTTGCATGTGACCGCGATAACAATAGAATAACAATAGATTTCCAAGAATCCGCAATCGAGGCATTAAATCATGGGTAAAATTTGTAACTTGACCCATGATTTAACCTCTAAATTAAAATTCTGAAAACAATACAGCATAATTATTTCAATTTTTAATCCATCAAGGCCCATAAGCTCACCGGTAAGCAAGACACAATAGAATAATAATAAATTTCCAAGAATCCACAATTAAAGGATTAATATTATTGTAGACATCTGTGGAAGATGCAATAGTTGAGCTATACAATATTTATTTTTGATAAAAATCAAGTCCTCAACTTAGTACCTTATAGCTTAGTAATCTATTTATTTAATTTTATGCTTAAATACTTCAAAGCTTTTGTAATTAAATTTTAATGTGTTAGGTAAATATTATTCTCTTAAATTTTTCTTATCTGAGTGAACAATGTAGTAATAAAAGCTTCAGTAATTTAGAGCCCTGATTGTAAATGTTCTAGAATTCCAGATTGATATGAATGTAGGTTAGAGTATCTTTATAATTCATAATCTTCAAAACAATCCAGCTAGACTATTGAGTAAATTGTGTACAATTTCATTTGGCACATCAGTGTTAACATTAAGCCTCACTTTCCGTACTAATGTGAGTAATTAGCATGTTTGTACACTCGTGAATCTTGCTCGAGTTTACTAATGTTAGTCATCATGAAGAGACTGTGGAAAATTGTGGCTGCTAAATTTTGTATGCACTGTTACGCTTAAACAATATTTTAGTGCAGAACATAGTGTAATTATTTTCTTCTTTTCAGGGTTCTCGCCAAAACGAGCTGGGTATGACCTCGGGCATGCCATAAAAATGGATATAGTCAACATGGATGAGGGACAATATGAGCAACGAGAACAGCCCGGGAGTAGCATGGACAGCGAAGCATCCAGCGCCATGGATAGCAACGATAGCAGCGAACAAATGAGCGACACCATCACAGACGACGATGACGATTTGAGGGAGGACCTCCAAAAGAACATACCCGATTGTTACAAGTCTGATTTAAACTTTGCATCACAAAACTCTAGTGATATTTCTGAAGATAACGAGGAGTTTCAAACGACGGCGCTTTGCCAGTTTATGGATATATTGAATGACTTAGATGAAGTTTTGGATAAGTCGCTACTCGCGTGCTTAGACGACGGAGCGAAATCTCTCGATAGCGGGGACGAGGATGTGGTATTTAAATTGAAGGATATCGTTAAAGCGGAGGATTCTCAGAGTTCAAGTGACGATGACACACAAGTCGTAGTTTGCCCAAACAGTCATTGCTCGATACCGCAAGCAACGGAAAGCGTGCAGCAAAATGAGCCGCGGAACTCCAAATTCGGTCGATCGAAAAGTTTTTCCGAGATACTAAAACCGAACGTCGAAAGGCCGATAGAACGAGTGAATACTGTCAACGATAGTTTACGAAATTCAATGCGATGCCTCGATCCGATAGTACTCCCGACGTTGACAGAAACGTCGTGCGAACCACTCACGCTACCTGTGATACTTTTTTTAGAGCACCACGTGAATATGCGACCAACTAGTGCCCCAATACAGCTTCAAGTTACAACTAATATAAGTAGTGATAGAGCCTCGGGACCACTGATAGTCGGTAGGCGGACGCTGCTGATGAATAGGACCTTGTCGCTGCCGTCGCCAGGTGAGAGTGACGTCACCAACGACTGGACTGGCAGAAACACTGCCCGGAGTACAGCTAGGAGTACCACATCTAGCTCCTCAACGGAATCCTTGGTTGTGTCCCCTACAAATCAAAACATGGGCAACGCAACTGATGAGAGGTAAGATTTTGAACATTGTAATATTATACAACTATATTCTTCATTACATTGTCTGTTTGTCCATAAATTATTACAGTCTATGACTATGCTGCTTAAAGCTATTTTTACTGTTTTAATACTTCTGTGTTATTAAAACCCATAAATATTACAAGACTCATAAACAGCAAGTAATTTAAAATACTTACTACTTAATTTAGCATAGACAATGCCAGTACATTTAGAAGCAGATATTTGTCTGCAAAATATTTCTGTTATCTAGTCTGACCTTCTTTGTCAGAACTTCACAAATAAAAGGGATATACAAGGAAAGTTAATTCGCAAAATAGGCTTTCTGTTTACTTGTTATTGTATGCGGAAATTATGTTATCAAGTGTTGGATTTACTATGTAAACGAATGCGTAATTTGTGTGTGTTGACATTTACGGAGAACAGCAAAATGCTGAAAATGCTGTTTACTTTTGTTTAGTCGGTCAACCAGTCCCCTTGTAAAGAGCGCCCATAATTTTAAGATGGTTTGTCGAAACAAACAATAGCTACCAATGAAGTATCTTATCAAGATCTACCAATGACGACCCATCTTTTGATCTACCAATAGCAACCCGTGAGTGCTGACTGCTGACCAATAGCATGTCCTTGCGTACCCGCCCCGCTTCCTCGTTCCACCAAAGCGCCACTAAAAAAAGCGCCGTGTTCGAATTTAAGATCTTTAAATTCGAACACGGCGCTTTTTTTAGGGTTCCGTACCCAAGGGTTAAAACGGGACCCTTAGTGCGCAAGTCCGACTCGCACTTGGCCGATTTTTTTATTTCTCAATTTTTGCCGAATAGTCTTCGAAAGTTTTCTAGAGGTTTTTTGCTGCCTTTACTGGTAATAGCAATTCGAAAAAGACCTTCCTTTTTGAAAATCGGATGTGCGTCACTAGGTAAGTGGAATTTTTAGTTAGGCTGAAAATACTTGGAAACTTGCTTGCTCAATATGAGTCAATTACTTTTATTGTAATTGACTCATAATTGAATAAATTGTAATGGACTTACATTAATTTAGATTTAATGTAAGTCCTATTAGCTTTAGGACTTACATTAAATCTTATAACTTATTACTCCGATCAATTTAGACATCCAAGGTTACATTAATTCCGACAAGGCTGAATATTGGTAGGATTGTTCAATACACTATAATAAAGGAAATGTGAAAAGTCCTCATCGATCCGGCACGTGCAAAAAAATTTACTCGGGGTCAAAGGTCTTTTTTGCAATTTTCAGCAAAACGGTAAGTTTTTTCATAAAATCAGCTCAGACAAAATTTGTAGATCAGACAATTATCTATAAAAATGTCTAAATTCTTTTTTTTCCTAAGAGCCACCATTTTTGAGCTATAACGATTCAAAAAGTTGAAAGAGTTTGAGGTATAAGTGTACTTTTGTCTACGACGATGTATCGCATACATCAGACTAGATACACCGCTAGTCAGTTTTGTCGTTGATGTACACTTAAAAGGTGTAACTTGAAAAAAAAACGCGCTAAGTACACTTATACCTCAAACTCATTCAACTTTTTGAATCGTTATATCTCAAAAATGGTGGCTCTTAGAAAAAAAAGTATAAAAACATTTTTATAGATAATTATCTGATCTACAAATTTTGTCTGAGCTGATTTTATGATAAAACTTACCGTTTTGCTGAAAATCGCGGAACACCCGTTTTTGTAACCTTTGACCCCGAGTAATTTTTTTTGCACGTGCCGGATCGATGATAACTTTTCACATTTCCTTTATTATAGTGTATCGAACAATCCTACCAATATTCAGCCTTGTCGGAATTAATGTAACCTCACCCCTATTTTTTAGTATAATTAGACCGGACTATATCGCCAGAGTTTTGGTTACTATACCAAATCTTTAAGAACCTTATTCATATTCATATTCATACTCATACTCATACTCATACTCATACTCATATTCATACTCATATTCATATTCATATTCATATTCATATTCATGTTCATGTTCATATTCATATCCTTTATTTCCAAGAAATTATCCTTATTAGGTAACAAGTAACAATGCCCGCAACTCCTTTGCACCGAAATTAGTTTATCGCGCGGGAACCGTACATTTTTCCGGCATAAAAAGTATCCTATGTCCTTTTGCGGGACACTTAAAGTATCTCCATATAAAATTTCAGCAAAATCGGTTCAGCGGCTGGGGCGTGAAGAGGTAATAGACATACAGACAGACATACTTTTGCTTTTATAATATTAAGTATGGATGCCCGTTTGTCTTTTTCTGGCACATTGGAAAAATCAGTTGAAAGACAAAGACAAGAAAATTTGAATAGTAGGTTAAAAACGCTCTGCAAAAATTCGTAAGGGGGATAGAGTTCCATTCATACTTCTTCTGCAGTCTTCACCGACTTCTAAAAAAGAGGAGGTAATTTTTTTGATAGTGTGAGATTATTCGTTTATTAAACCACAAAAAATACGTACTGATATGAATGCAGTTATTTAGATGATTTGGAACAAGACTGCATTGAACAAAAAAAAAATGGCGGTTAGGACACAAAATAAATGCTTAACAGCCATATTAAAATAAACTGCGATGTTTCTGATTGTACGAACATAATAAGCTACGACATTATATTTCCTGTTTTTAATTACGTCCAAAGAAAACTTGTTTTGAAAGCGATACTAATTTTCCTATGGCGCTACAGAAAATGCCTGGTCAGACGCGTTTTCTTTATGTCGTCGAGCTTAGCATATTGTATGTACCATCGAGGAAATTGATTCCTATGCAGTTGCAATAGTTCAACGTTATTTGGTCGAATATGTCAATTCAATGTTAATTGTGATCTGTCGGCTGGGTTTGACGTAACGCAACCAAACTACGTAGGTCCCCGATTTGCATAGGAATCAACTTCTCTGATAGTACATGGCATTTCTATTTTTCGAAGGAAGAGTATACGTAGTTGTAGGATAAAGAATTTTTTAGGCAAGAACTTTTGTCCTATAGACTATTTTTTTTTCATTCTTCACGTGGAAAATATGTCTCCCATGCTATCTAGCTTTGCAAGTGTATTCAACTATCAGCTCGCAATGATATTACTCTATTTATTATTTTGTAACTTAACTACTAATACAAAAATATAGTTTCGTTGTCTGTTGTCTGCCTATTGCATTTAGTAGCATATATTCTTTGTCTCCCAGTTGATAATGCCAGACAATCAAAAAACTCCTTATCACCCCAATATTCGTGAGTCGTGACCGTTCAAAATTTAAGATAACTCACGTTTTGTCGGTTTGAAGGTAAAATTGGTGTAGGCATAATATAATTTGGCTATAAGACAATCATCGTCATTATAATTTTTAACCGACTTCCAAAAAGTAGGAGGTTATCTGTTCGGCTGTGGATATTTTTTTGTAAGGCATAAAATAATAATAGTACCTCTAGAAACAACACACTTTTAGAACCTGCAAAAAATGCCTTAAAATTGTGGAAATTTTGCAATGTTAAAAAGTAGCCTACTATTATTTTTCAAATCGGTATTTTTTTTTTACCCAACCTTTTCGACGTTTTCAAAAATTGTCTTCCTCTTACCAAAATCCAAATCAACTATTTACTAACCTCTAATTAACTTTTTTTTTGTTACAGGAATGAAGACATAGAAGATCCGCCGTTTGGAGTATGGCCGCACCGTATGAGCCCAATGCTGGCCTGCCTCAGTTGTACGGTCGGCATATTCAATATATCCCGGTTCGCCATGTTCAGCGTACATTTTGGAGGTGAGTTTGTTTTGCTGTCGGTACTTTAATCGACGGGGTATGAAATAGGCCCAATTTCACCAACGTATTAGTGTTAACAGTTTGTTGATCATGTCTTCTCTTTTATTCATATGAAAAACTAAAGAGGTAACGTGATACAAATTTGAGCATTAACCTTCGCATTAACCCATCAATCCCCAAGCGGCAGCCGACTGCCGCATAACAATTGAAAGTCTATTGTGTCTGCGATACCCACGATGGAGGTGCTACCTTTAACAGTCGTTGTATGAAATGGTGATCTATGCTAGATATTGCCTGCATAATTATTACGCCCAAGTTGGATTATCGCGTGGAAACCACGCTTATTTCAAGGGTAAAAAGTATCCTTTATTTTTTCTCAGGTCTCAATGTATCTCCGAACATACTTTCTTCAAAATCGATTTAGGTGTTAATGCGTGAAGAAGTAACAGACTTACAGATAGACAGATAAACAATGTTATATTAGTATGAATAATTGAATAGTAACCCTATTCGGTCTCGGTCTCCTTTGCTATTGTGTTATTACACAATAGCAAAGGAGAGATCCTGTAATAAACTTTGTTTTACGTAATACCACACCCAATGTTACTTAAGCCTGGTTTTTGTCTTGGTGCGGGTAAAAGTCACTGGTTTCTTAGCAGACAGAAGCATAAAGGTCGTAGTTGACGGCGAATGCTCGGAAACTCAGTCTGTTGATGCTGGTGTCCCTCAGGGCTGTGTGCTATCGCCTACTCTATTCTTACTGCATATCAATGACATGTTGCAGACCAGCGGCATTCATCGCTATGCAGATGATAGTACAGGTGATGCTGTATATACCGGCTCCCCCAATATTTCTCGGCAAAATATCACTGAGAGTCGAAACGAACTTGTGTCTAAGGTGGAGAATTCATTGGAGAAGGTCTCTGAATGGGGTAGACGTAACTTGGTCCAATTCAACCCTGCCAAGACACAAGTCTGCGCGTTCACCACTAAAAAGTCACCAATGGTCGTATATCCTCGTCCATGGGCGACGGTAGTTGCTTACCATCAGGTGACCCGTTTGCTCGTTTGCCCCCTTATTTAATAAAAAAAAGAATACCTATCTTTTTTTTCAAAATTTTTTTTTTTAAATTTTTGAATTAATTCATAATTCAAAAATTTTAAAAGATTGTGTCAAACTGAGTATCAATTAGTAGTACTTATCCAAATACATAGGTTCATTTCAAAAGGTGGCTTACGCAGATACGGTTAAGCCCAACTCTGGGTTAAATTATTGTTAACTTTAATTCCTACATATTTTGCATGTCCCTATAACATGTGTAAGACAATCATAAAGAATTAGGCATCCATTTACAAAAAATTAGACTAAACTGACGCACTCGAGATGAGTATCTGTTTCAGTTAAAACTAAATGCGAATACAAAAAGTCGTTTAAGGTTATTTAGCATAGTTTACCGAGTAAGGAATTAGGAAGTCAGAAGGCCGCCATTTTTGTAATAGTCTGTTTCCTATATTGGTATTGTATTATGGCGGTTTGTAACCTTGAACTGTAATTGTAGGCTGGTCTGCTCTGAAAGATACAGTACACATGCTCAAAACCAGCATGCTTAAAACAAGCAAGCAGTTTGAATTCGATACATTTGCTTCTATTAAGTAAGCATGCTTATTATAGTGCTCCTGCAACGAAAAACTGATCGATATTACTAGCATGGTGATTAAACCACCCGCGCCGCAGGTAGCATGCTCGAAAATCGCTTGCCCGTCGATTTTTGAGCATGCTCGAAATTAAATAATACAACTATTAGCATACTTATTTTGAGCAATGCACGGACACACATGCTCGTAATCACCATTTGCTCGGTTCAAGCATGCTGCGTGCTTAAAATAAGTATGTGTGACTGTAGCTTTATGATGCCACTAATTTACATTTACTTAACAACTATTAACAGACCAACAAAAGTCAAAACTAAATACTAGATGACAACTACATGTTATCAGAAACTTACACTAAAATCTGTTAATCACGCCGGAACTCTACATTTTCTGCGTTGAATAAAATTCTTTGTACTTTTCTTACTTTCTTTTCTCGGGATTCGAAGATTTTTTATTTTACCATTTGTTCAGCGTTTTAGGCGGGAAACAGACAGACAAATAGGCGAATTTACTTATTTATTTATTTATTAGGCATATCAACAATATAAACACACACATATACATTGATTACATTAATAACTACATTTTAGTGCTTATATCAATTAAAGACATGCACAACATTATTTTATAAAAACACATCTATAACCAAATTAAATTAAAGTTAAGTATACAATTAATTCTAAATCTATAAATATACAAAAAAAGAAAGAATTAAGGAAGCACACAGTACATAATTTTATTCAATGTCATGAAAGTAATAATAAAAAAAAAACAAATATAATATATGGAAAATGTCACTTTAACTATATAAGGCCTAGAATATAATGTCCGGATTAATAAATAAAATGTCAATGTAAAGTCAATAGTAAATCCATACTAATATTATAAATGCGAAAGTGTGTCTGTCTGTCTGTTACCTCTTCACGCCCGAACCGCTATAATTCGCGAATTAGGACGAATATAACTCCTATGGAATTTAAGATAGGCATACGAACCTTTGGAAATAATAATGTGTATTTGAGATACAGGTCCTTAATTTACAAACCGACTTCTAAAAAAAGAATATTGTCATAAATTATATTTTTTCTTTTGTTTCAGCAAGCTTCATAGTACAATTCCTAATTCTGTCCCTCTTGGTCGGCATACCTCTATTCACACTACACTTGTGCCTGGGCCAGACTTTGCGCTCCGGGCCTATAGATATGTGGAGGATATCTCCCATACTACAAGGCATCGGTGTGGCCCTACTAGTAGCACAGATGCTAATAGGAGTATACAGTATTATTGGCCTTTCCTGGGTCTTCGTGTACTTCAGAGATTCCTTCATAACCTCAGAAGATAAGTACAAGTGGGCACTTCCTTGTGGAAGTGGAGAAGGTAAGATAAGTGATGATAAGTGTATGTGAAGTGTTGATATACACGTACATTTTATCAACACTCGTGATTTTATCTAATTAGATAATACGTTTTTTATCGCACTATGAAAGGTATTTTTGCTTTTATTATCTCCGTTATGTTTATTATAATGACATGTTATGTAATTATGCTATTAGAAAGATAATTACTTCCTTAATTTTTAAAGTAAAATTAATTTTTATTAAGAGTAATAATTATATTTTTATTTGTAATTTTTACGAATGTTCATAAATTATTTTAAGCTTTGTATTTTCAAATTTTTACCGTTTTCTAGCCTTAATTTCATCAACTTTTTAAAAAGATGCGACGTTTAATTTAAAGCAGTTTTGATCTTTGTCTCATTCTAACATTTAATAAGTGGAAGAGACAGAAATCGAATTAAATTTTAATCTTACGCATAGCTGACAAATCTTCAAAGAAATGTTTATCCTACCTGAATATATTTTATAGAAAATTCCTATATTTTTTCAGATTTGATCTCAAAGAATGTAACAATGAAAATCTACGAAACATTGCCACAATATTTTCACAACGAAGTATTAAAAAGAAATCCGGGAACGAACGGCTATGGCACTATTAAGTTTCATATAGCGTTCAATTTGGCTGTGCTATGGATGATTGTGTTTGTTGGACTATGTAAAGGGATTAGGTCTTATGGAAAGGTATGTTGATAATTAATATGAGAATTTAATGTAAAAGGAAACATGTATTTTGTTTATTTGCTAGAAGTAATGTTTGTTTAAAGTTCAGAACATTCAACAATAAAACTTGTTTTATTCTGTTAAAAATTACACTTCATGTCTTAAATTTTCTTTATTACTTATTAATAGCAAGCGAAAATATATTATTATTTAGAGCTATAAAATAGTTTTCTTTTACCACAATTCATGATATAATCCAGAATTACATACACTTACATATTTTAGTTTTAATATTAATGAGATCTTAGTAATAAATTCTTAGATTTAGTAAAGAAGGTTAATTATTTTTATTTTTTCGACTTGCAGGCTGTATACATGTTGATATTCTTGCCTATATGCGGTATTTTGATACTTTGCACCAAACTGTTAACTCTGATCCCGTATGAAGCCGTTACAAATATCTTCGCTGAGACAGAATGGAGTGAATTCTTTATTAATTCTAATGTAAGTATTCACATAACTTATAATTATAATGTTTTTTGACAGTTGTAGTTATATTTTTTTTGTTAAGTATATTCAAAATAGGCAGAACTGAGGATTTTAGATACAGGTTTAAGACCGGAAAAATTGAAGTCAACGCGAAATTAACGTATTTTAGCCTCTATCATAACAAAATGACGTATTTTTTGTCAAACAAACATAATACACGCTGATTTATTGACTTCAACCATCCGGACTTACCCTGTATCCGAATTTACCCTGATATAAGCTTCTCTATCATAAATTATTCCCAGTAAATAAAATAGGCACTCGCTGATATAGCGTTTACTTTTAACTATCCGGACTTACTCTATATCCGAACTTACCCTGACATTAGCTTTTATCAAAAATTTGTCCGAGTAAATCACCAAAATATTAATCCGGACTTACCTAGCCATTAATTCCTTATCGTAAGTTAGTTCCAGTGAACAAAATATTTGCTGATTCAGCGTTGACTTTAACTATCCAGACTTACACTGTATCCGAATTTACCCTGATATTAGCCTTAATCAAAATTAGTCCCAGTGAACAAAATACTCGCTGACTTAGCGTAGGCTTAAATAATCCGGAATTACCCTGTTCCAAACTACGATTAGCCTTAATAATTAGCTAAAAGCCGAAATCAATGTTAAAGCCCAAATCAATAGGCGTGATACAGTATTTCCGTAAAGTGTACCATAAAATGTCAAGGTTGTGGGATACACTAGGGCTCGAAAGGAAACCCAAAAATAAAATGTTTTTTATCGTCCTTTATTTTTTTATCCTGAAAGCTTACAGTATATGATATATATAGAGTAAAGCAACTGCATACAAACAATTATTTTGCTTATCGTTTTAAATATCCCACAAATCATATAAAATATCGTTTTCAGAGCTGGGCAGCGGCAGCACAAGAGACATTCCTCACTTGGGGTCTACTGGGTGCCTGTGTCATGCAACTCATATCACACAAAGACGCCAAACGCAAAAACAGCTTAACATTACAGAGAGAAAGCACTTGTATAGTCATATTTACCTTCACAATACTGTTGCTAGGATCTTTCCTAGCCAATATATGTGTTCAAATACTAAGAAACCACGGATATATCTACATGCCGAGTAGTTATGGTAAGTTTTAATCGATTTTTTATGTTATTAAATTAAAATTAAAATGTCGGAGGACCTAAAATTCATTCTCTAAAAAATACTAATACAACCAATGTAAGGTAGTAAAGTTTGAATACAAAAATATATAAAACTATTGTATACAGTACTAAACTTGACTTTTACTAGTAACTAAAAATATATACTTGAATATTTCAAATAAAACAATGATTTTCCTTTAATAATTACTTAAAATTACAAAACGTATTAACCCTTCTGTCATGGTACACTAACAGTCTAGAAAACGCGGGACCCTAGGCCCTAGGGTGTTTTAACCCTTACCTTGTCTCATTTTGAAACACAAATAAATTATTTTTCCAGAAACAATAAAATCATCCCAATTCCTATATCCAATAACGGAGCCGCCGCCGAGTACGGCGCTCCGGCACTTCACCCACTACGGCGGTATAGTGGGTCTGACTGTGCGGCGCACGCTCAGCGGCTGGCAGCCCCTCCAGCTCGCCACGCAGATAGTGCCCGCCGCGCTCGCCGTGTCCGCCGACGTGGTGAGTACACCTTGTGACACAATAACGGAGCCGCCGCCGAGTACGGCGCTCTGGCACTTCATCCACTACGGCGGTATAGTGGGTCTGCCTGTGCGGCGCACGCTCAGCGGCTGGCAGCCCCTCCAGCTCGCCACGCAGATAGTGCCCGCCGCGCTCGCCGTGTCCGCCGACGTGGTGAGTACACCTTGTGACACAATAACGGAGCCGCCGCCGAGTACGGCGCTCTGGCACTTCATCCACTACGGCGGTATAGTGGGTCTGCCTGTGCGGCGCACGCTCAGCGGCTGCCAGCCCCTCCAGCTCGCTATGCAGATAGTGCCCGCCGCGCTCGCCGTGTCCGGCGACGTGGTGAGTACACCTTGTGACAGCAATTTGACAGGTGTTTGATAGCAGACATAATATCCATTAAAAACTACGAATAATAAAAACTAAGGAAACGTACCATACTATTGCCGTTTCAAATTTGGTTCCTTACGTACTGTCAATAAACGACAGCCGCTGAAGGCCACCTAAAAATTGCAAAAGTATTGTAGAACATGTTTTTGACGGAGACTTTTCCTTAGTTTTTATTATTCGTTGGTTAAAAAAAATGGAATTTTTGATTGGCAGCAGATTTTGTACAGTTTTTGTTTGTCGATTTGCGGTCGCAACATGCAAGATACAAAATTATCCTGAACATTCAAATACATTATAACTGTCATCACATATTGCGGCCAAGTCCTCTAAAAATAAAAAATATACTAAAGTACGCCAAATACGCCAATGAATCTATGTAATAGTTGTTTGGAAGAAACCGCTATAAGCAGTTCGACCTAAGAATTGTACAGTTCCTTAGTTTTAAGCTTGTACTTACAAAAAGTGTTTTTTATACAACATTTTTTTCCAGCTATCTCCGGTTTGGGCGGTTATATTCTACTTCATCATCATCATGTTTGGCATCGCGCAACAGCTGGCGATCTGGCACTCTGTCGTCACCGGCATCATGGAGTTTAACGTGGAGACGCTCAAGATATGGGACACCACTATTACGTTCTTCAGCTGTGTGTTCGGATTGGCTGTTGGATTGCTGCTGTCTACTGATGTGAGTTTTGTACCATTATTTTGTCAGTAGAGGTGTATTATTACATGTAAAGGATTTTTTCTAAAACGAATAAAAAAACAATGATACTAATCAGGTTGTCTTCGGACAGGTGTAATCAGGGTAATTTCGGATTCAGGGTATGTCCGGCTAAAAATTTCAGTAAGGGAGTAGATGCTATTTTGTTGTGTCACAACGAACCATAGCCAGAAAAACCAAAATCATCCGGACTTACCCTGGATCCGAGTTTGCCCTGATAATTCCTATATTTATATGACTGCGCCAGAGATAGTGTTAATTTTTTGAGACTATGTATTTATAATTGTTGGCACGCACTGTAGCCTAAACTGATTTTAGCTTGAGAGGTCTCGTAATATTCATAGATTTATTTGTTTACCTGAGAGTAACACTGGATATCAAAATGTACTCGCCTGTTTTAAGTATTTTAATCACCGTATATTTATATTTACGATCGATTACTTTATCCCACAGATGGGCGTGCGTATAGTATACTGGGCAGACTATACCACAGCGGGTGGGTGGTGCCACGGTGCGCTCGCGGTCGCACTAGTAGTGGGCGTATTCGCGGTGCGCGGACGTCCACTATCCGCGGATACATTAGTACGCGTGCTGTTCCCGCCCCGTACCGCCACTGTGCCCATAGCGGCGTTGCTGAGCTTCGTGTGGACTGTGCTGCTGCCTGTTGCCATCGCTGTGAGTATTATTGCTTATTACATAATACAGCATGACTGGTTAAGAAGCGCTTACACGGACAACAATTGCGACAATAATTGCCGGCGACACGAATGAACCGATCTGGAGCAATTAGTGGAGCAATATGGAGTAATTTCAATAAATTGCGGCTGTTATTTCGGCGATATTTCTCCAGATATTTCATATCATACACATCGCCGATACGAATTGACGATTATCCGATGGGCTCGTGTCGTATTGCCTAGTAACTAGTTGATGAAGTTGCGCCATATCGCACAATTGTATTGGGATGTGTTGCGCAATATTGCTGCTTGTTGCCGAAAATTGTTTGATGTAGTCGTGACGTCAAAGTTGACGAGAATTGACTGGAGTGGAGCAATTTTAGTTGCCCGTATAATCGTACCTTTAGACATGTTCAATACTTGAGGACGTGATATTTGGCTATTATATTAGATGAAAAAAATTACATTAAAAATAATGACAATTGATCACTGATTAAATATAGCTTAAAATAATTATTTACCCAACGCATGGACACCGCGCGCGGGAAGGGTAGGGGCGCGGCGTTGCCACTTATTTACGCCTCTAGACTCTAGACAGTCTAGAGTCTAGTACACCGACGTTGCGAACTGCGAAACAGCGGTGAACCGATTTACTGTCTCATCCGCCACACTACAATGTGTTATATTGCATCTCGCTCTATTCCTGTTTCGCATTGGTTTTGCAGATATTTCGCAGTTCGCAGCGTCGGTGGACTAGAGGCGTTAAAGGTGTTGAAACTGTTTACTTTGATTTAATTTTAAAAAACAGACGCACAATAATTACTAATGACATAATACTAAGTAATGTTTTGTGTTACAGGCTATATGCATTGTGGATTTTCGGGTGGGACAACAGCGTCAACTTTACAGTTGGAGAAAAACTGCTGGGTATGTTAAATTAACGTTATTATTTGTAACAGGGACGTGCGCGGTAGCGCAACAACACAACAGCAACAAAATGGCCTATCATAGTACTGACAAGCGAGCAAAATACTCGGTGATTTAGCAATATGTTTAAATTATCCGGATTCACCCTGTTTATGGATTTATATCCTGTATCCATATTTATCCTATTTTGTAACTGTTTTTACCCTGTATCCGTATCTACCCTGTATCCGTATTTACCCTGTATCCATATTTACTCTGTATCCGGACTTACCCTGTACTCGTATCTTTCCTGTATCCGTATTTACTTTGTATCCAGACTTGCCCTGTATCCCTATTTACTATTTAACTATTTACCCTGTATCTGGACTGACCCTGTATTCATATTTACTATTTATCTGTATTTACCCCGTATTTACCCTGATTAGCCCCATTTATATTATATACCCCTTTTTTCCCAGATACTGGCCAGTATGGGTGCGTCAGGTCTCCGTGTGCATACAACAAGGGCTTTTACTGCTGGTTCCCGTGACAGCGTTCGTACAAACCTGGAGATACATGAGCAAGGGACCACCTGATATATTTGAGGTGATTATTTATTTTGTGATCGGAATCAAACTGTAGAAATAGGTATTGATAGAAAAACATAAAATCTTTATTTTTCTCTCCTCCTAATATTATAGCTAACTATTATAAAATTATAGTAGCCCCAATCTACTAAAATTAAAAAAGCAGCAATTGCTTTTGTTAATATAAGTAATTTATATAATTTACTCGTTACCTTTCTGCACCGTAAACGTTCAAATTAGTCTGTTTTTCTATAAGATGTCAATCATCAATGTAAAAGTAAAGAAAAGCGAATACTTACATTGTTTTCTATTTTTAATGGTTTCTTTATTTGAATGTACATATTTCGCTAATTTCGTTGTTTCTACATTACACGCCGTCATAGGATTATGAACCTAACGAGTGTATGAATGAACTGGTAAGCATACTATATTAATTTTGTCGTGTACAATTACAATAGGCTACTTGACCTAATTTTTTTCTTCATGCTAATCGCTTCATAATCATTCATTTTCCAAAAAAAACTAATATTTTAATATTTTACACAGTAGAAACCCATAAAAATGTTTATTGAAAAATATGCCTCTTAAATGGCACCGAAAACACTGTCCGCCATAGTGTGACGTCATACGCTTTGTATTTTAAACTCTCTTTATTGAAATTTTTTTAATGTGCTAAATGTACGAGTCTAAAAGTGCTCAAAAATTTTAAAATAATTATATAAGAAATTAGAAAACATTTGTAATGTTGAAAACTTTTGGAGAAAAGTTTTGGCCATTTCATTTCCCGTCTACAATAAATGGAGATAATATATATAAAACTGATGTTTTATTTGAATTATTGAAGAAAATATATAATAGGCTTATTCTTATTATTTATGTACAAATAAATTTACATATAGCGAGCGCGATAAATAAAAGATATTAAATTAGTATGAGGATGACGTCACATCCAAATCGGAAGTACCGCAAAAGCGTTTTCGTCAGTACAATTCCTATTTTCATAAAATCATATTTTCAAATCGACTTTATTTATCAATCATAAGCTTTTATTTGATAATAAGGGTGAAATACGGTTTCCTAGGCCAAGTTCTACTAGAAATATGCATTTGTTCAATGAAATTGAATATAGGTCAAGTAGCCTATTATGTTGCACGCAACTATGTCGTGCGGCGTGTCTAATTTTGTTGATCGAGTAGAAATCGTATATTTTATTTTATTGGTATAAAAACTATTTAATGTCCTTTCCGGGACTCAAAGACTGATCACAAAAATTTCTATTTAAAATTTTATTAAAATAAATTCTGTCAAGAGAGTGAAGAAATTAGAAAGTGGCAACATCGTAGTGTCATCCCTTTTTTCTTAGATTGATTTGAAAGGGATGACACTAAAATGTTGCCACTTTTTAATTTCTTCACTTTCTTGACAGACTATAGGTTCAGTGGTTTAAGCCTGCAAAGGTAAATTTCGCATTTAAAATATAAGTATTTTAGGATTCGGAGAACTTTTAAAAAGGCTATACTTTTAATATTTCAGCGCATCCAGAACCTCTACCGTCCGTCGATGGAGGCATCGCCGCGCCGGGCCCCGCCCCCCGCGGTCCCGCCCCCCGACCCGCCCCCCAAGTACACGCCCCCGCCGTCATACAGCACAGCGACCGGCGCGAGATTACTGAACACGCTGCGACGTAGCTTCCGCACGCTACGCAGGTATGTTGAGTACAGACAAAAAGACTAACAATTATATCTTAACTCAACTGCGTTTCAACAAGTCACGGAAACTGTGACGCATAATGCGGGCTCTACACTCGCGGCGCGAACTGCGGCCGCGATTCACGGATGCTACGCGCCGTGAACACGATGCGAACAAATACGAAGCCGCGAAACCCTCCATACTCGCGGTTCGCGGCCTTCGCGGGCTTTCGCGCCGCGAATGCAGAGCCCGCATATCGCATTGCGTTATTGTGTAGACAATTTGACAGTACACGAGCTTTTTTGGCCCGTGGCTAAAATCGGAACTTTAATTTGCCATACTTACTGATAAGTGTCACTTGAAAAAGAGCTCTTTCACATTGTATTATTATTATTATTTTAATAATTATTATAATTCAATGTGAATGTGTGGCGGGCGGCGGCCCCTAAATGACAATTTTATTGCCCATTATTATAGTTCTTGCAATCTACGAGTGCGCGTCGCCCTTAGTAGTGTGAGTGACCATATCTATACACGCGCACATGGCTCGCTCGCTACTGACTGCTCCGTCGGGTACGCACACTAACGAAAATGTCTATTCACATTTCCAACTACAAATAAAGGCGACGCGCACTCTTAGATTGCAAGAACTATACGAATTATTGATTGAACATTATGCTATGATTGAACTTAAGTTTGAGCTAGTTTAATTTATTGTAGGTTCTAGGCCGCCTACCACAAATATATAATCATCATGCATGTGAATTGCACTGACCTCCATTATACATGTATAATGGAGGTCAGTGGTGAATTGTGATCATTGTGATTGACAACCTGTGAAGGCAATGACATAACCCATATTTTTTTTAATAGTGACAGCTGACAGGATAATATAAATATTTAATAATGTTATACAACTTACAACTTACAGCAGCCTTTTCATGCAATTAAGTACGTGGTTTTTTATCCTTAGTTTTACGCAATCGTTCTTAACAACCATATTAAAAGCATAACTGAATTGATAAAAATTCTAACTTTCGATTCAGGATAACATCATCCCGTATCGAGAACGACGACGGCCACGCACCAATCACGTTAAGCGAAAGCGTCGAAAGACATTCCGAGCCGCCAATCACAAGCGACTATCTACCTCAAGATCCGCCTATATTGACCAATTACCTATCAGAACCGCCTATATTGAGAAACGAGATGCGACATTCAACGCCATCTAGCGTATGTAATCAAACTTTACCTAGTTCGCGTAACGAACTTTCTAGTAACGTCACACATGAAACGCCTAGTATTCGTACGTCAAGTAACCAAACGCCTATACAGTCAACCAACGAAGCGCCTAGTCAGGTTACACGTAGTCATGAAACTCCAACTATACTACGCCACGAATCAGAATTCACAAGAGCGCATTTACGCCGCTCGTTTTTAAGGGCGGAGTCTTTACGCAACGTGCGTGCGAGTTTGCGGCGCAGTTTGCGTTGCACACGCAGTGGGAGTCACGAGAGGTTAGTTAGGAATGCCGAGCCTTTGGCTACTAGAGCTACGCTTATATGATACTTAATGGAAAATGTCAAGTAACATTTTGTAGGTCGGTTAATATTTTAATGGGTATTATCAGAAATTGATTATCAGCGGGGCTAAAATGGTCGCTTTGAAGAATTATGATATGAATCATAATATGATTCATTTTTCTAAAATCGCAAAATGCAACTCTGCTTGCAATTCATTTCTGTATTTTTGTACTGATTTGACATTTGTCAGTTTGACAGTTTTGACAATTCATTTGTTGAATTGATTGAGAGGAATTGCTAAATGTGACCATTTTAGCCCCGCTGGTCTACATAATATTTTAATAGGGTGACGTTAAGTCCAATATACGAATTAAATTGACTTGATTAACCCAAATAATGTGACTTTGCCATCTGAATGTTAATTTATCTCTGATGATACGTTACTTGCTATACAATCATATTAGAGGTAGAATATAGAGATAAGGGCTCAGTATAAAACTGGAATAATGAAAAAAAGAATGTATTTCTCTCTTTTTAACGGTCATGATTAAACCGGTGAACAAACACTGTACAATCAATTGCTTCAACATAGCAAAAATAAATTGAATGAATGAAATAAATTGAATAACTGATTTCATTGATAAATTGATCAAGGATGTATCAGAATTTTTATATGAAACATAACATCACATCACTTTGTGTAACAAAGTAAATACTGACGTCTCATAATAATAGCGAAGACTTATGAATATTTTGTGGTAATAGAATTACAAAATAATAATTATTATAACTTTATTTAGTGGTAGTTATACATTTTATACGAATATGTACTTATATTTTTAAATTAGAAATAATAATTTTGTATTGCTGTTTGCGTAAAGTAGCTTACTATTTGTGCATTTAGTACTCTCATTAGATTATAGTAAAGTGATTTTAGAATTTACAAGAAATTGGCAAAATGCATAATAATTTGGAAACATTTTATGTAAGACAATAATATTATGTAATATGAATGACTTATATTGTAAGAGAAAATAAATTTTCAATAGGCCCCAAAATTTTGCAGACACATTCGGTTTGCTATACTCCATTCGGGCTAGCTTGTCGCTAGCGGTCATTGACCCTGTCAAAAACTTGTAATTTTCCATATAAACCGCGATTGACAATGAAGTGTCAGATATTGTCAATCGTGGTTTTATATGGAAAATGAAAAGTTTTTGACAGGAAGTCAATGACCGCTAGCGACAAGCTAGCCCGAGTGGAGTATAGTAAAAAATGGAAATCAAAAGTTACAAATTACTCAAATAATAATTAGTTTAAAAAATATATTTTTTGTTGTAGTATAGAAATTTTTGTGCTGAAATAAAGTAGCTCTATGTTAAAGTACAAGTCATTTTGCAGCTATTTTTAATTAAAAACATATTTTTATTCAATTTTAGTCCCAAAAATAAAAAGACAGTTATTTTTGCAGCTATATATAAACATATCCCTTGCATCACAACATTTTATTTCTAAGAAATATCAACTGAATGGATTGCATAATTTATTTTTATAAAAAATATTTGGCTTGAGTGCAATACGAATCTCTGAAGTATTTTGATATAATTGTGCAAATGATGAATCAAAATTATTATATTTTATATGTAATTAATTTGAAATATTATAGGAAAGTTATATGAATTTATGAGTAAGTAAATTCAGACCGCAATGCGATGCGTAGATGCATTTCGAAATTTGTACTGAGCCTGTAGATGACAAAGCGCTAAAAATGGCAAAGCGCTAACGCTAACGTTACAAAATGTATGCGATTTGACATAAGTCATCGCTTTGCTAGCGAATACTTATGTTAAATCCATACATTTTGTAGCGTTAGCGTTTTGCCAATTGTCTAAGGGGGCTGAAATGACAGATATCAATTGCATGAAACATCTCGCAAATCTGTCAAATTCATACAAATTTAGAAATGCATCTACGCGTCGCGTTTCGGTCTCAATTGACCCTTAGTGTCTAAACACACAAGGCTGAAAATACGCGGCTGAAGTTCGACATTATTACGCCTGCAATGTATTTTAAATTATGGTTACCGCAGTTAGAAAATATTTAGTAACGTTAATAAACATTTGTTAGCAAACTTTTAATCACAAATGTTAAAAAATGTTTTCATGTTAGAAAAAGTTTATTAAACGTAAGTTAACAAATTATAGCAAAACAAATTATAACAAAATAAAACATATTGTGTTACCTTTTGTTTGCAAACATTTTATAAAGGACGACGGGGTATGCGGTGAGCCAATACCAGATTTAAATGTTATGAAATATTGGAAAACATAAGTAAATATTTTCTATTGGTGTAGGAGCACTTGTAACATGTAACAGTTCCTAACAAAATGTAACAATTGGCAACATTTGTTAGTGAAAGTTTTTATGTTAGAAAATGTTTACAAATATTTTCTAACGACGGTGTGGGAGCACCATTACTGATGACTGATGACACACCATGCTGAAATTACGTTGCGTTATATTGTAAGCGTAGCCTGCAGGCATTATCACGCTGAACTTCGGCCTAGTGTGTTTAGGGCGCATTTTCATTAGTCGTTAACTCGTGCGGTATACAGCATGCGGGGAGTCTATGACAAATAATTGACAACTAATGGCGCATTTTGATTGGTCGTGGCATGCATTTTAGAAATCTCCCGCACCCCGTATGCGGGCCCTATCGACCAGTGAAAATGAGCCATTAGACACTTAGGTTGGAATATGAGATTTGAATATTTTATCGAAATTTTTATTAAGTACTTTAAAGAATTTAAAAAATTAACTAAAATGTTAGTTATTCAACAAGCCTAATGGTCTGTGAAAAAAATGTTTACACAACTCTTATGATAATCCATATAGCTGAGCCTCTTGACTGTTAAGGCTTTTGTAATGCTAAGTACTGACATACGGTTTTGCTCGATAGTTTTACTTTAAATCGATACATTTAATTCCGTCAAGCTGGCTCGATGCGAGCCTTCGAGCTGTCAGTTTTGCGGTCCACACAGTAATTATTTTATTTATTACTCGATTTGGAGTAAAACTATCGAGCAAAACCGTATGTCAGTACTTAGCATAACGTAAACAAAAAGCATACCAATATGGATTAAAGTACAGTCTGTCAAGAAAGTCTACATACAGTACAAAATTTTCTAAACGTAATCACGCTCAAAAGGTGGTCTATTCTCTTTGTATTTCCACAGAGAACGCTTATATACACTTTAAATATTATCACCTTGCACATTTTTATCTCGATTAAACAAGGTTTTCATATTTTTACATGATTTAAATATTGCGTACAGTATCTACTCTTTTTTGACAAGCTATAAGCGTGGTTAAAATAGTTAAAAGTAGAAGGGCGTAAGGCTAAAGTATAAAGAGCTAAGGCCTAAGGCCTTATATACACTGCCACATGAGGTCTACAAAACGATGTATGGTGACTTGTAAAAAAATAGCTGCTAATACCTATCGATGGAAATTTTAAGCCCGTCACAGACCTAGCTATAATATATATTAATATGTTTATAGCTAGGCATATTAATATATATTTTCTATACAAATTTTCGCGTGACCACACACTCAGCTATAATATATATTTCTGTGACATGTGGATTTAGTATAGATTAATATGCCTTGCTATAAATATATTAATATATATTATAGCTAAGTCTGTGACGGGCTTTACTTGACAAACAAAGAGAGTATAACCACAATAGCCAGAACGAAGGAGTAGGCCGACTTCAAACAAGTTGACAAATCGGCGCCGTGTACCACGTGCTACGAAAGCATACCAAGTGTCTAAACACCCATGCCGAAGTTACGCGGCCGAAGTTCCGCATGTTTACGTCAGCAACACATACAAATATAACGCGACGTAATTTCGGCATGGTGTGTCATCGGTAATTTAAAATACATTGCAGGCGGAATCATGCCGAACTTCCGCCGCGGAACTTCGCCATGGTGTGCTTAGACACTAACAGGGCGCGCGCCGGCCGATGTGACATACTACTTCAAACGTATACATTTTGAGAACACTTAAGTATGCCTACTGGTTCGTTCTGTCTATTGTGGTATAACTGTGAATACTGAATTATTGCCCCATTATTAATAAAAGCAGATTTTTATCAATAAGGGAGCTAATGTTAAGCTGAGCTTACGAATATGTTACGACTTAACAGTGCTAGTAGATGTAAGATATTAGTTATTGTTGTAGATGAAAACATTTTATTTTAGTGTGTAGTTTAATAGGCTACTTGACTTATTTTCAATTTCATTGAACAAATGCATATTTCTAGTAGAACTTGGCCTAGGAAACCGTATTTCACCCTTATTATTAAATAAAAGCTTATGATTGATAAATAAAGTCGATTTGAAAATATGATTTTATGAAAATAGGAATTGTACTGACGAAAACGCTTTTGCGGTACTTCCGATTTGGATGTGACGTCATCCTCATACAAATTTAATATCTTTTTTTTATCGCGCTCGCTATATGTAAGTTTATTTGTACATAAATAATAAGAATAAGCCTATTATATATTTTCTGGAATAATTCAAATAAAACATCAGTTTTATATATATTATCTCCATTTATTGTAGACGGGAAATGAAATGGCCAAAAGTTTTCTCCAAAAGTTTTCAACATTACAAATGATATCTAATTTCTTATATAATTATTTTATAATTTTTGGGCACTTTTAGACTCGTACATTTAGCACATTAAAAAAATTTCAATAAAGAGAGTTTAAAATACAAAGCGTATGACGTCACACTATGGCGGACAGTGTTTTCGGCGCCATTTAAGAGGCATATTTTTCAATAAACATTTTTATGGGTTTCTACTGTGTAAAATATTAAAATATTAGTTTTTTTTGTAAAAATGAATGATTATGAAGCGATTAGCATGAAGAAAAAAATTAGGTCAAGTAGCCTATTATTTTGTCATAATATAAAGCTGTACTTATTCGTTATTTTATTAACGGTAAAACTCAATAATTTTGTAGTGTTTTAAATAAGTGTAACAATAATCAAATGTTAAATATTATGTTCAAATAATTTGCAAGTACAATTAACTATGTTACAATGATTTATGTTAATACTAATAATCATACATAATAGCCTTATTAAAATAATAAATGTTTGCTAGAACATTACCATAATAACTATAGTACTTTAATATAATAAGTCTGAGTAATAATAATCACATTTTAATGTCTAGGTAATTATTATTATTTTGCACAATTTATTATTACAAATAGCTTAGTGATGTTCTAGATTTTTAATTTTTAAGTCTTAGACCAAAGGAACACCAATAATAAAAAAAAACTCTAGGCTTCACAAAATTTTTGCTTGCATGCGCTGTTTGTCTCTGATGGAATAACACGAAAATTTTGGTCCGATTTTTTTTAAATGTTAACCCATCAATCCCCAAGCGGCAGCCGGCTGCCGCACAACAATTGAAAATCTATTGTGTCTGTGATACCCACTCACTGACTCCATTCTACAAGCACGCTGGAGTCCTGGACCTATGATACCCTTTGAAACGACAGCTGCTTTTTGAGCCTATTTGAAGCTGAAACAGCGCCGTTAGAAGAGAACTAAATCTGACGTAAACATGACGTTTAAAAGTCGCCATATTGGCGCTGGTAGCAGTAGTGGGAGTACGTGGAACTAATACTAGTTTCTACCACCGTAGCGGTGGTCTAGCGATTGAGCGGCCATTTGCAAGATTTAGTTCTCTTCCACCGCATTGGGGGCGCTGATTCCGCTTCAAATAGGCACAAAAAACAGCTGGGTATCTTATGTCCAGCGTACTTGTATAATGGAGGTCAGTGCCCACGATGGAGGTGTCAAAAGGCATCTCGATTCTCGCCTTAAAAATGCCTTTACTTCAGTCTTAATAATTATTGGTCTTAGCAGCAAATCTTGTGCCCAATTATATGTCAATGTAACAGCCGTACTCTAATGTCTCTACATTAATTCAAAATTTTGAATTAATTACATTTAAGTAATAATTAATGTTGCACTCTGAGTGTGGTAGTAAGAACTTGAAATTTATTTTTAATTGACTTTTAAAAAGTAACATTTTATTTACTCACATCGACATATTGTTTGTTGATCAATATCTATAAAATATATTATGGCCCTGCCTTAAAAAAATAATTTTGTCTGTATTTTCCATTTGGTCTAAGTTCTTAGTACTTATTGATAGTTCCTGCACTGCATTTAAAATGATTGCTTTGTCAAAATTTTAGTTTAGTTCTAGTCAAGTAACATCTGCCACTATTGAAACATCACATTTGAGATTCTTATGTTCGTTTTCAATTCGCCTATTTACATTCCAAGATTTTGTAATTAGGTTTAAGATTAATAAACGTTTTTATATTAGCCCTTTGTTTTGTCTATCCCTTTAGCCCTAGCACGGCGACCAGTTGAAATGCGAAAGTATAGACCATAGGTTCTCAACGTGGGCGATAACGCCCCTTGTGGGCGTTTGAGATTTTCGGGGGGGCTCTAGAAAAAAACATATTCTCAAAGTGGGCTGTAAGCAAAATAAGGTTGAGAAACTATGGTATAGACAAAACTGCGGACATAAACTTAAGGTGACGTTCCGATCTTTACCGCGGCTAATCGCGACCGAAAAAAATCAATTAAAATGCCACTATATGACAGACTATAGTATATGTCATAAAGTATTTAAATTTTTAGGACTATAGTCTGTCATAAAGTGACATTAAAAAAATAAGAAAATGCCCAATGAAAAAGGAAACAGAAAATGCCTCATCGAGGCATTTTCTTATTTTTTTTAATTTGATTGTCAAACAGCTTCCATTTTAGTAACTAGATGGCGTATGGGTAGACAACTATCGGTAATACCAGGGAATACTATCAATAATTGCTACAAAACTGGGCAAAAGAATGTAAAACTTGATACATTTCAATTTGAAAAAGACGCAATAATATTCCAATGAATAGGATAATAAAGTTATTATAACGATGTTTTGGTTAAAACTCACGGAAGAAATAGGATATTTACCGATATTCACGCCAAATGTCACAGGAATTATACATTTTGGTTTTGACAACATCTTACCTGCACTTGTGCAAGATAACGGATATTTAGTGGCTAATATTTTACCAATAATGAACATCAAAAACTCAAATAACACAATTTGGGGAAAAATAATAAAAACCACACCGACAATAAAAAGTAGAAGAAGAAAACTCTTTCAGTTGACAGTTTTCAGTTTGACAAGTGCAAGCGTGTTCCTAAGCTGTTACCAGTATACTGGCCTAATTGCTTAGGCCAATGATCGCTTAGGAGTATTGGGAGTACCTATGGATATATTTTTGATTGACATTACACTTGACAGTATACTGATATTTTTTAGAAACACGACCAACATGTAGTCAGTGATGCCAACTTGCAGATAATTTCAGATCGGTGGGGAACCAACAGAAAATCTAGAAGTATCTACCGTCGCGCTGTCTGGTGAAGATGATAAAAAGAAATCAACCCATTTTTCGGAACGAAAAAAGATCGGAACGGCATGCACCTTAAGTTTATCTCCACAGTTTGTCTATACTTTTGCATTTCCACTGGTCGCCGTGCTAGGGCTACTGATTGCTTTATTTTTATTGTCGTGGTGTATCTAATTTAGTACTGTATACCTATTAGTTATTACCATTTACTTACCTCGTTATTTGCTACTTGTCCCTTTTACTTGAAATAAACTCATAGCAAATAAAAACTCAAGACAGAGCGCTGCGAACAACAAAGTGAAGCCGATCGAAAGTACGCCAGCTGTGTATGTACACACTTACGCCCACATACGCTAAACCATTGATTTCCAAAGTGGTCCAGGTGGACCCCATGGGGTCCACGGGAGCCCGATAGGTTAAAAAAGTTTGGGAACCTCTGCGCTAAACGAATGTACGCCATTTTTCGTCAGTATATATCGCGACTCGTGACAGCAGCACGCATTTAGAAAATAATTTGTAAACACTTCAAAATGCCGAGCTGTGTATTGAAAGGGTGTAAATATTATATAATATTTATTTCATTGATTTTGGGGTGCAACCATCTTCTAAGTCTGTGATTGCAACACTAGCCCGCGCAGTGCGCGGCGCGCACACATGCTTATAAAACCTGCTTCACTCGCGCTCTGCCTTGAGTTTTTATTTGGTCTGAAGAAATAAACAAATTATTAGCTAATATTAACTATAGAATACAATTTTTTAAAGATATATTATAGTAACTAAAAAAAGGGAAAATATATTATTTATAGGCAAAAAAACAGATTTCTGTTGTAGGTACCATCGCGAAAATTGATTCCTAGGCTGACAGACCAACGTCAAACGTACGCGCAGCCTGCTCGAACTAGGCCAACCATAGAAATAAGATCTAGAATCTAGATAGAGATCTGTGAGGCCAACGCACTTCCGAGTTTCGTGCGCTTTGATCCTCTTTGGTAAGTATCAGCCAATTTGAACTGTAGTTCCTTGTAGTTACACTTGCTGCTGGCTATTGAAAACCGAAGGGAGCTGGGAATGTATTTATTGAAAGTGAATAATATATTATCCAGATATTTTTGGGATTTTATGTATCTTTTGGGCCAATTCAAACATGAAGTTTCTGCGTGGTTGTAATTTTTATCCAGGTCTTCTTAGATACTTTTAATCCCGGTAACTTGAAAGTTGAAGCCTTCCTGAGGGAAAGTCAAAAACCCAAGACGTATAAATAACTTAAATACCATGATGTTGTGAGTGTGACTTGTGAGTTGTGACACAAAAATCCAATAAAATTCAGTGAGGGTAAAATGATAATCGATTATAATAATAAACACCACGTGGACGAAGTCACGGGCGTCAGCTAGTAAATAATAAAATCCAATAAAATTCAGTGAGGGTAAAATGATAATCGATTATAATAATAAACACCACGTGGACGAAGTCACGGGCGTCAGCTAGTAAATAATAAAATAATTTATGCATAAAATCCATCACTGTTGTGCTCAGTGCTAGCAATGAAAAAAAAGCAAAAAGAAGTCTATGAAATTGTCGTTGACATCTGTCAAAATTCAAATTTTAACGGTCGGCGAGCTTTGGTCGCCAATCGCCATCATTTGAATTTTTGATTTGAATGGTCGTTGATTTGAGTGGAATCTGTCAACAATCGTTGTTGCGTTTTGTGAATGTGAAAAAATAGTGCTAAATTCATGCCGTTTCTTCACAAAGTTGTAGGATTTGTGTATTATTAGTTACTTGACTTGTTTACGAAACCAATCAGTTTCGAAAATTAGGCATAATCATCATATTTACTGGACAAGTCATGGCTCAATTCAACTACCTCAATGAGCTGAACAGTTTGGCTAAACTAGACGGTCCTATTACCCGTGGACCGCTCCAACGATGGGTAAAAAAGTCAGGCACTGAGAATATCAACCCATCGCTAAGCAATTCCTTGAAAAACATATCGAATATCAACTTAAATTCTTGCAACCAATCCATGCAAAAATTATCTATTTCGGGCAATGTAAGTTGCAATAACAGTACCAACGTAATAACTCCTACAAGAAATGAGAACAGGAAAGGTAAAAAGACTCCTTCGAAGAACAAATCTCCAGGTAAATTAATTCCTTATAAAAACTCAATAAATTGACTTCATATTGTAGAACTCTGCCTTGATAAATTTTAAAAGCTTACATAATAATATTATGTATTGTATACAATTCTTGTCATGTTATAATATTATGTTGATTTTCTCAGGTCGTTCGACAACCCCAACACCGAACAAGGCTTCTAAAACTCCGAATAAAGCTGACAGATTCATTCCATCGAGAAATAATTCCAACTTTGATCTATGCCACTATATGGTAATAGCAGAAGTCAAATACTTTTTTTAGTTTCATATTTTAATATTGCCAAGTTATATCATGATTATTGTATTATATTTACATTTCATAAAACTTATAGCCGAACATTTATTTGTAGCTAAACAAGGATGATGAGAAATCTGAAGAAGCTGCACCGCAGACAGCCACAGGGGAGGCTATCGGTCGAGCGCTGGCCGACACGGACTCCGGGCGACTGTTGCAGTACACATGCAAGGCTCCGGCCGCACCGGAGGGATACCAAAACAGATTGCGAGTGGTATATTCTCAGGTATTTTTAGACCTTTTTTTTTTTTTTTTTTAATCAAAATTTTTGACGAGGCTTAAAATGCACTTGGCATCTATGCCAGCCTCATAGTATAATTCAAAGTTAAAATAGAAATTAACAAATTAAACTATGCGACCCTTCATTGATAATAAATAGAACCTAATTAAATTACGGGCCTCTTGCGAAAGAGGCGACGCCAAAATAATATTAATTTGCCCCCCAAACAAATTTCTTGGAAACAGCTGGCTTCTGAGATCACGATGTTGTCTACAATCCACCAACAAGTGCATTAGGTCTGTAACCCTACAGTGAATACAATGAGGGGACTCCTTCTTTCCTATCATAAAATTAAACTAAACCTATATGAGAGGGTATCCATTGCAGTCTAATATAAGATGTTTCATTAAAGTCATTTAATATTCTAAGAATATCGTATGCAATAGGTACTCCTCTAGCTCCCGAGACGCAACGAATAAGGTGCTGAAGTGCAGACATTGAGTCTGATAAAATAACAACCCGACATAAACCATTATTCTGAGCATATCGAAGTGCTTCTAGAATCGCAATAAGTTCAGCTCTCATGATAGAAATGCTTCCTCCAAGTTTTAATTTGGAAGAAACATTCCTTTGTACATCAATGAATGCGGCACCAACACCCTCATCATTTCTAGACCCATCAGTAAACAACCTATGATAACCGGGATATGTGACATGTAAATCATTTACAGTGAGAGATCTCAACAATGAAATATTGAAATTACGTTTAGAGTGGGTTACTCCTTCGACCCGAAGTCTCACAATACTTTTAATGTCAATGTAGGACAACCACACATTCATTTGGAACATCTCCAGGCTAGAAGCTGTGTACAAAGGTCTATCCTTAAAAAGGTTATAAATTTCAATTAAATTAGGAGTGTTCCTCCCCCTCCAAAAGTTACTAAAGAGTGATAAATGTTCTATCTTCTTAGTATTTTCATTACAAAGTGACACCGACTTTAACCAATATTTACATCCGAGCCAAAGCCGACGAATGTGCAATGGTGCAATACTTAGCTCGCTTTCCATCACATGAATTGGAGTGCTTCTTATAAAACCGCCACAAATTCTCAATGCTCTATTTTGTACCAAATTAAGTTTATTCAAATGTGTCTTCGCTGCAGTTCCATATAAGAAGCTACCATACTCAATTCGACTTCTGATAAGGGAAAAATATAACCGTCTCAAATGCTTTGGATGAACACCCCAGGAACACCCTGACAAAACTTTTAAAACATTGAGAAGTTTGTAACATTTTTCAGTTACTTTATTAATATGAGCACCCCAATTCAATGAAGAATCAAGCCACATTCCTAGATATTTAACTTTATTAACATTTTGGAGAGCACGACCATTCATATTAACAGTAACATTAAAATTTTTCCTAGTTTTTTTAAAAATACAAATATTGCTTTTTTCTTCAGACAACATTAAGCCAATATTACATAAAATATCTGTTAAAACTGTGATTGCCTCATTAAACATTCTCTCTGCTAAATTAAAAATCCTATAATCTAAAGTCATATAAATAACAAAGTCATCAGCATACTGCGATATCCGAAGGTTGACAATGATATTACTGATATTTCTTGTTAAAATGTTAAATAGCAATGGAGACAAAGGGTCACCCTGAGCCAAACCTTTACAAGCAAGTCTACAAATACATTTATGCCCAATTAGCATCCTGCAGTTTCTATTAGAGAGAAAATTCCATAAGTAAATACAAATCTTACGACCAATACCTAGCCTGTCTAAGTCTCTTACAAGAGCAGCTATATTCACATTATTATAAGCGTTAGTAATATCTATAAAGCATGCAATTGTTGCTTTATTGTTAGCAAAACCTGTCTGAATATCAGTAATTAAGCCAGTAAGGTTGTCAAGACTTGAATGAGTACGCCTAAATCCAATCGTGGACACTGGTAATAAATTTCTATTCTCAACAAACCATTCCAACCTCCTCAATATAATAAGATGAAACAATTTACATGGGCATGACATGAGTGAAATCGGTCTTAAAGCAGAAGAGGTATTGGAATCGCGTCCAAGTTTGGGAATAGGGATCACAAAAATATCTCTCCACTGCTGAGGCACTTCACCACTAGTCAGAATAAGATTAAACAATTTCACTAAAGCATTTTTAGCATTATCTGGTAAGTTAAATATCATGGAATATGATATATTGTCTGAACCTGGAGATGTGTCCTTCCTTTTAAGACAATTGTTAAGCTCTGCTAAAGTAATCTTAGTTTCTAAAATTGAGGGTTGATCATTAGTTAAATAAGGTTGCTGTTCCCCTACTGTATCTGGCGTAAGAGAGTGTAACAAATCTTTAGCTTTGATAGGATCTATAGGAGCATATTTACTGCCACCACCTTTAAACCATCTCATCTTACGCCACATATCAGGAGGGGAAGCTTCATTATCAATGCTAGAGCAAAATTCAGACCAACCATCATAACGAGCTTTTTTGATTAAGGACTCTGCTTCTGAAAGTTTCTCCTTATAATAAGAATAATTATCCGGGGTAGGATTGCGTCTGACTTTCGCTAAAGCAAGTCGTCTTTTAGCCACTGCTTCCGATAGCTTAGAGTTCCAGTAAGGTTTAGGCTTAAATTTAGAGTCCAAATCCTGACTAATCTTAATCCAGGGAATAAATGTATCAGCAGCATTTTGTACAATATTAAAAACTGAATCATAGCACAACTGAACACTAGGCACATACACCCACTCAGTAAAGTCCTCTTCAATTTTTTCTTTAAATTTATCCCAGTCTGCTTTTTTATAATTTCTCTTTTTAAAGTTAAGTCTAGTCTTTTCAAACCCCAATTTCATTTTAATCATAATGTGGTCACTACCTAATGATTCATTAATTGTCTTCCATGTAAAATTAATAGCCACATCAGCTGAGGCAAATGAGACATCAGGTGAAGTACATTGGATAACATCATTCACCATTTTAATTCTTGTATGACTACCATCATTAAGGCACACATAATCGTTTTCAAACATTGCCTGGTAAATTTGTTCGCCTCTTCGATCACTTTTCACAGACCATAGCGTATGATGTGCATTCATGTCACCAACTATGATGGTCTCGGAGTCAAATAAATTGAAAATTTCATTCCAGTCATCTTGACTTGTGTTACCAGAGGGGGGGCCCGGACAGTATATGGATATTACATGCTTCAAACCAGGAACATTGTTAATATGTAAAATTAAAACTTGAAAATCTGCATTTGACATTCTAAAAGTTTGTTGACTTGACTTCACAGATTTATGTACAAGCGCACAAACCCCACCATATGAGTCACTTCGATCAGCTCTGAATATGTGATAGTTACTAATATTGATAAAGTAATCTTGCGAAAGCCAAGTTTCACTAATTAATGCCAAATGAATTTTTTCCCGATTTAAAACTAGTTCTAAATTCCGTAATTTTGGAGAAAATTTGCATTCCACTGAAGAATGTTCATAACACCATCTAGTTTCTTATTATGTCTTGTTTGTGACATTATATGATTCAGTTATTAACTTTAATATATATTCTGCACTAAAATAACTTTTGCAGAACTCTATAACTAAATCTTTAACAATAGAGAATACCATATTGATTTTGGTTGAAGTATCATTATCTGAAATAATTATTTTACACACACGGTCCAAAAACTGTGAAAATAAGGATTTCTTGTGCTTTCTCTTTTCCAAATTTCTACACTCTTCCTCTTTCTCTGACTCCATACTTATGTCTTCATCTGAACTTAATGTCAATTGTAAGTCACAAGATTCAATCTTATCTTTCTGTTTTTTACTTTTCGACTTTTTGCTACTTTTAGAAATATTGCCCTTCGATTTAGACGAAGTAGGCTCAACTGTTTCCTGAATCTCCATGTCCTCCTGATTACACTCCTGATTATGATTTTTTAACACATCTGCGTAGGTAGGACTAATGCTGCTTTTTTCTGTCAATATTCTCATATTTTGCTCTGAATCTATAAAACGTTCTCTATTATTTAAATCTCTTTTTTCTCTCTCTTGATTGACTGACCGCAAAGCCACTTTATAAGTGGTGTTGTATTGAGACATATACATTCGGATTTTCTTCTCGCGAAAGAAAGCTGGGCACTCACTCTTAAAAAAGGACATATGTTTACCTTTACAGTTCACACATTTAAAAATCTCAGTAGTACAGTTAATGTGTTCACCACCACATTTTGGGCACATCTGGGATTTAGCTGTACAGAAATGTTTCACATGGCCATACTTCCAACATTTAGAACACTGAGTGACAGGGAAAATGAATGGCTCCACTCTCATACGGCAACCATATGCTTTAACATATGTTGGTAGAGTGGCACCTTGAAATGCGATTCTGATAGTTTCGGACCTCACCCATTCACCTCCTTCATTCTTTTTCAATAATCTTTTTATAGCTAATATCTCAACTTCACTTTCTAGAATTTCCTTTATTTCTTTTTCCTCCATATCAATATCAATATCTCTGATTATTCCATATGTATAAGTAACTTCACTTGTTTTCCTGCATATCCAACCTCTCTTTTTGTTATTTTCATAATTCATAAATTTCTCTGCAGCAACACTGGATTTAAATCGAATTAAAACTTTATACGGATTTTTGTAGGAAACTTTCTCAATATCTTGCACACCTTCTGTATTTAAAATCTTAGCAAATGCCAGCTGTTTTGGTAACAGATCCTGAGAAGACACTGCAACTTCGTAAAAGCTAGGTACATCCTCCACTACTTGCGATAAATTTCCATTATCATGTGATGGTGAACGTCTCAAATTAAGTTTTTTCTTTCTTGTTACCATAACAAAACCTTCATTATCTTCCACAGCACTAGATTCATCCCTTGTTCTCTTTAAGTTACTCGACACACTATGATTTTCTTCACTTCTAACCTCAAAACTTCCATCTACATCTGAAGGGTTATAAGCTGGCGATGAGCCTAATATGGTTCTACGAACCTCCCTAGCATTCATATAAGTCACATCCGAACTAGGAGGAGGTTCCTCCTCACTCATATCACTCATTTTTATGGAAAACTCTCACAACCAAAAACTGAGGGTAGAAAAATAAACAATCAAGAATCGTCTTCACGCAATGACAACTGACGCGAGACTCTTTTTAGACCTTATGGTGTTGGTCTTATTTCTTCACTATTTTACCATGTAATGTATAAATCATTAGGCAAATAATTAATGAATTATAAATTTCTTAGTTATTTTTCTGGTGTAGGCCCTTAATTTTTTACGTACATTTCTTATTCATGATCATGTAGTTTTTTTTAACAACATCCACTTGATCAGAATTATGTATCGTGATAATTTTTTTCTATGTAACGTGATATTTTTCCCAGGCTAAAGTGCCATCAACTGTAAAGAATACATCAAGATACATCCCACAAGCACCTGATAGAATTCTGGATGCTCCTGAAATTCTAGATGATTATTGTAAGTATTATATTATAAACTAGATGTTCCGCGCGGCTTTGCCCGCGTAATTTAGGAATTTCATGGAAACCGTACATTTTTCCGCAAAAAAACAGCCTATGTCCATGGGCACCGGCAGGGGGTGCCAGCAACCAGGTGGTACACTTGCACCCCTTGGGAATCTCGGGATCAACAGGAATTATTATTGAAATAAAAAGCCGTCTATTGGAGTTCGTAATGTTTCGGCACTAAATGTATTCTGTTGACGTAAATAGACAGTCACTGTTGTTCGTAAAAAGTAAAAAGAAAAGAAAAGAAAGAAAACTAAAATCGGCACCCCTTGGAAATTATTTCTGCCTATGCCTATGACCCTTTACATGATCTATTCTTCATGTGTGCCAAATAACATAAAAATTGCTCCAGTAGTTCTTAATATTATAATAAGTTATTTCAAATAATTCCCCGTTTTTCCACATTTTCCTCTATTTCTTCTCTCCTATTAGTCTAAGCGTGATAAAATATAGCCTATGATCTTCCTCGATAAATGGGCTATCTAACACTGAAAGAATTTTTCAAGTCTGACCAATTGAAAAAAAATTGACCAGTACTTCCTGAGATTAGCGCGTTCAAACAAACTCTTCCGCTTTATAATATTAGTATAGATACTACTAGATAGTATTAGATGAGTTACCTATACTCACTACATGTTATTATAAGCTCACATATTTTTCTATGACCTTTCATTCTAACTCTGTATGTAAATAATAAATACACTAGATGACGCCCGCAACTCCGTTGCGCCAAAATTCGTTTATCGCGCGGGAACCGTACATTTTTTCGGGATAAAAAGTATCCTATGTCCTTCCCGGGACTCAAAGTACCCATACCAAGTTCCAGCAAAATCGGTTTAGCGGTTTTGGAGTGAAGAGGTAACAGATAAACAGACAGACAGACACACTTTCGCATTTATAATATTAGTATGGAAGTATGGATCAACTGATGTAAAAGGCGTGGGTGGCCATGTTACATATCGTCGTTGCAACTTGCACCTGCGAAATCCTGTATATGTACGTTTTAGTCAATTTTTATGGGTAGACAATAAACTATTTTATTTGATGATTAATGGATTTATCAATAAATTAAAGGTAACTTAGTTAATAAATAATAAGATTTGCCATCATACTGGATTTTAATTCATTGATAAGTCCTATCATTAAACAAAATAGATTATTTTTACCCCTGAAAATTTTACTAAAAACGCTAACAGGATTTGGCAGGCGCAACGACGATATACTTTTTTCTCGCTTTGATTAATCCTGGCCTGTCTGCTTCCTTTACTTTTTTATCGTTAAGTCAATTTATAATTTGAATATTTCAGATTTGAATCTAGTAGACTGGAGCGCATCAAACATTCTCGCCGTGGCACTAGGCAGCTCTGTGTACCTCTGGAACGCGGGGACTGGTCAGATAGAGCAGCTGCTGAAGCTAGAGGGATCGGAGACGGTGTGCTCCGTGCAGTGGGTACAAGGTGGTGGTTCGCATTTAGCCGTCGGAACCTCCTCCGCAATTACTGAACTGTGGGACTGTGAGAAAATTAAAAGATTGCGGGTGAGTATCCTATTTGCAATCGTTGAAAAAATATCAATGTTAGAGTATAAATAAATAATATATTATGTTAGATGTGTCAAGTGTCTGTCCATGGAATTTTGGCACTAAACGGAAAGCTGGCTCGCGACGCGAATCCAAGTCATTACCGTTTCAGAGATCTGCGTGGGCTTGCTGACGGGACAGGACGCCAGCAAGCCCACGGTTTTTAGCTTGCAGCGTCGTTCGTATTAATGCTCCAATTTATTTACTTCACTGTAGAGGTGCTCCATTTTTGCTCTAAATTCTGATATATTGAAAATACACCTAGCTTGATTGGGCTTTCTGGGGGACACTCGAAGAATAGTCCAAAAGAAAGTGTGGAGTGAAGCATTTTTGAAGACAGTAAATGAAAAAATGAGAGCTTATTTCAATGGTCTTTAATGAAACATAAAAAACATAAAGAAAAAAAGTTTTAAAGATATGAACCAAAAACTCAAAAACGGGAACTTTAAAAACGTCTGGCCTTATATTTCCTTGTTATCTATTGTGCCATGCCAAGTCACAAAAAAGACAACAAATAAATACAAATGTCCAGATCACTGAAAAAACGTTTATTTATTATTATTATTTATTGAATATAATTTAACAGAACACTAGATTTTAAACAAATAATTGACAAGGAATTAGAAGCATTTTTTTTTTAATTCCCAGGCTATGGATGGTCACACGGGGCGCGTGGGTTCCCTAGCGTGGAATCTGTACGTGGTGTCGAGCGGTTCCCGCGACGGACAGATTGTACACCACGACGTGAGGCAGCGAGACCACGCGGTGGCGACGATCAGTGCGCACACGCAAGAGGTAATTTCCAGCTTTGACAACACCTTTCATGAGGGTTGTCGATATATATTATTATTATCATTTGTCACCAACGGAATGGTAGCAGTAAGGTCTATTACATCAAATGTCGTATTAAAAAGACATATTTGTTATTATGATAACTCATAACTGACAGCTATATCCTTCTTCTTCTTTTGGCGTAAGCCTCCCCACTTAGGAGTTGCCAGCGTCAGAGTTGAGCTATATCCTGACATGTGGAAGCTATTTCGTGACATATGACTGCTGTTTGACACGACAATTGATACGATAGACCCTACGGTTACATAGCACCAAACATCCCTCATTAAGGGGTATAGAAGCAAGGTTTTTTCATATGTTGCTAGATATAGCAAAGGTGACTATCTCCACGTTTCAACAGATATAATAATGTCTTCATGTTGAATGGTTTCAAAGAGATACTGTCACTTTCAGAAATGTTTATATTCTCTATAATGTTAAAAACTTATTACAAATCTTTGTGGAGCATGTTCTGTGTCAAATAATCAAACATCCCTATTGCAAAACTTAGTCGTCACAAATCACAAGTTATTTATTCTGTTACTTTAAGAAAACGACTCTGTTGCGTCAACATTTTTTTCGGGATAAAAAGCATCCTGTCCTTAAAGTATCTCAATACCAAATTTCAGCAAAATAGGTTCAGCCGTTTCGGCGTGAAGAGGTAACAGACATACAGACACACTTTCGCATTTATAATATTATTAGTATGGATTCTATTCACAAATTTCCAGATCTGTGGGCTGAAATGGTCGCCGGACGGGAAGTATCTAGCGTCGGGCGGTAACGACAACCTGCTCAACATCTGGCCGCTAGCTCAGGGGCAGCACTACTCTCAGACACAGTACCTGTACTCTTTCAAGTAGGTTTATATAATTATTAATTATTGGAACGAAGTTCCTTATCGCGCGTTGCGAAAGGGGGCTAGACGGAACGACACTTTTTGACTGACACTTTTTTTAGTACCTGCGAAGTACTGTTACTAGAGGGCGTTGATGTGGCGATGACGTGAACTGCCGGGAAATTTAAAACTTCGTGTACGAAGTTTTAAATTTCCCGGAGAGGTGTACCTCTCAAGTTTTTTTCTATAATATTTATTACTAGCCGGCCCCTAGATGATCAATTGTATTGTGCAATATCACGCTTCAATTTTATTGAACAGTTTATTTGAATTTTGGCAATGGGCATTGTCCAAAAAAAATCACATGTACTTTTTATATTTTTTTTCGTTAAAATAGGGTATTTTAAGAATATAAATTCAATAATTTTGAAATTCATGGGCTAGTTTTTTCTCAATAAATTTTTAAAGTTTCGCTCTGACGTCATCATCGGCGGCCAATTGACCTCTGCAGAATGTTTTTTTTCCTTTGAATCTTATTTATAATGGCTGGTTCGTCAAATACAAGTTCTCATTATGTGAAAGCTGATACGAAAAGCTTACCAAAAGTTCGAAACGTAATGTTGGTCGAATTTATTGCTAATTTAACGCCATTGAAGGTCAAACTAAGGTTAAACATATTTGTTCAAAAATATAAGTAACTAATGGGTATTTTTTTCGTTTATATACAGAAAAACGATCACTGACCTTATTCCTCGAAATGTTTTTGTAATGAGCAAAATTTAAAAAAAATGGACAATCCCCATTAGATTGAAGGCGCCTGGCGCTCAATATCAAGCCTAGACAGTAGACGGTCAATAATATTACGCATTACGTGATATTGTGAAATAAATGTGCTCGTGTAGTCTAAAAAAACTCCTTTGCATAGAAAATTTCATGAAAACTGGTTAAGCGGCATAGGCATGAAGATGTAACAGACTGACAGAGACTTTCACATAATTATTTTATAATAATAGTATAGAGTGTTAATTTAATTTATACTGTGTTTAATTTATACGTGTATGTGTACTATTTCTCCGTTCACTGAGCGTTTTCGGTCTTTGAGCGTAACGTAATTACAAAATCGTGCTAAGGTATTAGTGATAAATAACATTTAATATTTGTATTTTACAGCCAACATCTAGCAGCTGTTAAGGGTCTAGCCTGGTGTCCGTGGAACTCGTCTATTTTGGCATCTGGAGGTGGCACCGCTGACCGCACTATACGGATATGGAATGTCAACACAGGAGCCAATATTAACACCGTGGATACTAAATCTCAGGTAATATCAGAATGATTTTGTATAAGAATGTGATTAAACTAGCTCAAAACTTGAATACAACTAAACCTGAATGAGTAACAACTGGATAAGTGAGAAAGCTATATTAGTGAGAGTAATAGCTAGGACCCGTCATTTTAAACTCCCAAAACCTCTATGAGCGAGAAACAGAAACCTCTGTTAGAGAGAGTCGTTTTTCTCTCATGGACCTCTGTGAGCGAGACTGCTTCTTGTCTATACCTCTATAAGCGACAGTCGAGGTTATTTTTTTATGTACATACACAGAAACAAATGAGAAAACAAAGAACATCTGCTACAATTTAAAATCTGCTATTTTATGACTACAATTTAAAATCTGCTGTTTTAAACTTCCTACCATTGTTTTTGTATTGTTTTCTCGTCAATATTGTACCCATTCTATTTCAATGAGCTAAAAAACGTTTTTTTTTATCGCATTCTTTTCGAACGGACTTACTCAGTTTATAGTTAACCAATTGCGAAGGAAAGTTCTGTTCTGTATCATGTCAAAACGGAAAATTAAAGTACTGTCATTGAGGAATAAACTTAAAATAGTGAATGCGTTTGAATCCGGAAAATCGCAAAATTAAATTCAGAGGGAGTTTAATTTACCAGAATTCACCTATTATCCATACTAATATTATAAATGCGAAAGTGTGTCTGTCTGTCTGTTACCTCTTCACGCCCAAACTGCTGAACCGATTTTGCTGAAATTTGGTATGGAGATACTTTGAGTCCCGAGAAATGACATAGGATACTTTTTTTCACGGAAAAATGTACGGTTCCCGCGCGATAAACTAATTTTGGCGCAAGTTGGGATCTCAAGGGACCAAGACTTTTGTACCAATTACTAAGGGCTCCCAATAGTCCAGTTACCCAATTAAGCAGGTTTAAAATTATGGGTGTCTCATTTACAGAGGCCGGCACTCATAGAGCTCAATATTTGCCGTTATTTAATTTTAAAAGCTTTATTATATATATATATATATTTTTTTTGAGTTTTCCTTATCCATCAATACACTGAAACCGAATTTGCTCATTATTTTTAATAATTCTACACAGGGTTGACTTTGATACTGGTGATTCTCCCTAAACAGTTCATCACGCGACTTTCCACAATCAGAATCTAATAGAAGTTTAAATTTTTCAGATATTGATGTCGCAGCCAACTGGTTTAAATAGCCGATCAATCAAACAGCTAGCCCTTTGACTGTCGTACGTCGTTTAGCCGACTTGTTGACTGCAACGTTCAACACTACAGCTAGACGACGCTTAGCTTACTAGTTAAATGGCAAATTAACTAAGCTGACCATTCGTTTAGTTTTATTATTACACAAGCGCAATGATAATAAGCAGAATAAATTGTATTGTAACTCATTTTGAACACAATTTTGCAATTAATACCTTCGTGATGCATTTCATAATCCCGTAATTTATCCTCAAAATTCGAATATTTGTTTAAATTTTGATTCACTCGTATGTGCCCCCATAATTTCTGTCACTTTAATAACACTTGTAACGTATATTTACGAAAAATATCTTAATACAATCACAAAACACCGGCTAGTTGACGCCATATTGTAAACAAAACACACCTAGCGCCGCGGTGGTGAGCGCTGAACTAATTCAATCAAACGGCGGCGGCTTGAATCAGCTGTAGTGTTGAACGTTTCGAGCGACTGAAATATTCAATTAAAAAGCTAGCCATGAGATTGAATGGCTTTATTGAGTCAAAGGGCTAGCTGTTTGATTGAACGGCTATTTTAACCAGTTGGCTGCGACGTTGGTAACGTTTTATATTGACATTTGGACATTTTTTAACACTTTTATCCCTTGTTTTTAGGTCAAAAACTGAGATAGTATATAATATCAAAAAAGCATGCCCAATAGATGATGCGAAATGTATGTAAACAAACATGTCAAAACCTGTTACACCTATCATAAATTTCTCACTTATGCAGGTTAATGAGCTACAGAGTCTCAATTATAGAGTTAAATATCGAAAAAGTTTAATTTCATTTGACCAGGCTCAAAAATTCCATTAACAGAGGCAATTTAATGAAATAGTGCCGGTACTTCATTGCAACTGTCAATAATAGAGGTTTCTCATTTGGCCAGGTCCCGCTTCACCAGTGCCCGTACCACGAAACGGTTTTGAGACTCAAATAATCGTACGAGAATGTTACGTCCTACTTAAATAAACGTGAAATGACGTTGTTAGAACAGGACTCAGCATTCTCGTCCGATTGTTTGAGTCTCAAAACGGTTTCGTAGTAGCCCGACAGGTTTCGCTGTAAATAGTGTATGAATTTTTGACTTGTCATTTCTGCGTACCTCTATAAGAGAGAAACGCTAAACTTGTACCTGAATAAGTGAGAAACTCGGGTTAGTGAGAAACATCTATGAGCGAGAATGAAATCGTGTTCCCTTGAACTCTAGCTTATCCAGGTTAAGCAGTAATATTAATTGGAAATTTATTTTAAAAATAAAATAATACTTAAAAAACCCACCACTTAACGATTCTTACAAGGCTACAAGCAAACGGTGGCAATGATAGAAACGAGAATTTTTATAATAATACTAGCTGTTCCGTGCGGCTTCGCCCGCGAAATTTAGGAATTTCACGCAACCGTACATTTTTCCGCAAAAATAGCCTATGTCCCTTCACGTGGTCTATTCTTCAAGTTTGCCAAATAACATAAAAATAGCTCCAGCAGGTAAGATAATAAGCAATCCATACTAATATTATAAATGCGAAAGTGTGTCTGTCTGTCTGTCTGCCTGTTACCTCTTCACGCTCGAACCGCTGAACCGTTTTGCTGAAATTTGGCATGGAGATTCTTTGAGTCCCGAGAAAGGACATAGGATAGTTTTTATCCCGGTAAAATGTACGGTTCCCGCGTGATAAACGAATTTTGGGCGAAAATTGGGGCGGTTCCATATAATGATTTCTTAAGTTTTCGCGAGTATCACTCATGATATTATAAGTTTAAACACTTACGGATTTTGTCGCGGAGCACTTTTATTAATCCCGACGTTTCGGCTACTTTGCAGCGGCCGTGGTCACGGGCGGACTGAGGTGACAGGTGTCCAATTTCTTGAAGTTATCCAACTACCCGACGACTCATCAATTTTTGTTTGCGTTCCGATCCACGCAGAACGAACTCACAGTGTCTTGAAGCCGAGGTGTCATGGATTTGTGCTTGAGTTTGTTTATTACTGGATCCTAACTAGATGGCAGCACCCAACCATCTTCACGGTTAAAATTAGGGTGTTTTTTAATTTCTATGGCCTCGCGAAACGTCGGGATTAATAAAAGTGATCCGCGACAAAATCCGTAAGTGTTTAAACTTATAATATCACGGTTCCATATAATTTTCCCCTTTTTCCTCTATTTCTTCGCTCCTCTTATTCTTAGCGTAATAAAATATAGCCTTTCTCGATAAATGAACTATCTAAAACTGAAAGAATTTTTCTAATCGGGCCAGTAGTTCTTGAGATTAGCACGTTCAAATAAGCCTTTTCATATAATTTCCTCCGTTTTTTCCACATTTTCCTCAATTTCTTCGCTTCTATTATTTGTGGCGTGATAAAATAAAGCCTATAGCCTTCCTCAATAAGTGGGCTATCTATCACTGAAAGAATTTTTTTAAATCGGACCAGTAGTTCCTGAGATTAGCGCGTTCAAATAAGCCCTTTCAAATAATTTTCCCCCGTTTTCCCCACATTTTCCTCTATTTCTTCGCTCCTATTAGTCTTAGCGTGATAAAATATAGCCTATAGCCTTCCTCGATAAATGGGCTATCTAACACTGAAAGAATTTTCTCAAATCGGACCAGTAGTTCCTGAGATTAGCGCGTTCAAACAAACAAACAAACTCTTCCGTTTTAATAATAATAATAATAATAATAACGTTTATTTAACAATAAGACATCACATTACACTACAATACACATACACATTACAATACACATTACAATTCGTAAAGAAAAAGTAAAAGAAAAATATGTAATTACAAAAATAATAGCATTATAATAGCATGAGGGACGGTACAAGTAGTGCATTGTCATGTCTACTGCCAAAAAGGACACCACTCAGGCGTATCACCGTGACGTACACCACTGACCACAGTGCCTGGTATTATGTGGTTCCTAGTAAACCGTCATCTGGTAACAGGAACAGATAAGCACTCAGCAATACATTATAACATACAAAATATTATTTTTTATATAAAATATATGGAATTCTACAAGTTAAAAGATACGTTAATTAATATGAAAATATAATATAAAATAAGTACTATAATATTATGAGTTGTGTGTGTGACTCAAATCTCAATGCTATGGAATGGTTATGCGGCGGACCCTTCCACCTGCCGCCCGCGCCCCTCGTAAAACCCGTGCTCTCACCATAACGCAAACGGTTGTCCCATGGAGTAGGAGCGCCGCGCGCGCAGGACTACGGCCACCGCTATACACCTGACCGTAGCAATGAGCGATATACTTACGTAATACATATTTTATAATATTAATTTAGATTAGGTATGTTAAAAGGGCTTAGACTGGCCATAGACGGACCGCAAGTTGCAGTCGGGACCGACTGTTCTAGAGCGGTTGCGTTGAAATTTACAAGAGCTGCCCGTGTATTGCAGATATGAATTTAGTATGGAAACTGCAGATTGCCGTGCGGCGGCCGCATCTTGCAGTCTTGCAGCAGGTTCTCGACTGCAAGATGCAATCTATGGCCGGCCAATGGTCATATAGTGACAAAAAAAATGGCAAAACCCCTCGCAATCCTTTCTTCAAATAATTATTATGTACTCATCAACGAGTAATAAAAACTAAGGAAACGTAACTCCCATACAAGGCCCCCGCTACCATATGTGCAATGTGTGCAGTGCACACGGGCGCCATCATCTAGGGGCGCCAAATCGCCATCTTTAGGGGCGCCAAAACACATGGACCCAAAAAATTTGCCTAAAAGGGCGCCAAAATCCTTTTTTTGCACACAGGCGCCAGGACGGGGCCCTGCTCCCATACTTCAATCGTTTCAATTTGGTTCTCAAGGTTTTTTTCGCACATTAAAATAATATGGCAATACCTACGAAACACTACATTGAAATTGACAAAATAAAGCCATTGATAATGATTGTCACTTCTATAATTACACAAAATTCTTGCATGTATTCGGGTCTCTTTTTGCATAAAGTATACAATATGTATTCGGGTCACATTTTGTAGAATCTGAACAACATTTTTGACACAGTTACTCTTCCTTAGTTTTTATTATTCGTAGGTACTCATCAAATAACACTTGAATATCTGCTCGAACTCTTATCATTTGGCAGGTGTGCTCGATAGTATGGAGCACGCACTACAAGGAGCTGGTGTCCGGGCACGGCTACGCGAACAACCAGCTCGTGATCTGGCGGTACCCCACCATGGCGCGCACGGCCGAGCTGACCGGCCACGCGGCGCGCGTGTTACACCTCGCACTGTCACCCGACGGACAGACGGTGTTGAGCGCTGGCGCCGATGAGACGCTCAGGTGATAATATAAAAACTCTCGCACCAGTTGAAACTAGGGCGCTGATTCACAATACTTCGAGCACTGTACTTTTGACGACCTCTGTGGCTCAGTTGGTGGGCTGTTGGTAGCTCAAGCCGGGGGTCGCGGGTTCGAATCCCGCCGACGGAACAAAAAGTTTTCAATGTTCCCGGGTCTGGATGTGTATTAAATATGTGTATGATATAATAAAAATCTTATATATATGTAAAGCATAAAAGTATTAAATATATTTTCTTTGTCTGGTACCCGTAACACAAGTCCTTCAGGTACTTAGCACGGGGCCAGACTGACGTGGTGTGAAGCGTCCATAGATATTATTATTATTAATGCGTAATTCGACTCGGATTCGGCAACTTCATCGCGCGTCATCCAATAAGCGATCCCCGTCCTTGGCATTGACCAATGAACGCACGGTAAAGTTTTCGAATCCGTGTCGAACGGGAATCGTGAATCGTCCTGCAATCCAGTTACGCAAGAGTAATTTTAAAGTGCCCGAGTGTGTGCGCAGTACACAAGAGCACTCCTTTACTTTGGCATGAGCCAAGTGGGACGGGCGACCGATACGAATAACTAGAAAAGCGCCCTTAATTCCTGTCCAGTTACGCAAGAGTAACTTTTAAGTGTCCAAGTGTATGCGGAGTACACAAGAGCACTCTATTCCTTTACTCTCATAACCTAGTGGGACGGGTAACCGAGTACCGACACGCCTGACAGGAATAACACCCCTAATTCCCGTTTTTACCAAACGCTAATAATTAGTGTCATCTAGCGTGTTTTAGGGTCATGTATTTCTTAAAACAAACACGTTTTAGAAACCCTTGTTTCACCAAAGTTCTTAGGCCCTAAGTGAATGTGCGCGCGTGTTGTGACTTGTGAAATGACTGGATGAGGGCAACTGACCTATAAAAGTGAAGTTCGCTTTCGTACAAAGAAACACCAAATGTTACGATATAAAATAAATCATGTATTCAAATAATTTTAGAATAAGAAAACAATTTTATAAAATACTTAAATAAATACATTTAAAAAATGTAATCAAATTATACTTATTTGTTTTCAGATTGTGGAAGTGCTTCATGCTGGATCCGACCAAAAAGAAGGAGACGACAGATACAAAGGCCGCCAAATCTCTACTCAACATGAACTCCCTGATTCGATAGTTGTTAATACGGTGTCACCATAGGGCTATTTTTATCGCTCCTATATAGAATCGCCGAATAAAAAATGTGTGGAATTAACATAAGGCGTCCGACACTATGAAGTCAACATTCACCTCATGTCATGTCAAGTCAATTGATGATGATCGGCAATTCTATAAAGGAGCGATAAAGAAAACGTTATGGCTAAGCCCCGCCAACCCTAGACAAGTGGCAAAAGATTATCGTAAACGCCACAAAATGTATGCGAGTTGACATAAGTCATCGCTTCGCTAGCGTATACTAATGTCAAGTCCCATACATTCTGTAGCGCGTTAGCGTTTACGATGATCGCTTGCCGCTTGTCTAGGAGGCCGGCTTGTTTATGTCTTTCGGTAAACTTCTAATGACAGTAAGGCAATGTCTAGAATGAAGGACGTAAACATCGCATTCTGTATTTAGTTGATGATTGACTGAATTTGTGATTCTCGTAGCTAATGTTTTGTTTTTAGTTAGGTTAGGGATGATTGATACCTACGTCATGTGGTCGGCTTATGTCAATTCAATGTTAGCTGCGATCGGTCTACTGACCTCTATAATACACTGGACAGGCGATCGCTATCAATAAAATGTTCCTATTTGAAAATCGCCATATTAGCGCTGATTGCTATGTGAAAGCAGTGGTGAGTGTACTTGGAACTAATATTTTGCGAATGGCGGTTGCAATTTTCTATGTAATTAGTTCACAGTACGCTCACCGCGGCGCTTCAAATCGGCACAAGAAATAGCTGTCATTTTGTACGGCGTAGCCTGTCCAGTGTATTATAGAGGTCAGTGGATCGGTCGGATGAATTTGACTTAACGCGACCAAATTATTTAGGTCCACCATCTGCCTAGGAATCAACTTCTCTGATATGGCATCTGATTTTACTGATAAATAAACCCTTAGGCTGGATTTATATGCGGCGGCGCGAACGCGGTTCGGCCGCTTTACCGCGACATCACAACCAAATGCATATTAAAGGGGCGACTAACCCAAAATTTTCGATTCTATAATTCATTTTTATACTTGAAAATAAGCCCCGAATTGTTTAATTTTCTAAAATTAGTTACTACATTATATTTCCAAGAATCAGATCTGAGCAAAAACACAATATATTAAAATTTTCTCGATAGAAAAAAATCATAAAGATGCATCTAATTTTCACGAATTTTTCATTTATTGCCATAACCGTGCATTGAACTAAGTTAATATTTTAACACATTATATAAAATTCTATCATTGAGAAACCGACCTAGCGGATTTTTTAAATAAGTATTGTATATTGTTCGAGTTGTTGAGAAAAAACTAATTTGGCAATAATAAATTGGAAAAAAATAAAAAAATGAATCCGCGTCGTCCTTTTTCACCTGGCATAGTGAGTGTGAAGAGAGGAGGATGTTTAATTTTTTGAGTTAGTCGCCCTCTTAATTATTTATTTAAATAGCGGCCTCTATTTAAATAAATACTTGTCATTTCGCGGTGTTCGCGCGGACGCATAAGTCCAGCCTTAAGCAAAGGATAATTTTAATCCTTCGATCGAGGATTCTTGGAAATCTATTGTTATTCTATTGTGTCTCGCTCACCGGTGAGCTTATGGGGTATGGAGTGTAGATGAAAGGAGGAATATCTCTGTATGTAAAAAGTGTCCCCGGAAATGCGTTAAATTAGGGTGAAACTAAAGCTAAACTAAGGTGGCGCTACAGTAGCAACAAGGTAAATTTTTAATAATTTAGCAACTTTTATTTCAGCTATTTTAGGTTATATTTTTCAAAATATATTGGTATTAACCCAGTAATTCTAGTAATAATTTATATTTTGTCACCAACGGCTACATTCATTCCTACAATCCATAATTCATTCCATACCCTTTGGCTGCAGCTAGCGCCACTCGTGGAGGATTTTTCAACTGTTATTTACTGCGTACAGCTGAACACTTGTTCTCCTTTCATCTACAGTCCATATTATGGGGCTTGATGGGTTAATAAAAAAAACATCCCACGTATGGCATAATGAAATAATAGTGATCCTTCACGGACTACGGTGCAAACTTACTCATGTAATATTGAAATATTATATTCCTAACAGTACATATTTAATATAGTTTGTTCTCCGTGGTTTTTTGAATTTAAATATGTGCCCCACGAGGCCACGATTTGTCTTTTGGAATGTTTTAATTTTTGACCAGATAATAAGAAGTTGAGGTCGTTAAATGGAACTTAGAATTTTTCTCTTGTTCGATTATTATTATCACTGTTAGTTCTTATTTTTAATTTAATTACATTTCATTACCTCGGCTTCCGTTTTGCTCATTGTATATTTTCTTAAGAATTTAATATGTTTAAGATTGTGATGACTGTATTATTTTTGTATTTTTAATAAATAGTTTCTCCTTTTCATTTGACTTTTTATTTTACAAACAACTGAATCAATCCCCAGTAACAATGATAACATTAACCTTCAATACAATAAATTCGAAAATGTTTTTTTGTAAGGGCCAACGCTAAAACTCGCGCGGGCGCACGTTTGCGTGTGTCAGGGTGCGTCCACATTTGTATCATTTACGCGATGGTCTCCGTCGCGTATCATCGAAGCCTATCAAAATGATACGCGTATCATGATACGCCCCGATCGCTATTAACCGCGTATCTGATACTTGTCATATCAAATACACGCATGATCGGCAGAATGATCCATGATAGGCGTCCACACTATGATACTCATACTTGATACGGCGCGATGATCGCGACGGAGATCTGATCGGTGATCTGATCGCGCAAATGATAAAAATGTGGACGCACCGTAAGGCTCCATTCCACCGCGGCACACTCTGTGCACGGCCACAAGCACGCGTGGACGTGCACGGATTTATTTCTTTTGACTTGAGTCAATTCGTGCGTAGCGTGTCCGTGGGCTGCAGTGGACACAGTCACATAATAATATATTTTCTTACGCAAAGCGAAGCTTGACGCACGTGCGTAGTCTCTCCGTGCGCCGCGGTGGAATGGTGCCCATCACTGATGGGCACTGATGGGCCATCAGTGTTGCCAGAGTATACTCAGCCCAGGTTGCCATTTGTAGGTTCAAATGTTGCCATTTGAAACCAAATGTTGCCATTAGAAAAAAAACCTGTAAAAAACGTGTGCCTTTTATAAAAATATATTTTAAACCTACCTATTGAGTACTGTTTTATTGCTCTGCATTTTGGTTGATAAAAATTTAAATCGAAAAAAATCATGTTTTCAAAAAATGTTAATCCTTTTGGTTGATAAATAATTGATTCCACAAATTTTTTTCTCCTCATAAATTTAAAATCATTTTTTTCCTGAAAATAAAAGCATTATAAAATATAAATAAAAAGATAATAATTAAAAAAAAATTAGACTCCATTTTACAAAAATATTAAAATCCATCCAGAAATCCAATATAAAAACATGCAAAAAATAAACATCCCAACGTTAAGAGCTTATTCCACTTATCCTAGCTGGGATCCTAGCTAGAATCCTAGCTAGGATAAGTGGAATAAACGCTTTTATTAGTGGTTGGTTAATAATGGTTGCATCTGTTCTCGAACCTACTGTAATGTAGACGTGTACAGTGTACACCGAACACAGATGTACACTTGTTGAATGTTGAGTCTTCAATCAGTAAGGGCGCATTTTCATTAAGGCGTATTTTCACTGGTCGAAAGGGCCTGCATGCGGGGTGCGGGAGATTTCTAAAATGCAGGCCTCGACCAATCAAAATGCGCCATTAGTTGTCATAGACTCCCCGGTTGCTGTATACCGCACGAGTTAACGACTAATGAAAATGCGCCCTTAGTCGTTAACTTGTACGGTATACAACTAAATACTAATTATTGACAACTAATGGCGCATTGTCATTGGTCGCGGCATGCGTTTCAGAAATCTGCCGCACCCCGCATGCGGGGCAATAGATTTAAAAACAAAAGTATTAGAAAACCACGAAAAAATTTCCTTTGCATCGCACTACTCAGTGCACACAGTCACACACAAAGAATTTATTTAAAACACTTTACACTACGTATTAATTATCTGCTCTGTGGTCACAAAGTTTCTTCCACTTTTGTTTGTTCATACTTTTATCTCTAGCTTCACCAAAGTAGACCTTTTGTTGGTAGAAATATGGGTACAATTTGTTTGTCTAATATATAAGTATTGTTTTCATTAATTGGGAATAAAAATGCGTTCAAGATTTTGATTTTGTTCAATTCGATGAGTTCAGTTCATCTGCGAAATATAAGTATTCGATATTTTTTTACCGATGATCGCGCGACAAGTCGATAAGTTGCCAAAAAGTTGCCATTTGAGCTCGGTTGCCGTTTGGTTGCCACGAAGGGTCAAATGTTGCCAAAATGGCAACCAAAGTTGCCAAATGGCAACGCTGGTGCCCATAGTATGGGCAGTGGCAGGCGCGTGCGACGGAGCGCGGACGCGGGCGACGGACTGTCACACGCTCGAAGCCCGCCGGACGGGCGGGCACACGCTTTTCGCAATCGACGTTGTTTCCGTTGACGTCTTTTTGCCAAATAATAAATTAGAAAATAATCCTTCCATAATGATCCATCCATCCATCTACTCGACACAACTGTACACGCTCGAGATAAAATTTATACTAGCAGCGCTAAATGAGATGGGCGCACGCGACGCCCGTGTCGTCCGACGCGTGCGCCCGCGCCCATGTCCGTCCGTGTTTTAGCGTTGGCCCTAATCTCGAAATAACGAAAATTTTGTATCCCCTGCTGGCACACCCCCACTAACCGTGTATTTGCCTACAAAATGAATGATATAAAAATATTTTCGAAAATCCATAATTTGGCTCATATCTTAAAAAATATTGGACGCCAATCACAAAACTAATGTAAATTTTGTACCCCCCTGCTGGACTAACAACCAGTAACCGCGTATTGCCTACAAAATGATATAAAAATATTTTCGAAAATCCAAAATTTTCAAAATTGCTTTGTATCTCGAAAACGGTGCGTCCGATTGCAAAAATAACGAAAATTTTGTACCCCCCTGCTGGAACACCCCAGTAACCGTGTAGGCATATAACAGAATGATATATTTTTTTCAATAATCCATAATTTTCAAAATTGCTTTGTATCTCGAAAACGGTGCGTCCGATTGCAAAAATAACGAAAATTTTGTACCCCCCTGCCGGAACACCCCCAGTACACCCCAGTAACCGTGTATTGAAAATTTTCAAAATTGCTTTGCATCTCGAAAACGGTGCGTCCGATTGCAAAAATTACGAAAATTTTGTACCCCCCTGCCGGAACACCCCCAGTACACCCCAGTAACCGTGTATTGAAAATTTTCAAAATTGCTTTGCATCTCGAAAACGGTGCGTCCGATTGCAAAAATTACGAAAATTTTGTACCCCCCTGCTGGAACACCCCCAGTAACCGTGTATTGCCTACAGAATGATATAAATATTTTTCGAAAATCCAAAATTTTCAAAATTGCTTTGTATCTCGAAAACGGTGCGTCCGATTACAAAAATAACGAAAATTTTGTTCCCCCCTGCTGGAACACTTCCAGTAACCGTGTATTGCCTACAAAATGATATAAAATATTTTCGGAAAATCCAAAATTTTCAAATTGGTTTGATATTGTACGGTGGTTTGGTTCCGTACAGAGTAATAGACAAGTTAGCTTCAGGTATCAGTATGCGATTTTTCAAAAGTCCTGTTAAAAAATTAACAAAAATTTATCTATTATATATTATAAATCTCCTGTCACGATGTTTGTCCGCGATGGATTCCTAAACTACTTAACCGATTTTAATGTTTTTATTTTTTAAATGTGTGCTTTTTTCCAACATGAGAGATAGGATAGCTTAGATGTTTAATTTTAGTCGCAATTTTATTTTATTGCAAATTATTTACAACCTGAGACTGACGGCGACCAATAATGTTTGTGCGACGAGATAGCGATCGACGTTGCCGTGGTAACATACATATAATATTTAGTCACTTCAATAAAATAATATGGCAAATACATAATATATATTATGGCAAAGCAACGTTTGCCGGGACAGCTAGTACTTTCATAAGTTTTTTAAAGAGGTAGGTATTGATAAATGGATAATAAATAATAATTAATCAAGTTTAAGTAAATATTATATAGTATTTTTATTCATTAATAATATATTTATCCCACTGTTATCACTGGTGTTGCGACTACCCTTTATACAGGCATGTCTGTCAATCATCGTTTCAATACATATTTTGGAAGGTTGGAGCATGTTACGGTTTAAGACTTTATTTCTCACAAAATAATTATAATAAATTATTATACATGGCGAGAAACACGTGATTACAAAAATAAATTGAACGATACATTTGGCAAACACTTTCTAAGTATAGGCATTAACATTTTTTGTCATTTTTCATATTCTCATAAAACATAAAACATGTTGCATAAAGCATGTTGGAGTATATTAATAAATAATAATATAATAGTAATGAAACAACAGCATAAAAATTATGTAAAATGCTTTATTATAGAATGTAAAGAATCACAAAATAATGCATTTTCAAAATACAGTTTCATAAATTGCATAAAAGTATACGTTGTAATAAATCACATAATTGATGATTAAAAATAACAATAAAAGAGATTAAATATACATTTAGTTATTATTATATACAATAAGTGACAAAGAATACATTTCAAATGGTAGAAATTAGTGAGCACCTTGTAATGTTGTCCTAGTAAAATGAATCTGTAAAAAAATATAACAGGCTAAGCCCTCATAAAACAATTTTTATTTCTTAGAGCATTATTGCAATTAAGCGGTTTTTGTTTTATACTTTCAAGGTATAAGAACTTTAAAATATGCTTTCATTTGTGTAACATTTTGTACTAGGACAATTTTGTGATCATAATATTGTTTAAGAATAATAATAAAAAATTAAGAGAATGGAAGTGTATAGGAACAATAAAACAAATGCAATCTTTGAGCAAAGTAAATAACCAGTGGTGCAGCTTATTGGTCTTTTTCGACATAATTTAATACTTGTTTCATTTTCTAAGAACGCATGAAAATCAAATAAATTATAGTTAAGTTAAATGTAAAATATAAGCATTCAAGAAAAGAGCGTATTCCCTCTTAAAAGGCCGGCAACGCACCTGCAGCTCTTCTGGTGTTGCGAGTGTCCATGGGCGACGGTAGTTGCTTACCATCAGGTGACCCGTTTGCCCCCTTATTTAATAAAAAAAAATAAAATCAGAAGCTAATTACTAGTTACATTTAAAATCTATAGATATAACACCACTGGTAGGTAAATAAATAAAAATGTTGTAATCCATATTACGGCAACATTCCTTACTCCATAGCACCATTTAACTATATTCAAATTATTCTATTTAGCTATTTACAAAAATTTTCTATCAAAAATGGCACGATCACCTTTATAAGATCACATTCCATAATATGTATCAGCCTTCAAATTCGTGATATTTCGTGAGTTCAGATGGGGTAAGAGAAACTAAATTTGGGGTAAAAAAAGACACTTTACTTTCCCTTTAGGAAATTGACTCTTTCACTCTTACCCCATCTGAAATATATTTCTTCATGCATGTGCCATATTTGCGAGTAGTCTAAATACTCAGATTCACGCCGAGAAGTCACGAGAAACATCTGGATGTTTATTTCTTTTTGCTTGGCTGTTTTACCTCTTCTTCTCACTGTACAGCGGGGCTAAAATGGTCACAGTTTGCAATTCCTCTAAATTCAGCAAATAAATTGTCAAAACTGTCAAACTGACGAATGTCAATTTAGTATGAAATACGAATTGTGCGGCGAATTACTAGAGTCTAGACTCTAGACATATGAATTGCAAGCAGAGTGACTATTTTGCGATTTTTAAAAAGCAACCATTTTAGCCCCGCTGTTCTCGAGTCTCTCGCGAGAATTCTCTTCGTGGAGCTGTCAGTGCAATCTTATTTAACATTATTTGACAAGTCTTGAAAATGCGAATATTATTGGCAGTTTCTGGCAGTAGTTAAAGCTTGTCTATTATTGTCCGGTATTTAACTATATAAAAGCAACCTGGTGGGTTAGTATTATGATACAACTACGATTCGTTTAAAAATATTTCACCTCTGAACTTATACAACTCTGAGGCAAAATACTCTTAGAAACAAAATGAGATATACTTAGGACTAAATATGTTGCGCTATAAAATTAAGTATAAATAACAAATAAATTTCGTTGTCAAATGATAGCAAAATATTTACAAAAGCATCGACACAATAATATATTAAAAATATAGGCTTTTGTTCGTTAATATCCTATGTATGCAATGGCATTAAGACTAAGAAATTTAAGATGCTTAGAAGATTTTGCAAACATTATTTTAGCACCTGGGCTATATTATGTGTAAGCTAGGCAGAGAGCTCTATTTATGTACTAAAATCTCCGAAATCTCATAATTTTTATAATAATATGTAACATGATTAATTATTATTAATATTGGAAGATAGTTTAGAATCCTAAAATATTACATGCTAGCTATGTTCTATGTTTAGGTTTTGACAAAAAATACCATAAAAATAAGTTTGAGAAATTAAACTTAGCAATTCTATATAAAAAATTAAAATAAAAAATTCACTAATATTGTTCTACATTTGAGACCATTATTTAGGTATACGTATTTAAAACTTAAGTGTAACATAAATCATAAAACTATAAAAGACTTTCCCTCTTACTAATAAATATATTAACGCAGTGTATAAACTATTTATGGTTTGCTGTCCTTGTCATTCGTTTAATTATCTAATATGCCAGATAGAGACAAGCAAATCTTGTGTAGTAATTTGCTGTGTAGTGTGTACACATTTTATTAGTAAGGGGGTTTATACATTACAAGATACTGTAGTCAAAAGACAATAGAATCAGACTAACTTGTCCTACGATATGACCAGTAGTTTCTTATGTAGCACATATAATTTAATAGTTAAAGCACATTTTGCAGTACATATTAGTACTTATTTACCTGAACAACAATTTTTTGATTACTAAATCTTAGAATATCGAGCATCTTTTGGATTTTTATTCGCAGTACTAGTAAAATGTTATTTTCAGCATTTTACATCTCTTACTGAAAATTATATCAGCGATGCGAGTGAGACGGCATATACTGTGTGAGCAGGACAGCAATAACGCTCAGAGTATCTGACGTTCTAGTATCCCCGTGTTGTTGTACGAATGAGACGGCATATACTGTGTGAGCGTGACAACAACATCACTACGAGTCCATGACGCTTAGGATGTGCGTGTGTCCTTGTCGTTAAAATATTGTGCGAGCAGGTCAGCAATACTACGATTCTATGACACTAATGTCGTGCGCGTGTTCGCGGAAAATGCCGCTATGCGAGAGAGACAACAAATATTATGCGAGCGGGATAACAACACTGCTACGAGTCCATGATGCTCATGAGTCCTGTGTCGTTGAAATTGTAGCATTTGTGTGAAATTGTGGCCTTTTTCCTTCCTTTTGAGCGAGAGAGACAATATATACTGTGCGAGCGGGACAACAATACTACGATTTCATGACGCTCATGTGTTCTGTGTCTTCGAAATCGTAGCAGATCAAAACACCGTGACTTTCCTTCCTTCCTTGTGAGCGAGAGACAACAGCTGATATTGTGCGAGCAGGACATCAATACTACGAATCCATGACACTCATGATATGGGCTTGTCCCGTGTCATCGACTGTCACGAAACACGCGAACTTGTCATCGTGACAGACATGACTCGCGTAAAGACCGGATAGCTTGATGCACGATAGTATCTCCTTCTTTCTGGATCCCTCTTTGAATCTGGAAATAAGTTAGAGAATGTTGTTAAAAAGAAGCATTTTTTTATGCCAGAGATTTCAACAAAGTCTGCCTTTATAATAAAGGAGTAGGTAAACTGTTGCTGTTATTGTCTATCAAATGTTTTTTTTTTTCAAAATATAAGACAGACAGAAGAATATAAAACAAACTGCAACATGGTTTAGTTACTCAGGTCTAATTCCATAATAACACAATAAAACTTGAGAGGTGTCAAGGGACACCCGAATGAACGAAGTTATTTCTTTATGTTCAAAAAACCTGTATACATAATATTATGTATACACTCAAAAAAAATATTTAAAAAAACGCCATCTATTAACGCACAGGAATACTTACTATCAACGCCATCTGACCCTAACATGCAGGTACTAATAAAAAAAGTGTCGAGGTCAAATCAAGGTCAAATATCGTTCTATCTAGCCTTCAGATTTACGCCAAACGCGGGATAAGGAACTTCGTTTCAATAATTACTCATGTGGCAGATAGTAGCGCATTTTTTTATCCTTGGTGCGAAAAATCTATAATAATAAGATAACAAAAAACGGATATGAGCGAACAGCCCATAGACGGCCCCAAATTTTATAATAATAAAAAAAATATTAAAATACGAAAGTGTGTCTGTCTGTCTATCTATTACCTCTTCACGCTCAAGCCGCTGAACCGATTTTGCTGAAATTTTGTTTGAAGATGCTTTTAATCACAGAAATATGTACGGTTACCAATATGCGCAATGTCAATATAGCACGTAGAAGAGTCAGTCCACACGGCGCGTTGCGTCGACGCAGCACTGCCGTTGCGTTGTTTTACATACAAATAACCAAGGTGTTCACACGGCGCGCTGCGTCGTCACAACGCACACATAACGGACAGCAGCCCCCGAGACGAAGCGGGAGGGGGTGTTGACGTTAAGACTGCTTCGTAATAACGCTGCGATGACGCAGCACCCGTGTGTCCGGCTATGAGTCAAACGGCAGCGCTGCGTCGACGCAACGCTCACACAACTCGCCATGTGGACTGGCTCTTACTTTGTGTCTGTTGACAATAAGCTAATAGATAATATATCCACTTACGTTTTCCGTCGCCAGTTGAGTTTCCAACACTGATGCAAGCTAACACTGTCACCGAAGAAGAAGTTGGCCTTCTTGTCTGTTTGTTTATCCTCGCTTCTCGCGTCTACTGGACTTGTCATGGGCGTTACAGCGTCGAGACTTGGCCTGTAATTTTAAAACATGTAATAAGAAATTGTAATATCAAAAAAAACACATTGATATTTTTGCATGTTCTTTAAGTTTCGATTGTGTTTATATCATACACTTATGTAAACGATTTACAAATTGTAAAACATTTACATAAGTGTTAACTGTAACTTAATTAGATGTTAGTAATTTATTGTTACACTAGCTGTCCCGGCAAACGTTGTTTTGCCGTATAAAGTATTTCTACTTCATCAGTTGATACAAAATCTTACCCTCTCTTTTGTCCCCTAAGAGGGGTGGGGGGAAAAATGTTATACACCAAATGCTAAGTTGAAAAACACAGAAATAATATGAAGTAAGTCCATTAAAGAAAAAAGTTTGATACAAAATCGGACCCCCCTCAGAGGGGTGGGGCGGATTTTTTTTGTCTGATACATTCAGCCCGATCCGTCCAGTGGTTTGGGCTGTGCGTTGATAGATCACTTAGTCAGTCAGTCAGTCAGTCTTGTCACAGTTGTCAGTATAACCTTTGAGTTAGGCAAGGGCCCGAGCGTTACGAGTTTCCCCATACAAAAGTGAAAAAATTTCTTTCAGCGCTGCTATTTTCACAGTGAACTCTCTACAAGGAACACGTACACACCCTAAATTATTATCACTTATTTTTGTTACACCCTGTATATATTTTGATATGGATTTAAAAAATAGTGGTTCAGAGGCGTATTTGGCGAAGCTCAGGGCGGTGCTAAGTAGCACGAGCGGGGGTTCATCACTGGCGTAATACAGCACTATATTAACTCACCTCGGTTGCCCACTGCGCGTGCGCAGGTACGATATATCCCACCACACGAGCTCAGTGGCGGCGCTAAGCAGCACGAGCGGGGGCTCATCAGGGCCGGATGTAGGAGTGGGCGACCAGCCGCACCACTGCACTCGCGACTTGTGGTGCTTCAGTAGTAACATCTGCCAGTTTTTGGGCACGTTCCATATCTGAAATTATATTAAAAAATATATTATAATAATATTATGTAACTGCACTGTCTGCAAAGCACAGAAAAGTGATAACATATTGCAATTTATCCGAAAAAAAATTTTGAAATCGTCGAATTTTCGTACAAATTCAACGTTTTAATTAACGCTCGCAATCCCTTTCCACCACCCGATCGATTTAATTTTTTTTGGGTGCATACGAAGTACAGAGCAACTGTGTGGAAAAATTTAAAGTCGCTTAACCTACATTTTTTCACCACCCCACTACGCCCACCGCCCACGGCCTGCCAGCACGCAGATTATCAGAAAGGGTTGTTCAGGGAAGTAGCTAACGGAGTTTTAATACAGCTAAAGCTACAGCAACATGACCGATTTGGTCGTCAGCTCTTAGACCCAATTTCACCAACATCTGTTTGTTAAATCCTAACGAGGCATTACTTAACAGACCTTGGAAAATTAAACAGACTGTCAGAATACTTATGTCCCACAGTAAAAATTTAACAACGGATTAGTAAATGCAATGTTAATGGAGAAAATGGTGGAACGCTCGATAGCTCTAACATGCCGTTAACTGATTATACAAGCCATTATTTATTTAACATTGCTTGATGAAACTGGGTCAGTCGAAAATAATTGCTTGATGTAGTCGTGACGTCAAAGTTGACGAGAATCGACTGGAGTGGAGAAATTTTAGTTGCCCGTATAAGCGTACCTTTAGAATTCGTTGTATGAAATGACATCACGAAATGCGGCGCGTGTCGTGCATATTCATCCGCATTGTAAGCGCCGCATTTCGTGACGTCATTTTGTAACATAGTAAATTTAATATTTATCCTATTTACTATTTAATATTAAAATTCTTCCATCAGCGCCATCTCTTAACATATTTTAGAATTAAAGTCGTCACAAAGATTGCTCTTAAGAAATCTTATTTCTTCAAGCCCCACAAGAGCACCAGTGATCGCGACAATAATAGAATACAATATCATTATCAAGAATCCGCGATCGAAGGATTAATATACAACGAATTCTGGGATGCGGCGCGTATGGGGCCGTTCATAAAATAGGTCACACTAAAATTAACTTTTTTGACCCCCTCCCGGTTGCCACGCTGTGTTACATTTTCGGGAACCCCCTCTTGTAAATATTTCGTCACAAAAACTAAGGCCCCTCCCCCCTACCCCTAAACATGATAATTGATAAAGTTTGATTGATAATACACAAATTTTGATATTAGAAAATTCACTTTAATGAAAAGCATTAAATTGAGAAGAGAGTTAAAAGCGTCTGCGTCGAGAGAATGAACGTCACGCTGCCGTATATCCTGTCCCCCTTGTCACACTCGGCAAAACCCCTCCCCCCTCACTCTTGTATGCGAAGGTATTTTATGAACGGCCCCTATGGTACAAATGTGCAATCACCTTTATAAAGTCAGTCAGTCAATAACATGCTCTTTTGTGTAGTCAGTAAACTCACCACGATATCTCCCGAGCTGAGGCCCAGCGCTAGTATATTGCCGTCGTCCGTCAACGCGCACGACACAATGTGGCTGTTGAGTCGCGACCGCTTTAGGGATTTCAGTTCGAAGCCGTCTTTGTCTCTGCAGTTCTGAATTTTGAATGTCTGAAAATTATTTCGGATAATATTATAAGTAATTCGTAATGTACATTATTTTATTTTAAAGATCAAATGTTCTTGTATTTCCATACGTATCACAAATAAAATAAAATATACAAATATATACAAACTTGGAATATAAAAATTATAAAAAGAAAAACTTCCTCAGGTCGTCCCCATCTGGCAGAGTGCCCAGCAAGCTGACAGCATTGCCACGTTAATTGCAATTGCTATCCGCTGTGCCAGGTAGCTCCCGGCTCTGGGGTCTCGGGTGGCTTCAACAAGCTTTTCTGAGGGCTAGATATTTATTTAAAAGGCTTATTTGCCCCGGACCCCATGCGCCTAGGGTTTCTACCCCAAACGGTTCAAATATGAGATCTCCGCTGAGGTTCTCATATTTACGCCACTTGAGGTTCTCTGCTTGGTTGGCGGCTGTGCCCGCACAGCTCGAGGTGCCCTGAACATGGGACGAGGCGAGTGTGCCAACACAAGTAGAGTCCCAAAACAAGGGCCCTTCCCACGTTCCAGGGGACCAGGGTCATTCCATCGGGTCTCTTGCAGGCTCCAGTATCGCTTGCATGCCGGCAGTGACAAGAGCCCGACGAATGAGGTCGTTCAGGCTGTGATGCTGCGAAAAGCGTCCAGCACTTCGCGAGCAACACAGCCCGTGGTGACCGTAGCTGTCTACGTACGCGCCGCAAACACACTGATGGGGGACGACATGGGGAGCACCAATTTACATTGATTACAGTACCGTAAATAGTCTTTTTTGCGCCCTGTGCGAGCTTCTATTTAACTACGCCCTTGTTTTTTTAGATATTATATGCAGAGCAATGCTATGTATAGGCCTCTCTGGTCTGAACATTCTTGCGCCCTCCAGAGTCTACGCCCTGTGCCTAGGCACCGGCGGCACCGCCCTATTTACGGCACTAATGATACTGGTAGATTCTGAATATTTTACTGGAATTAAACAGGTGTAAATAGAATCCTGGATACAGTGCTGATACAGAAATTCGTTTAATGACATATGGATTGAGTATTTGCAAAGCATCAGAATCACGTTTTAAAGCTTCACTGAAGAGACACTGCAGTCCCAAGAAAATATTTTGAAAAAATTAGCTGTTTTATATATTTTAATTCAAACTGGCTTCTGTATCTTTTTCACTTTAATAATGTATTGTGTTGTTTTTTTTCTATGGACGCTTCACACTAGTCTGGCCTGTAGTACCTGAAGGACTTGTGTGACGGGTACCAGACATCGGAAATACATTTAATACTTGTATACTATACATATTATATTTAAGTTTTTTTTATTATATTATGATATATTTAATTCACATCCATGACCCAGGAACATTGAAAACTTTTTGTTCCGTCGGTGGGATTCGAACTCACGACCCCGGGCTTGAGCGCTGACCACGCGCTCAACCACTGAGCCACAGAGGTTGTCGTTGTGGAGTCGTCACCAACGCGGTGCCGATAGTTTGGCTAACGCCCGCTAGATGGAGACGATTAACATTCGAGAGAGCACGAGCGCCATCGCGGAGTGACTTGCGTCTCTCGTTGTGTCTTAAATTTTATTTAGTTAGGATGGGTTGCACCAACTTACTTTAACTATAACTTTAACTACAGTCCAAAATGTCAAACCTTTATTAAAATGTACTATGTTTCACAGTGTTATATTAATTTTCCTGTAGATTTTTACGGATAATTCAATTTTTTATACTCTCAATCCTCATTACCTGTAGCTTTAATAAAAAAATAAACGCAACAGACATCTGTCAACTTCTGTGGTTAAAGTTAAGGTTAAAGCTAAGTTAGCCTTAACTATAACCATAACTTAACTTTAACCACGCCTCTGGTGCAACCCACCCTTAAAGTCTTGTGAAATTCGATAATAAACATAGTTTCATAAATGTAAAAACGCGAGTGTTTTCGTTAGTGACACAAAACCCACGTCTCCCCTACACATTTTCAAATTCCGAACTCACCTGAAAGCTATACTCGTGATGACACAGTACTAGTGTATTCTTCTTCATGTCTGCATGTTCCACGCACGTCTCAAACTCTCGCCCGTTGAGCACGTTAGACACTTTCAGATGTTTGTCCCACACTTTCACTGTAGCATTCGATTCCACTGTGACTAGACCTAAAATGATAATATTTGGTTATTAGTAAGCGTACAATTTAGGATAAAGGAAAAGATAATGGGTGAAATGGACTGGGATTAATGACTATACTTTAATAGTAATAAAATATTGTTAGATAAGTCTTGTAAATTGTAATAACTTTTGAAGGATTTAGAGCTTTTTTGATTTCAGTTATTATAATAATGTCTTTACTCATGTAAATAAAGTCCTTTTATGAGATCATTTTGTAGTTTTCTTATCCCGAGACTGCATTGAGACTCGATTGAAGCAGAATCAAACTTTTGGCGCCAACGGTCAATGGTAAGATAAAATAACCTAAGATTGACTTATGCCTATCTCACAAACTGAGCACTTTTGTGGTACACTTTACGGAAAAACTATCACGACTATTGATTTGTGCTTTAGTAATTTTTATTTATATGGAGATGTGTTATCAATTATTATCGGTCAGTCAGGTTTTGGTTACTATTAAAATATAAAAAAGTGCCTTAAACTTAATTACCACGCAGAAAAACGACGCGAGCCCACACAAAGCTCGGCTTTTAGTCTTATAGTAAAGCGAAGATTGCCAAGGACCACTATAATTTTGTGGTACAATTAACACACGTAGACCCCCCACGCATTAGGCGGCCAGGTCGCTGCGGCCAACCAATTCTTCTATGATATAATTTATGTAGGTGCGCGCATTGCGCGACCAGCGGTCAGCGGTCATGCTCTGGTCGGTTTGTATGAAATTACTCAGTGTGCGCGCACTGGTCGCCGCAGCCACACGTTTTTTGTATACAGAAAACAAAATAATATTCAAAGTTTACTCATCAAATTACTATTCATACGAGTGTGGTCGCAGACGTGGCCGCAAAGTGCGCGGGGTGGTCGCAGCGACATGGCCGCCTAATGCGGGGGGGCCCTTACCTATTTCCTGTATCCAATAGCTGTTGACAAGATTACTCCCTTTACACAGCGACTTGACGTCCGAGTACGAGTACACTCGCTCCACACTCTCCTCGCTGCTGTTGGACTCGTTGTCGTTGCGATTCCTTATCTTTACACCTGAAATTCCAATTAAATGCTGTTATAAGTTAAGATATAGTTATTAGTTAATCTTTATTATTTTTAAAAGCAGTAAAAATTAAAAAAAAATATATGATGGGGCTGACATGCCATTTATGGCAAAAGCCCTTTATTTAAAAAATATATGTTTTATGTTTTTTAATATAACTGTTACATAATTGTATTTCCAACTGAAATTTCATTGACAAAGTTACTCAAGAAGTAATTTTTATAGCACCCAAACACTCTGTTTCTTAGCACGCATAACTCGACTTACTTTATACACTCATTTTCTTAGGCTGGTATAAATAGTCAGTACTCAAGATGCATCTCGGTCTCAATACGCGGTTCAGGCTCTGTGGTTGGTTGGCTGTCAAAATTTGGACTAATCACAGAGCCGAAACGCGTCTTGAGACCAGGCCCTACTGTTGCTCGGATCCACCGCGGCGCACTCTGTGCACGGCCACGCGGCGCACGGATTTATTTCTTTGACTACGTGGGTCAACGTTTCCACTGCAGCACACGCTTGACGCTACACAGACATGCGCTACTCACGACTATGTACACAATTGTTGTTACGTAATTTACAATTGCTTAGCTTCCGTGTATCCCGTGCAGAGCATGCGTAGCGTGGCCAGCGTTATCTACGTGTGCACCATATTCGAGCAAGCTACGTGAGTCAATTCGTGCGTTGCGTGTCCGTGGGTTGCAGTGGACACAGTCACATATATTTTCTTGCAAAGTGAAGCTTGACGCACGTGCGTAGTCTCTCCGTGCGCTGCGGTGGAAATCGCGCCCTAACAATAGATTTCCAAGAATCCGCGATCGAAGGATTAATTATTTTATTTGTCTACATACCTTGTATACCATTAAGTAGATCCTGCGAGCCCAAATTGGCCTTTCCCTTCTGCAGCATTGTTGTCTCCCATTTATCCCCAACCAAACTGTAGGCCATCATACATTGATTCTCTCCGGCAACAATCATTAGACTTGAGTTCACAAAGTTCAAATATACCACTGGACTGTAAGTATCCATGATATCTATGATCTCCTTGGTCTTTATAGTGAATTTCCTCACTATACCAGTGTTTAAGCCGTATATGACGTAATGGTTGCACGGTGTTATTTTCAAAACGGTTACCTTTTCGTCCGTATTGGTCATGATTTGAGTCAGTAATTTCGTACCTCTCATTACCTGAAATATGAAAGTCGTGATGATAATTTAATTTTCTAATTAACTATGCCAATGTTTGTTAGTCTGCCTGTTAAGGCGAAGACAGCTGCCAATTCGACATCTTTGTGCAGTTTTCTAGACGTAATAAATGTATTTCATTGATTGGCACAAAAAAATATATGTAATTTTTGATTATATTTGGAAAAGCTTGTCCAATTTAAATAACAAAATAATGTACTCCTACTGGATGAAAAAAAATACTAAAGTCACATCTTTCAGGAACTTTAAACAGTTCTTACTAAATTAATAATACAATCTATGCTATAAATTTGTTTATTTGATACCTTTTACAAAAATTCAAAGATTGCCAGATTTAATTTTCGGTTCTGACATCTAGATTTCCCATACTATTTATTTTTTCCTCTAACAAACGAAAAATATATCCACGCTACCGAGTGAACACTTCACATCTCTAGACAGATGAAATCTCTGGCATGAAAATCGACAGTGGTGCGAGAGTGATGCGAGATCAAGGTCATTGGCAATTGTCAGCGTCTTAAATCCCTACAGTTAAACCACAACAGACTAAGGGCCTGTTTCACCGCTTCCTGATAAGGCTATCCATCACTTAATTTGACAGATGGAGTATGGAAAATCTGTCAAATAACCCTATCGGGCACCTTATCAGATAGCGGTGAAACAGGCCATAAACCTTGGACTGATTTTGTCGAAAAATGACTATGATAACATGATATTTAACCAACAATAGACTTCAACAACTGGCTAAATTGACACCTAAGCTATTTAATAGCCTAATATATTCCGCTTTCATTTTAACACATTATATACTTCTTAATAAAAACTCAGCATTTTTCTAATTAAAAAAAAAAAAAAATAATCACCTGTATATTATCACTCTTGTCAACAACCGCTATCAACGGTTGCGTAGTACTATCACTATTCCCATTACATATCCCTTTCAAGTTTAATGGTTTGAGTGTATGTCTGTCCAAACTCATAGTAGTTCTGACAACTTTCTTCGTCACTTCCTGACTGTTGACAAACGATTGGTGTCTCTTTGGTGTATTATGCGTTGATTGTGGTATACTACTGCTTATTGAGCTTGGAGTGTATGGCGATGATACGTTTATGAAAGACGCGTCGAATTTCTTTGTGAGCGGTACTTTGCTGTAAATAATTGTTGAAAATGATTAGTTTAAAGTATGTCCAAGAACGATGATAGGCATAAGGCAAGTATTTATACACACAACAGTCTAAACCAGTGGTCCCCAACCTTTTTTCATGCGGGCCACAAACATGTTTTGGTCTTGGTGTCGTGGCCCCCAACAAAAATTTTTAGGTTTAAAAAATAACGTTCTTCAAAATTAACGATTTAAAAGTGAGAAAAATTCACGACTTTCGCGATGGCTTTACATTATTTTGCCGGTGGACGTGAATTTCAAAACAGTTTAACATCACGCGGGCCACAAATAAAGTCCCGACGGGCCGCGGGTTGGGGATAGCTGGTCTAAACTCTTAGGGCGTTCGCTGCGTTAAGCGTGCACCCGGCGCGGTCACCCGCGAGGCGTGCTTGTTTCATGTCATCCCATAGAGCGACGCTGCGTTGAGGCGGTTCAGACCGCAAGGCGTGGGCGCCCGCGCCGGGCACACGCTCAACGCAGCTAACGCCCCCCATCATACTAGCAGTTGGCTTCCGTGCGGGGCGGGCACGCAGCGAATACGTCGCGAATGTGATACGAGCCCGCCGCAAATACGTCGCGAACGCACGAGATAGCAGCATTATGTGCTTTGTCAACTCGCTGTAAACACGCTATAAAAACGCTGCGTATCCGCCACGTGTTCGCGACGTCTTCGATGCACGGTCGCTACGTATTCACCGTGTGCCCGTTCCCTCTTGAATCCGCTCGCCTAACGGTAGTATGATAACAGCCTTAGCGAGTGATTACATCGAGACGAGACGAGAAGCAACCTAAGGCTCTATTTCACCAACGTCTGTTAGTGTTAACAGCTTGTTAAAATGTCATGTCTTCTCTTTCATTTATATGAAAAACGAAATAGGTAACTATTTCGTTTTACAATACCCGGCAATAAATATTGCACATCGACCTTTGCAAAGAGACAATCGGCTGATTTCGGTTTTATAGAGCGTTATCTTTGTAGCACACACCTATTTGACATTATGTCAGTCGTTGTTTAAAATTCAAGAGAGTGCAGTTGCGTCCAGTTCAAAATATATATCTAGAGTTGTTAACACCCCTAAATTTGCTACAGCTGTAATTTTCCAAAAGAATAAAAATATACATAAACATAATTTGAACACGCTTTTTTATTTTATTTTAGCCGAACCTAAAGCCATAACTTATAGAAAATTTGGTGTATTTTATACAAAGAATAATAAAATTGTTAAAAGAAGCAAACCATAATAATTATAGTTTTTTAACAGCTCCTAGTATATACCGGACTTTTTGTATTTCGTGCGTAAGAAATAACGCTCTACAAAACCGAAATAAGCCGACTGCCACTTTCCAAAGGTCGAGCAATATTTATCGCCGGGTACTGTACTTTAACAGTCGTTGTTGAAATTGGACCTAAATGTTTTTAATAACAATTGTTCAATATAGGAGTCAAGTTAGAGATGCATTGAGCTGTGCATCGCAGCGCTGCTCTTACGCAGTCAAACTAACAACTTGAAAAATCTTATTGGTCAAAACTCAAAAAATCTGTTTTTTGATGTCTGAAATTTAAGAGATTTCTATTATTTATTTGTTAGAATTTGAACTGGATGGAAGCTGTACTAATGTTGGAATAAAACTACTATTTTGCCAAATGGGAACCTCAAACCATAACATTTTAAAATCCATCCATACTAATATTATAAAATATACGAAAGTGTGTTTGTCTGTCTGTCTGTCTGTTACTTCTTCACGCTCAAACCGCTGAACCGATTTTGCTGAAATTTGACATGGAGATACTTTGAGTCCCGGGAAAGGACATAGGATAGTTTTTATCCCGGAAAAATGTACGGTTTCCGCGCGATTAACGAATTTTGGCGCAACGGAGTTGCGGGCGTCATCTAATTAATAACACCACTAAAATCAAACAAAATAATATTCACCCATTCTTATCAGCGTTTTGCTTTATAAAAGACGCATCTAAGAACCACACTTTGGCGGAGTTCTCTATGGTTCCGGTGCCAGTCAACAGCACGTCAGAGCCGGGTTCGAAGTCATCACGATTTGATTCCTCGCTCATGGCCATTGACACTACATTTCTGAAAAAAAAAAAATTCTTGTTGTTACTAGTAGTAAAATAGAACATAGCTGTCACTATATTATATCGATATTGAACACATAATAAATTATGTTCTTTGAGAGGATAAATATCTTTAACCAGTCCGTTTCCGGTATAGGTAGAAAATTGACATTTTAGCCATCGTCATTGTATCTAAAACTCCTGCAATAATAAATGGCTCATTCCAATTGGAAATATTGAAATTAGGATGAGGATTTCTGTGGGATGGATGAGATAAAAATAAATAGAATATAGATCATCGTCTAGATTTCAAATTGCTGCTTAAACAGATTCTATTGATGTCAAGACTAAGTAAGAGTCTCTGAGAGAACATTTATATTTCTTTCGTACATTTCTTTATTATATATTTTTTAACACACTAAATATTTCTAAAAATTTGCATTTGCTTACCCTCTCCTATTCGGTAGATCGAACAAGTACAAATAAGTCATGAGATCAACACAAATGATTCGTCCATCGTCCGTAGACACAAAGAGCAAAGTGCCAGTCTTGTTCACGGCCATAGACAAGAAACACACATTGTCTCTGACCATAGTGCTGGTGATTACAGATCTTCGCTTCTCCCCTCTATACCTCGGACTTTGGTAAATGTATTCTGTCACCTCTCTCTTCTTGAGGACGAGTATACGCTTAGTGCCTGAAATGTGACATAATTTCATGTTAAAAAATCTACTAGGTTAAAGGTAAAACTGATCTGTGGCCTTTAAAGGGATGACAACTTCCAGCGCAAAAACCATAATAAATAATTCGTAATTTAGGGCCTGTTTCACCACTTTCTGATAAAGATTCGAATAGGCTATTCACAAATTTTTTGACAGATTCTCCATACTTTATCTGTCAAGTGAAATGGTGGATGGGCTATTCGGCACTTATCAGGAAGTGGTGAAATAGGCCCTTAGTCTTATGAAACAGTTTAGCCTATTCGGCACTTACCAGGAAGTGGTGAAACTTCGTCTTATGAAACAGTTGCATTAAAGTACATTGTCGCACCGAAATTCTTTTAACAAGCGCTAACCGCACATTTTTCCGGAATAAAAACTATCCTATTACGTTTACCGGGACTCAAAACATATACATACCAAATTTCATCAAATTGATTCTCCATTCTAGCGTGAAGAAGTAACAGACAGACTTGTGCAATTCTGTGACATATGAAAACTCAGTATTATGGAGGCATTTCACATGGCTATTTGTATTTGCTATTGGCTATTTGTTGCATTTGGCAAAATTATTGAGGCATACACAAACAAGCAAATAAAGGCAAATACGGCCCTTCCACACATGGACGTCAAATACCAAACTTTTACTTGATTTTGTTTACTTGCCTATTTGATTCCTTTGATGTGCGTCAAAAACCGACAAAGGTACAGATACGTGTATTTGGTATTGGTCATATTTGTCGAATAGGCAAATAATGCCAATATTTGTCAAACATACTGTCTACACATGGTGATTGTTTGGCGAATACATCAAATACGCAAATAAAATAGCCATGTGAAGTGCCTCCATTACATTTTCAACATAATTTACCTGGCACAGTCAAAATATTGAGCACCAAATCATTTTCTTCGCTCAAGCTTTGTCGCACATTCGTTTTTAGGTCCACCATTTCTAAGCTATAAAAACTATTATAGAACGCTATGATCACATTCTTATCATAGTTACATGGCACGCAACATAGTATTTCTCTGTCTATCATATCTAATTCTTGAATAATACTCCCGTCTATGCCATATATGGTAATAGTTTTGGCGGTGTGCGCTATAAGTTTTTCCTCATTGTTTGTCCAGCGGCAGTTTATAAATTGACCATTTTTGGAAGTGATTATTTTGTTGCTTGGATAGTTATTGTTGTATGCTTCCTCTGCTTCTGAAATTAGTTAAATTTAACTTTGATTTTTTTTATAAATAAGACGTGAGTGGATGAATAAGGTAAGTAACATGAAAAAACTTCCCGTTTTTTTCTTAAATGGAGGCTTTAGGGCCGGAAAAATGATATGAAATAGAAAAACTATGGATTATATGTGTAGCCAAATATATTAGCTAGGTTATGAAGTAGATAAGTTACAAGTTTTATTAAAATAATAAGGAAAAAAATGAGTTATTTTGTGTATGTTACGAAATGTTACTTGTTCGATTTTTCCACTCACGTCTTCAATTATTATGCAAAAGCGGGGTGTTTGGTCAAGTTGCATTTGCATAATGCATTTTCAAGTGACATTGTGCCAATGCAGCAATACCATGAGTTACGTTATATCTAGGGATTGCAATCCGGATACTTCGAAATCCGAAAAATCCGGATAATCCGGATTTTTTGGGCCTTTGAAAAATCCGGATTTTTATTTTTCAAAATCCGGATTTTCGGTTTTTTCGAATAGTTGATAAAATTGTGAAAAATAAGCATTTACGTAATATAAAATTCATTTAAATGTATCGTGTAATATTCGACATACAAATTCACATTTGTTTAAAGGCGCTATCACAATTTTGCGTGGTCTACACATACCAAAGTCAGAATTTCGGTGGTTGTAATTACATTTCTTTACATTTTATCATTTTATTTAAAAGAAATAATGACATATTTTAATTTCTTATGACCTATCTTTTATTTTACTATATTATTATGTTTTCTATATGATAATATAAATGCAATGTTGATAAATTTACAATTATTATTTAAGAACATTTTAGTATTAAATACAATTTTTTTATATAAAATATGTTGTTGTTGTTTAAATTGAGGTTATAATAATTATAAATTATCATTGTTTACGTAACTGATGCTGATTTGTGATTCTGTCTCATTAAATGAAGAACTAAAACTGAAAACTGAAAGTTTAAATAATTATTTTAAGTCATTATTCTGTGCAATCACCTAAATATAAATATACTATCTAACTGCTGGGTAAAGGCGCCGCCCGAATCTTTCACTTATCTTGCTCCAGCGTCACCGTTTGCCAGCCCAGCTCATATGCCTCCGGTGGGGAGTTTATAATCGTGTTCTAAGCTAAAGTCTTCGCAATCGTTGGTTCTTCATTGGTAACATAACCACTGACGAGTTTGCTAGTAAGAAAAATATAGAATCGTTGCCAGAAGCCTAACTGGACAGTGTAAGCTAAACAAGCACCTTTACAGAATAGGTGTTAATAGCATTACGACTTGCAGATTCTGTGACACACCTATTACCTTCTACTTGATGGGTTGGGGACGGTACTCTAATACGAAGGAATTACAATAGATCCTCAAGGATCGTCGTAACATAGGGATTACAGTGATCTGTCTTCGGAGGAAAAAATAACTCCAGAGCGTAGCGCTATCTTTTCTTATGCCTAGATACCCACTCAGTCGATATCCAGCCTAGATGTATGCGGATAACGTGACCAGCCCAATGCCACTTTAGCTAGGCCGTCTTGATACCTACGTCTGTGATTCTAGTTTGGGAGCACATGATGTTTTTTTTTTGTTTATTAAGATTTGAGCTCAATTGCTCTTTGTCAAACCCTGAGTTGGAACTTTTGTAAATCGTAAATCGGTCAATGATCGAGTTTGCGCATCGTTGGTTATGACGAGCGAAATACACATATCAACGAGTCTTTGCTTCAGTGAGATTGGTAAGTCACCATTCTTCGTGGACCAGTTTTTCTGCCTTTCTGTTGTCATAAGAAACTGATTGGCCCAAGTATAGGTACTTGTTGCCATAGTGAATTCCTTGCTCGTCTACTTCGACCCTATGTCTCGTACTGTTGATCATTGTTTGTGTCTTTGACCTATTTTTTTGTAAGTTCCACCTCTAGGCTTGCAGATCTTAGAGCATAATTTGATGGTGTGCGGCTGACGGCTATAGGCGCAAAAATGATGAAGGAGTTGATAAAGCGGATATTGCTTAGGATTTTCTTGTGAACTAAAATTCCACATTTTTAATAGTTCTGTATAGTTTTAAATAGTTGAAAATATCAAGGTATTTGTAAGTTCTTAATAATATTGAAAGTACCAGATACTGTTATTTTCTCCCCTTATACACCATATTTATCTCTCATAATTATCTCTTCCCTTTTACACTCATGTGAAAATCGCTAACTTAAGAAAAATTATAATTTTTTAAAACCTTTTACTTTTCACTTTTAAGATGAATGTTAAATAAAGAAATAATAAGAAAATAACTCAAATTTAAAGCTGTTTATCAAAAATATTTAAAAAATTACAAAAAATCCGGATTATCCGGATAATCCGGATTTGAGGATGAAAAAATCCGAAAATCCGGATTTTTCTAAAAATCCGTTTTTTGCAATCCCTAGTTATATCTCATACATTTTTTTTCTTTCATTCTTTTCTCACTTTCCTGTTATCGAATGCCACTGTCTAAAGCCACTGAATCAAGTCAAAATAAAACATTAATTTCATTTATTCGTTACGTCAAAAGCATGTTTAGAGATAAACTACGATAACATGGCGCGGATCCGGATAATCCGGAAGCCCAAAAGGGGAAATGCACCTGAGGCTCATACCAGCCCGGCTGGCCAACGGTGGCGCAGGAGCGAGAAAAATGGAAGACCCTGGGGAAGGCCTTTGCCCAGCAGTGGGACAGCATAGGCTAAATAAAAAAATAAAAAATAAAACATGGCGCGCCCCTCCAAAATTCAAAACGTTTGAAGTGCGTTGTCAAAACGTTTGAAGTGCGTTGTCTTGCGCGGTCGGCTAGTTATGATTAATTGACCAACAAATCTTGGTAATAAATGACATTAAGTGAATTATTACGAGTACTGGTTGATTGGTTGAATACTTACTACATACAAACTCTTTCATAAGGATGTGACTACACACATTGAAACAGTAATTTGGAGGAGCGCGCCATGTTATCGTAGTTTATCTCTACTACACCTTATTTACGTTGTACCATCGAAGAAATTGATTCATGAGCAGTTGACAGACCAACGTCATTTGGTCGAATTATGTCAATTCAATATTAGCTGCGATTTTTCGGATGGGTTTAACCAACGAATAATAAAAACAAAAGAAACGTAACTCCCATTCTTCAATCGTTTTGAATTTGGTTCTCAAGGTTCTTTTCGCACACTAAGGCTGGCTTCACACAGCCGGAATGTTACTATGAATTCATAATCTGAATTCATGTTATTAATTTAGAAAGACCGGAATACCATACAATATCAGTATACTCCACACACATTTTGATGTTTTCAGATTATGAATTTCTCGATATTGTATGGTATTCTGGTCTTTCTAAATTAATAATACGAAATATGAATTCAAATTATGAATTCAGAGTAACATTCCGGCTGTGTGAGGCCAGCCTAAAATAATATGGCAATAGCTACGAAACACTATTCAAATTGACATAATAAAGCCATTTACAATGATTGTCACTTCTATAATTACACAAAATTCTTGCATGTATTCGGGTCTCTTTTTGCATAAAGTATGCTTATAATATTCGGGTCACATTTTGTAGAATCGGAACAAATTTTTTGACAAAGTTACTGTTCCTTAGTTTTTATTATTCGTAGGGGTTGACGTAACGTTACCAAATTTTGTAGGTCTGTCCTCTATGAATCAACTTCAATCAATCTGATAGTACTTGTCAAACAATGTGGTTAATATAACATACCTTCTTCTATGACGTCATCATCATCATTATCATTCGCCTGGTTGTGCGATGTAGATATGTCATCGATGTACCATACTTTGATCACTCCACCCGCCAAAGAAGCCACCAGCTGTAACTTGACGGGACATACACCAATCCACTTGATGTAGGACTCGCTCGTCGTTATTTCTTTTATCAGTTTGTTCGTATCGATTTGGAAGAACTGTAAAAATAATAAATAGAATGAATGGCAAAGTCTTTCGTGTAGTTGGAACTGTAAAAATAATAAACATAACGTAGATAAGTTCTCAATTGAGGCTACCGCGTGTGAATGTTCCGCTAGAGGCGCGAGTGTCGCGCGACTCGCTACGTCCAAAAACGTCTATTTTGTACTAGTTTTAGAAGTTTTCGTGACATAAATTATTATTTATGCAATTTACCTGTTGAAAAGCGATCTCCTTCGTATATTTATCCCAAAAAGTATTATTTAGCGATCAATGTAAATGCTTTCAGAGCGAAATTAAGAAAATAAATAATAATCCTATTAAAAAATATTCGGTTATTAAAAAAATAGCAAAAGTAAAGGAGATATTATTTAAATTTAATTAAATCAATAAATGGGATTCCAGATTATTTTAGAGTCGACTTTAATAGCCAGACTTCGGACTTTAGTCGACAGTTGCGCCATCTAGTGAGCACGGGTTGCACTCCGGAAGTGCCGGCAGAAGTGAAAACTTGATTACGTTGTGTATTTTTGGAGTTTACTCCTTAAGGGGCCGGGTATCCTCGAAATTCTCATACATACGTAATACCAAAATCATTTTCTCATACGAAAATATTTAACATGTTTGAGTTATTTTTCAGCTTAAAATAGTAATTATCTAAATTCCTGCACAAAAATTTACTTCAAAATATTTAAACACAAAAAAAAATTGTTTAAATTTTTTTTTAGTAAATTTACTACTTAATATTTAAACACTAAAAAATACAGTAAAACACTAAAAAATATATAAATAAATAGTAAATTTACTACAAAATATTTAAATACTAAAAAATATTTTTTAGAGTTTAAATATTTTGTAGTAAATTTGCTATATATTTATATATTTTTGACTGTTTTACTCTATTTTTTAGTGTTTAAATATTTAGTAGTAAATTTACTAAAAAAAATTTTAAACAAAAAAATTTTTTTTAGTGTTTAAATATTTTGAAGTAAATTTTTGTACAGGAACCTAGGTAATTACTATTTTAAACTGAAAAACAATTCAAACATGTTAAATATTTTCGTATGAGAAAATGATTTTGGTATTACGTATGTATGAGAAATTCCAAGGGTACCCGGCCTCTTAAGAATCGATTTTCATATATAAGGCGCCCGGTATGAGAAAAGTCCGAGGGGTAAAACCTACTAACAAGTAACGAAAATGTGTCACGTTTTTGGTGCGCAACTTTCTAATTTGGCTGTGAGTGTATTAAGACCATAAAGGTAATATACCTATCGGAATATAATATTATAATAATTGCATAATTATATTATGGGAGTGCCTCCGCTGCCGGCGCTGTTTTCCGAACTCCGAAGTTTGCCGAAGTCACGTGATATTTGCCGAATAGGCTGCCGGCGCCTATTCGGCAAACATCGCTTGTCAAATGACAGAATAATGATCAAAAACATCAGTCTTGAGCTAAAGGACCATGAAAAGTACAAATAATAAGGTCATAAAATATAGTCATATTGTAAGGATGCTTAATTGAATTCTTCGATTCTTGGAATTGCTACTGTATTCTATTGTTGACGCGATCACCGGTGCTCGTATGGTGATGATGATGCTGATAATTGTGATCTGCATAGTAGCATAAAACAATATCTTTGCTTTTTTAAACAATGTTGAAACTCTCTAATATACGTATATGGAATCTGAAGTTCTGTTCAGTACTTTCGGACGTATACCACGGGGTTTATACCTAACTGTAGCTGTGGTGCAAAATCTTACTTTTTTGAAAATAGGTAGCTAAGGTAAAGCTAAGCTAAGAAAATGCATCACAAAAAAGTAACATATCCACAGCCGAACAAATAGGTACCTACTGAACTAACTTTCATCTTTGGAAGTCGGTAAAGTCGAATATATTAATTGAGATTATAATTATTTCTTTTTAAAATTTGTGTATCGGGACTGAAACGGGTGCAATTAAACCTTCCTGCCAAATTTTTTCCAGGGCTTAGGTATTATTAGGAGAATCCATTTAACCAAAAAAATTTGAGTGTTATTTTTTGTTAATGACAAATTTTATCCCATTTAAAATCGTTTCAGAATGCTCACTCGCAGCGGTGGGTATGATCAGGGGTGACGCGGGGCAAGGAGCGCGCGCGGGGGCACGTCACGCGCGGGCGACGCGTAGTGTCCATTAATTGCAGTGTTTTTTAGGATAATTTTCGGAGGCTATTTCTCAACATTTTAGTACTGAGTAATTATAAAAGAAAAAATACGTGTATTTTTATTTTTATCAAGGATCAATATATCAAAATTTGGCAGGAAGGTTTAATTGCACCCTGTATAAAAATTATATTATAAATTATTATTTTATATATATATATATATATATATATATATATATATATATATATATATATATATATATATATATATATATATTGCTGGTAATTTATCCAGACTAGGGTATTTTGTCCAGTACCTATATATATATATATATATATATATATATATATATGCAGGGTGATATTGATCCTTGATAAAAATAAAAATACACGTATTTTTTCTTTTATAATTACTCAGTACTAAAATGTTGAGAAATAGAAATATATATATATATATATATATATATATATATATATATATATAGGTACTGGACAAAATACCCTAGTCTGGATAAATTACCAGCTCTACGACTGTTATTAAAATCTGACCAAGTAAACAACTACATAATTGATAGACATTAAAAACTATTTATTAATAGTGACTAATGGGGGCTACCGTTTTTGAAGTGAAAACTTTTTTAGCGGCGTTGAGCACTTTTGTGGGATGGGTGAAAATTGTGAAACTCGCGTCAGATTCTCGTGCTGATCGAAAAACCTTGGAAAAACCGTAAGACGGTTGGAGAGAAGTGTTTTGTGTCGAACTCGAACTCGAATTGACTGTAAGGGTTTCGATTAATTAAAAAAATCGATTTTTTAATAATCGATTTTCATAAAAAATGGGTTAAAATAACATCCTAAAAAGTGTGTCAGCTCCGACGCACGACTGGAGTTTACTATACTACAGTATTTCTCAAAGTGTGGGTCGCGACCCACTGGTGGGTCGCGGGTAGATTTTGGGTGGGCCCTGAAACTATAGAACGATTGTCGTACTTACGTACGTTTCTTAATTGAAATGGGTGTGATGACGAGCTTTAGGAAAGGCCCAAGTCCAACAGTAAACGTCAATATGCTGACGATGATGATATGGTGGTCAACTACGATAACAATTAACGGGTAAATGCTGCGGCAGCAACATACCGCTACTTTTTTGTCTTCATGACATACTATGTCTATGACATTCCCGTACTATACGGGAGCCCTAGAATATTTATTTTTTTTGTGATTACTAAAAGCTAATTTTTTGTGAGTAGCTACATTTTGATAAGACGAACAACATTTTTATTTTCGAAAAATCTCGAAAATGGTAGCTAGTTTTGTTGATTACAGAACCCTAAAACGGAACCTTAACCAGCTGATTTTTTGAATATTGGTAGGTTAATAGTTATTTAATTTAAGAGTAACCTTGTCCAACAAATAAAACAATCCATATTTTAGGACTATCAAGTCAAAATATGAAATCCTTTCTATCTCTGTTAGCTACCACTTTCGAGATTTTTCGAAAATAAAATTAATGTTGTTCGTCTTATCAAAATGTAGCTACTCACAAAAAATTAGCTTTTAGTAATCACAAAAAAAAAAAATATTCTAGGGCTCCCGTATAGTACGGGAATGTCATAGACATAGTATGTCATGAAGACAAAAAAGTAGCGGTATGTTGCTGCCGCAGCATTTACCCGTTAATTGTTATCGTAGTTGACCACCATATCATCATCGTCAGCATATTGACGTTTAATGTTGGACTTGGGCCTTTCCTAAAGCTCGTCATCACACCCATTTCAATTAAGAAACGTACGTAAGTACGACAATCGTTCTATAGTTTCAGGGCCCACCCAAAATCTACCCGCGACCCACCAGTGGGTCGCGACCCACACTTTGAGAAATACTGTAGTATAGTAAACTCCAGTCGTGCGTCGGAGCTGACACACTTTTTAGGATGTTATTTTAACCCATTTTTTATGAAAATCGATTATTAAAAAATCGATTTTTTTAATTAATCGAAACCCTTATAATCAATTAAATTTTTAACCCATTATTTATGAAAATCGATTTTTAAAAAAATCTATTTTTTTAATTAATCAAAACCCTTACAGTCAATTCGAGTTCGAGTTCGACACAAAACACTTCTCTCCAACCGTCTTACGGTTTTTCCAAGGTTTTTCGATCAGCACGAGAATCTGACGCGAGTTTCACAGTTTTCACCCATCCCACAAAAGTGCTCAACGCCGCTAAAGAAGTTTTCACTTCAAAAACGGTAGCCCCCATTAGTCACTATAAATAAATAGTTTTTAAAGTCTATCAATTATGTAGTTGTTTACTTGGTCAGATTTTAATAACAGTCGTAGAGCTGGTAATTTATCCAGACTAGGGTATTTTGTCCAGTACCTCTACGAATATACAAAACCGGTATTATCAATTTCTAGATCACATCGTCGACTAGTCGTTAGACTGTTTGGCTTATAGCTTATCCAATAGTGTGAGCAAACTATTGATTTTTTATTTAATACAAAACCTTACCTTTATAAGACCACTGCTAGTTCCCACTAGCACCAAATCGCCGAGGAAACATACACAAGTAACAGTTTCCATCACATCTATCACTTTTTGATTTAGTTCTTCAGAGTCTTGTTCATGTCTGAAAATAAATACAGCTCAAATCAGTCTTACTTTTCTTCAATCCCTATAGGTATAACTTTTACCCTCGTTCTTAACATTACGAAATATATGATGCGCAAATCTTAAAGATAGTTTGGCTATAACTGAACTACTGGATTAAATATTTTATTTATTATATGCTATTGGTGATATGGCAACAATTAAAAGTTTTAGGCTGCGATTCCACCAGAGATGTGTTGCGAGGAATGTGTTTTTAAGAACCAATAGCATCGCCGCGCTGAGCGATCTCATATCAAGCTCACTGGACCGATTCTATTGATTCTCAAAAACACATTTCTGGTGGAAATGCAACCTTAACCACCCTATACTAAGCTAATAAATTTAAGATTAATTAACTTTCAAGACAATTATAAGTTAGAAATTATAAAAAGCTAAAGTACACAATTGCAAAAATATGATATTAAACTATTAAAAAAAAAACTCACAGGAACTCAAAATACAGTTCGTTCTTCGCGCATCTCTCTTGGGCCACATTCATGGCGGCAGTATACAGTATGCCGGGCCTCTCGTTCTGTAGTATACTCTGTATGATGTCAGTGTAGGGAAACCGATGTAGATCGTAGCCAAATCTGTTCAAATAGCACCTCAAACTGTATAGTAGGTCTCTGTCGTGGTTCTGAAATGCATGAAAAAATACTAGTGGCAGTAGTTTTTTATCAACTAATGCAATAATAATTCGCATACGTCAAGTCGCATTCACACGCCGAAGTCTGGCAACATCGCACCGAGTATTAGTGTCTAAACCATAAAGTTAATATACCTAGCGGAATAGAGAAACAAAGGCCTGAGCAAGCGAGATGCCACTATCAGTAACACCGCGTGGTAAAAAGAGACGTGTGATACATGACAGCAGCACTCTTTTTTTGACGTCCAGTCGGCACGTGCCGCACGTTGTCAATATAATCTCATAGAATTCATGTTCAATCATGCTTGTGTAAGTGTATACGTACAAATATTTTTCACACAGATGAAAACCAATTTTGGTTACGTTTGACAGCTCGAGATTGTTGCTCTATTCCGATAGGTATATTAACTTTATGGTCTAAACACACCATACCGAAGATACGCGGCCGAAGTTCGGCGAGATTACGCCTGCAATGTATTTTAAATAACACACCATGCCAAAATTACGTCACATTATAGCGTAAAGCCGAACTTCGGTCGAACGTAAGTTCAGCAGCGATTCGGCGGCAATGTTTTTTTTTTCGGCGTCAGTTCGGCGGCGCTTGAGACTCTGAATAATCGGTCAAAGTTACGCAACTGAATTTACGCCGCGTAATTTCGGTCCTTATCGTGTGTCATATCAGCCGAATGCGTAGGAACGTAAAATCGGCCACGGAAGTTCAGTCGCGTATTTTTCGCCTAGTGTGTAGGTCCGCCATTTGCGCATCAATTTCTCTTATAATATTACGAGACAGCAGCAGGCGTTCGAGTATCAACGGATTCTGGCGCGATTGCTGGCCCATTAAAAATATTATGTTACAATTTTATCTAGCATGCAGTAACAAATGCAAACTAACCACTACTATAAAAAATAAAGTTTAAAAATCTAAAACCCGACTACTAAAACGCGCTCTAAAAAGTACGAAACAAGAAAACAGTTTATAGGGATATGGAAATGTTTAAAGGATACTCGTAGCCGTGGTCGTATGTATGGCCAATTTTATTATCTACAACGAATCTGTTTTGCTATAATAGTAGGTGGCATACGACCACGGCTACGAGTATCCTTTAAACATTTCCATATCCCTATAAACTGTTTTCTTGTTTCGTACTTTTTAGAGCGCGTTTTAGTAGTCGGGTTTTAGTTTTTTAAACTTTATTTTTATTTCAATTATTTTGGGGCTAAAATTCGCTCGATAAATTTCTTAACCTTCCCAACTCCTCAAACGATCGACGACCATATTAAGGATATTTTACAATTTATTTGGTTCTAGTGAGCAAATGAATAGTTATATTTTATTGTTTCACTAGCTGTTGCCCGCGACTTCGTCCGCGTTAGCATAACATAATAACGGAGATGGTTAATTTTCTCCTTTTTATGGTCCCTTACTCAAAGGGTAAAAACGGGACCCGATCACAAAGATAAAATATCAGCCTGATCGTTTGTCCACATCCAAGCTGTATCTCAAGAACCTCGCTCAACACTAACGATGCGACAACATTTCCAGGTACCTGCACCCTCGGCCGGAAATTGGCGGGGCGCAGCCGAGTTCCGGCCGAGAGTACAGGTATGACACGGTAATCAAATGATACTCAAAAAGTATATGTTTAGTTTAGGGTACAATAATTTTACTTTCAATTTATAACTTTGTTCCAAAAACAGGATAATTAAAACTCAACACTAACGACGCGACTACATGTTCTGGCGCAGCCCCCCCCCAAGATCCAGCCGAGGGTGAAGGTATATATAATTAATTGTTGTTTCATATTGTATTGAAGTGATATTATGAATTCATGCAATAATCAGGTGATTGCAAGCAAACCCGTGGGAAATAGCTCATAAAATTTATATATTTCAAATGTGCTAACAAAGTTCATTTGATATCCCACACAACATAGTCAGGAAAAAAAATTTTTTGTTCTTTACTTTAAGTGCCCTAGATGGAGCTATAAGTAGTCAATTTTATGTAAAGTCATGTAGCCTATAACCAGCGGACAATCAAGACGCTTCCAATAGCACCTCATTTGTCTAAATAGGACAAGTAGTTTTAAAGTTACGAGGGAACAGACAAACATCCATACCCACATACATACATACATTCAGGCCAAAATCATAACCCTCCTTTTTGATTCGCCGTAGTCGGGTAATAAATGTAAATGATATTCTCCTACTATATATGACGTCCGCAACTCCGCTGCCCCAAAATTCGTTTATCGCGCGGGAACCGTACGTTTTTCCGGGATAAAAAAGTATCCTATGTCCTTTCCCGGGACTCAAAGTATCTCCATACCAAATTTCAACAAAATCGGTTCAGTGGTTTGGGCGCGAAGAGGTTATAGATATAGACAGATAGACAGGCACACTTTCGAATGTATAATGTATACTAATTATTAAGTATATGGTAGTGTCGGTAGTAGTATGTATGTAGTCGGTATGACACCATAAGTTTTTATGTTGCAATAAATTATGATACTTACATTATTTTTGACTATTTTCTCCTCATAGTTTTGCAGATCCAAATTGACATCCGCTATACCAGTCAACCTCACTTTATTGCCAATAAACTTTAAATTCAAAAACAATTTGGTAAACATTCTCCAAGCGTTATTCAAGTCTTTCGTATGTAGCAAATGATAGCCAACGTAGAACGCTATGTAACCATCGTCTTGTATTTCTATGGGGATGTCCGTATCATTCGTATAGTTGTAACTTTTGAGAAGATCCAAATGCAATTTCCTCATTGTTTCATCGCTTGTACTTGTGCGTAGATAGTTCATTATCAAGTAATGGATCTCATATAGATATTTCTTCTGTTCATAATCATACGTTTGGGTTATTAGAGATTTGCTTTTCAACTGTCGCATTATGCTTTCAACTTTTGGTATATCTACGTTCCATAGTTTGCTTACAACTTTAGCTGGTACTTTCACATCATCTGGGAACACCGCTAGCATTTTAAATAACGGCAATATGTCTGGTTTTAGCGAGTTGATGCAAACTTCTATTGTTTTCATTTGTTTGTATGAATGTTTCGAAAATCTGAAATGTAATAAAAGGCGTAGTTTGTATAAATTTATAGAAGAAGGAAAATCCTATTATGCATAAGGCAAAAAAAAAAAACGATGATTATGTTAATTTGATGACTTAGAGTGCTTAGACAATGTTAAAACAATTCTGAGAATTATTTAAGCAAATTAGGTTCATAGAGGGGTAATTAAAATTATTTTAATTTACGGCCGTACTGACTGATTACTAACTGAATAAAGATGTACATTATATATACCTTTCTACATATTTATTCAATTAATAAAGCTGAAGAGTTTGTCCTAACACGCTAATTATTCTGACTACTCGACCGATTTTAATGTAATTTGGCACAGATGGAGTAGACAACGGGGATATAAGTAACAAGATGACGCCACAAACTACGTTGCACCAAAATTCGTGATAAACGAATTTTGGTGCAACGTAGTTTGTGGCGGGAACCGTACATTTTTCCGGGATAAAAGTATGCTTTGTCCTTTCCCGGGACTCAAAGTTTCTCCATTTCAAATTTCAGCAAAATCACTTTAGCGGTTTGGGCGTGAAGAGGTTACATATAGATACACTTTTGCATTAATTATGATATTTATAATATTAGTATGGATTTTATTTGCTGTAAAAATTTCCTTGCTGACGCGGGTAGAGCTGCGCGGAACGGTTTTATTATATTACTTAAGGCCCTATAGACCCGAAAATTAGCAGGTCGATGTCTGTCAGTACGAATATCGACGTAAAGGACATTAAAATAACATTCATATCAGCGCGCCTTGTACAGTGGCGGTTACGACGCTCGCCGCGTCCATGATAGGGCGAAATAGGAGAAAAAAACCTTTTTACTTAGATATATAAACCAAAATGCAAAATGTAACCACAAATTATTCTTCTTTAAGTTATGAGCTGTTCGTAGATATGACTTTTGAACGTAAAACTATCATAAGCTTCATGAAAAATAAGAAAAATATCACAAAATATTCGAATTTAGCCTCCTCTTCGGAGTTATTTTTGATCGAGTGAAGTTTTCAATATTATGTTTCGAGCCACAAATTGTCAAAGTACATAAAGTAAAAAACAATGTGTAATTTTTTTGGCTTTTAAAAGTCACTATTTGTTTGTTTATTATTGATTCAAAGTCATGTAAAATTGGGTCTATAGGGCCTTAAGGGGGTACAGACACGCGAGTAAGCACGCGGACTTAATTATGGCTCGACGATCTTAATCGCCTGTGTGTCAGCAAAGCCGCGAGCCGCGAGCCTGGGGGTATGGTAATTCAGTGTGAGCGATTCTCGTGTGTCACCGACGCGAGCCGAGTAAGTTCGCGCAATTAAAACTCGTGTACTTTCAAGTTCGTACGTGTGTCACCCCTTTTAGGTTTTTGATACTCACGAAAACAACTCTCTATTCCTCAGTTTCTCAATATAATACTTCCATCGGCCTGAATCGTGGACTAATATCTCTCTATTCTCCGCAAACTCGGCCGCTAACAGAGCCATATCGTACGGGCTGCCTCCACACAGATGGTGTAACTTCTTAGCGTACCGAGGTAAGGAGTTGACGTTGATATCCAAACATGATGCGAGCAGTTCCAATGACTCCGATTCGGTGAAGTGGTTGTCTATCTGCAATGATAAAAGTAATCTCTTTAGATGTTAATTGTATAGAGTATAGAGTATAGAGCCTATAACATGTTACCAGGGCTATGACTTATAAATACGAATCAATGGAATTAAAACCATGTAGAGATAAACTACGATAACATGGCGCGCCCCTCCAAATTACTGTTTCAATGTGTGTAGTCACATCCTTATGAAAGAGTTTGTATGTATTCGACCAATCAACCAGTACTCGTAATATTTCACTTAATGTCACTTATTACCAATATTTGTTGGTCAACTAATTATAAGTCATAACTAGCCTACCGCGCAAGACAACGCACTTCGTTTTGAATTTTGGAGGGGCGCGCCATGTTATCGTAGTTTATGTCTAGTCACTGGTGTGTTGCGCCATGCACGGTGGTGCCTATGTATATCACCTTGCAACATACACACTATATAGACTGCTATATAAATTCAATAACTTTATTATGCGGATCTGCTCGCGTTAATACTGCACTTTTGTATAGTAATAGAACAATAGCAAATTAAATCAATATCTGGTTCTTTAGTTTCTTCATTAAGAAGTTACAAACACATTAATACACACAAACACACACACACACACACATAAGGCTTGGCACTTCGAACATTTTACATTAGTATGAAGGGTCATTACTCATTACTTTTTTTGCCACAAAACGAGTAACTTAAAACTTACATTAACTTTCACCGCTCCAAAGTTCTCCAGAACATTAGTATCTCGAGTCGTGATCAGTATTTTGCAGCCAACGTCAAATGCGTTCAAACAATCGCTCTTATTCACTTCATCTAACACCAACAACGCCTCCTTCAGTATTGGATCTTCAAAGACTCTCTTCAGTTTGTCCTTCCACTCTTGCCATGTACAGTCATAGCTGGTTAAGGAGTCAATAGTGGAGCCAATACTTGACATTGACATCGTAGAGTTCATAAGAGAGTTTTGTGTTGGATACATTGTTGAGATCTTGCGGTGTAACCTGAAAGATAATAATATATGTGATTAGATGTTAGATAGGATGAAACTTTAGGTGGCAGCATATGATAAGTAAATAGTACAAGTTTCGGATTTGTAACGCCAGTAGGCAGTACTCTCTTTGTATAAGATATTGTATAGAACCCACCTATAAGTGGCAACCGGCAGCACATATTTTAAAGTAAATTAGGATTTGCGATACCAGTTCGTAGTACCTTTGTTGCACACATTCTATATTATATGCGATGGCATTTTTAAATAAAATAGATAAGAAACAAGCTGACATAATATTATATAATCCCACTATGACCAGGTATCCATGCCAATGTAACCTGTATATTTTGAACACGACACTTAAGGAGTAACTGTCTTATTTTCAAGATCAATGGGAACTTGGACTTAGAGCGGAACTGATTGGCTGAAATACCCTCTAATACGCTTCTGGAGTCCGAAAGTATAAGCGATCTGTTCAGGCCATGAGATTCGATAAACGAAAGTGCCTCATTGTTATTTGGAGATAAGAAGTAGACCACATGAAGGATCGTGATGGGCTATCGATTTTAATCATTTTTTCAGTGGCTATAACATATTTTATTCCCGTGCGACGCCGGGGCGGGTCGCTAGTTTTAAATAAAATAGATAAGAAACAAGCTGACATAATATTATAGCTTGATCGTTAGCCATAGCCGCCACCACATTCACAACAACAATAATTGACTTACACATTAGTGGGATATGCGTTTAATAGTCCCTAAAACCCCTACCCCTTTGAGCTTGAAGAGGTGAAAGACAGAAAGGCACAAGTGAAAGTATGGATGATTATGAACGTTATTTACTAAGTACAGCTGCATACTTGCTTTTTAAAGTATCCTACAGGAACCCTGTACTTTATCGGGATAAACTGTAGCCTTGTCCAGAGCCTGAACCAAAATGCAGCAAAATCAATATCCGTTCGGTAGTTTTTGTAAAAAACATACATACATTCACAAAATTTTTATTAGTGTGAAAAGACTAATCAATATTCTTATGAGTTATGAGGTTAAAACTAAAACGAAACATTGCATGTCTTAGCTCATTCTTAATCTTAAAACATTGGGTGTAAAATATTAAACAATCAATACTCAAGAGTTGAGTGACATTCCAAAACCATACTTAAATACTCGTAATATTACAAAAGCCAACAAAAGAATCGGTAATGTGAACAGTTTGTCATCTTAACAAGTTTATCATTGTCGTGACGATTCTTGTTATTTTGGGTGGACAAAATTGGCGCTTGTTATGTAATACAATCAGTATTCAGTACACAATATTAAGATCGACTGTTAGAATGGAAGGGGTGGGCGCGGTCTTTGATTTTTATTGACGTGATAACGTCTTATAATTCGATATGTGGTGCGCGCCCGAAAAACATGACAGTTCATGCGGCGTTGCCTCGCTGACAGCAGCTCTGAGGCGTTCCATTTTTTTTTATTATGAAAATTGGGGCTGTCTATGGGCTTTTCGCCCATATCCTTTTTTTTACTGTGTCAGGAGTTAAAAACACATAAATTGAAACTAGGCCAGTTAAGCAGGAGTAATGTCATAGTGCCCAAGTGTGTGCGCAATACACAAGAGCACTCTGGTTTCAATGAAACCAGGCCAGTTGAGCAGGAGTAATTTTATAGTGCCCAAGTGTGTGCGCAATACACAAGAGCACCCTGGTTTTAATGAAACCAGGCCAGTTGAGCAGAAGTAATTTCATAGTGCCCAGCTGTGTGCGCAATACACAAGCCAGAATGCCCCCGAGTGAGGGCTCATTTTAATCAGGACGATGAGATCTACAACTTGGCCCAAACAGAATTTTCCGAATTTTTTTTCTCAATTTTGAGGCCAGGGTCGTATAGAGGGTAAAAACACAGGAAGAACAAGCCGAAGAACCCCATATCCAGGACAAACAGTTGCCGAGTTATAAGCACTCAAACTTTGACATTGACAGCTCGGCAACTGTCAAACGTCAAACAAAAGCGGCCATAACTCCGCTCCCAATAGACCTAGAGGAACGGGGTTTCTTCTAACATCAAAGGGAACACCTCGGCTACCTCCTCCCCGAATTTGAACTAAATCGGAGACATCAAATTTTTGACGTGGCAACGTCTTATAATTCAATGAAGCCGGCTGCACGCACGAAAAAACATGACACAATATGCGGCGTTACCTCGCTCTGAGGCGTTCCATTTAGGGCTTGAAGTGCAAGCGAGAGCGCGTTACGAGCGACAAAGAGGCACGTTGTCACGTTCAACTATCGTCAGTAAACCGACTTTACAAACAACAGTTTTTTTTAACACGCTTTTATTAGCTTGGGCTGTATCAGCTCTGGATTTATGTACAGGCAGTATAGGCCACAGATTAATATATATAACAAGCTAGTATAGGCCATAGCCTAAGGGCGGCAGTCCTAGGGGTAAGGGGGTACATAGGGGCGGCAAAATTAAAGTGGCCTATACTCATAAAAATATAAATATGGGCTGTAATGTATGTAACGATAACGGAATCTTTGAGCACGATTTCGGATTTTTACCTAGCTCTGGTAGTCTAATTCGAAACTTTCCATACGTAGTAAGAGCCAATGACAAAACAATAATATTTATAAAAAAGGCGTGTTTTTTAACTATTTTTTATTAGGGTGAAAAGGGGCCAATACGCGCACGGGGGATGGATGTGCGTGATGTGATATAGAAATATTTATATTTCAAAATTGTTTAATGTTTTAAATTATAGTTTGTTCGTTTAATTGTATAATATTTACCTTAAATTTAAAATATTAATATTTTAATAGATAATACTCACTTTTTCTGTTGGTTAACAATATCATCTTCAGTCTTACAGTTGCTTAGATTGAGCCAAAACACTACACTATTGAAGTTAGACGTAACTATGTCACGATTGTGCCGGAGTACACTTATGGCTATCACAGTCTTGCCCGACCCTATCATGCCGTATAGAGCCAGGATCTTATGTCTACTCAGTGCCTTCAGTTTACTTGCTACTTCTCTCTCCTGAAAAAAAAAAATAGTTACATTTAAAGTGTGGATTAAAGGAAACATTACACACATATTGCAACATCAGATTAACAAAATATGTGATATTATGAAGAAGCCTCCTTTTATATTATCTAAATAAGTATTTTATTCTTTTTTGCCCTAATTTTTATTTTGACAGTAATAAAAGAGTTGTTATTAAGGGCCTTTTATGAGTTATGAGTTTGTAAGGCTCTAAATTCCGTAATTTACCGTATTTAGAGCCTTACAAACTCATAATTTGAAAGCTACAAAGTAATAATAAAAATTAAAAATACAGCAATAATCTTCAGTATATAATCAACATTCCTTTCCACGTTTTAAATTTTCTATTTTTGTTTATTATACTCATGATATCATCTTCGAAAGTAAAACCAATTTATGAAAATTCAAGCATACATTCAGCATCTTCTTAGTACATATTTACAAATTACTTTTAAACTTGAAACTTGAAAATTGAAACACACCACAATAGATCGACAGTATCATAAACAACATATTCCACGTTTTAGTTTTTTTAGGTTAATTTTGAACTAAGATAAGTAAAAAAATAGGGTTTTCGTGCGATCTCAGTAACGCGGCAAATGTATGGTCGTTTGCTAGGGGGACGGCCTTAAATATAGACTATAATATTTTAATTCAGTGTTGGGCACACTGAATTAAAATATTATAGTCTATATATAAGGCTATAGACAGAGGGATATTTTTCTTGGTCAACTATGACACTCACTTTTTAGCTCTACTTATTTTGCATCATAATATTATTACGATGTTGAAAGATAAATCAATAAAAAAACTCACTACGGTATTTCGAGGCACATAGAACTCAGGTAAGCGAGGTACGTCACCTCGGCCGAGAATGTCTTCAAAACTATTCTCAATGTCATCTTTCCCATCCTCGGTGTTAAACTTCTGCCACAGCCAATCATAATCCTTAGCTAGTGTGTCTACAAAAGCTTGATATGACTTATTTGTGCCCTTCTTAATAAGTATATCAATGAGATACCTGATACGTTCAACTCTGTCGTTCTGAAATAATGCAAGATAATATTATTAATTTATTTATAATATTGATTATAATAAAGCATTGACTAGATTTCAGGAGGATTTCCTGTCATTATTTTTTATTTATAAATACTTAAGTGTGTTAAGTCTAGCTGACCGAATAAAAAATAGCACGCTGCGCTCCAAAACAGGTATTAAAGTCGTTGGCATGAAAGCTGCAAAATTAAAGTGGGACTGGGCGGGTCATACCAGCCGCATGCATCCTGATTGTTGGGCAAGGGTCACCACAGAGTGGGTTCCAGTGGACGGACGACGCCGCCGTGGACGGCCTCGAAAAAGATGGCGAGATGAACTGGATGCCTACAAGCCAGGCTGGCCTGCGGTGGCGTTGGAACGAGACAGATGGATACCTTGGGGGAGGCCTTTGCCCATAGAGAGGGATAGTATAGGCTCATAAAAAAAAATAATTAAGTGTATCATAATTTTTTAAAAACACGAAACACAATATTAAGAAGTTCTAAATTACCATATTCTCTCGAATGTGAACATACTCCTCGAAGAGTATTCCATCACTGGTTAACAGCTGGTCTAATATGTATTCAACATCCAGGTCTTTTATTATATCTTGTTGGTAACGCTGCAAAAGCAGCCTGTACTTCGGGTCCATTTTATTTCTGTCTCACTCATCTGAAACAAAAAATACTCTTGAATTTTTTATAAGGAAATGACTCACAATCTAAATACAATTATTATGAAATGTGGTAGTAAACATAAGATAAGACAACTAACATTACGTCTCAAAAATCAAAACATCAACGCCTGCAGTATTCTGTTTCTACAAATGAATACGAAAAACATTCATGAGGTACTAATAGGAGGTAAATAGATTGATTGTCCACATAACCTTGAGGCTGTGACACCTACATGAAATCTCGATGTGAGTAAAATACAAGTTCAATGACCTGATAATATACAAGGTCATTGCCAATTTGTACATCGTAAACAATATTTAAGGAAATATTTAAGTGTTGTAGTTTTTAACTTTCAGAACTTGTAATTTACAGTTGATGGAGCCATGTTTTGGTACTACTGATTCCAGAGAAATAATATTTGTATGTACACAGCACAGATATATATTTGTACTATCAGAGAAGTTGATTCCTAGGCAGATGGGGGACCTACGTAGTTTGGTCTCGTTACGACAAACCCAGCTGACAGATCACAATTAATATTGAATTGACATGATCCGACCAAATGATGTAGGTCTGTCGACTGCCTAGGAATCCATATTTTCCTCAATGGTACATAAAAAATTTGACCTTAATATTACTTAAATTACTTTGTACAAATATATTTGCATAAAAATATTCATTATTCAGAGAATTTGACCTGGTTTTCGTGGGAAATTGTGGTGGATTTATGATAAGGAATCAACATGACTCATTTCACCATTATGAAATTAAATATATTTTCAATCTTATCTGATCATTGGATTGCAAGAAAAGACAAAGCAATAACCTACTATTGGTACATACTTTTACTATATCACACTAATATTATAAAGGAAAGTTTGTGAGTTTGTATGTTTGTTACTTTTTCAAGTACAAAGAGCTGGAGCGATTTTAATAAAATGTGGCATGGAGTTAGTTGATACCCTGGATTAACACATAGGCTACTTTTTGTAGTCGCGATCACCAGTGATCTTATGGGGGTTGATAGGTTAAACAATGTTTTAATTAATCTAAGATTATGTTTTAATTAAAATCTTTTCCGATCTATATTCTATTACAATATAGCAAAACATTTTCACATTTTGAAGATTAATTATGGTAAAACAGCATCAATATCATCTATACATATAATAAAACTATAGAAATGAGAATTATGTACATTATTTTTTGAATATCTTTAGATATTCAAAAAATAATAAGTGGGGGGTGTCACTACATTGCTATAGAAGCCAAAAATGTGGTTAGATTTTTGTCTGTCTGTCTGTATGTTTGTTCCAGCATCACACGAAAACCACTGATCCGATTTGAATGCGGTTTTCGCAGATATATTTGTCTTTTTCCAACTTAACATCTGGTGTATAAATTTTTCCCCCCCCACCCCTCTAAGGGTATCAGAGGGTGAGATTTTGTATCAAACTTTTTTCTTTAACATGAAAACTACTGATCTGATTTGCAAATGGTTTTCGCAGATATATTTGTCTTCTTCGAACTCAACATCTGATACAAAAAAAAAATCCCCCCACCCCTCTGAGGGGGGTCCGATTTTGTATCAAACTTTTTTCTTTAATGAACTTACTTCATATTATTTACTGTGTTTTTCAACTTAACATTTGGTGTATAACATTCTTCCCCCCACCCCTCTTAGGGGACAAAAGAGAGGGTAAGATTTTGTATCAACTGATGAAGTAGAAATGCTTTATATGGCAAAACAATGTTTGCCGGGACAGCTAGTATTACATAAAGTGATACACTTTATTGAAGATTATAATACATATCCGAATAAACTTACTGTATTACTGGTTTGATGATGGTAATGTTTCAAAAGACAATACCAGCTGGTACTAAAAGTATTTTCATTCAAACTGATATGATTTGTATTTTAACTTATCATTGATCTCCGCTTGAACATCAGTGATCATGATCAGTTTTTTTTTTACTTTTAACTTTAGTTATAGGTTTAAGAAATTAATACTTCGATCGGGGATTCTCGGAAATGCTATTGTATGCTATTCTTGTCGCGATCACCGGTGCTCATATGGGGCTTGATGGGTTAATATGTAACTTCATGCTTATGGATCAACAGAAGTTTGGTTTGGTGAGAGTAGATATTTATGACAGAATTCTATTATTATTATTCTTTATTAATAAAGAATATTATTAATAGAATTCTGTTACTTTTTATACCAGAATGGTACATCATTTATTCTAAGTGTGTGTGGTGTGTGAAAGAGTATAGTGCAAATTTATTTCTGATACAAACAACATATAGCTAACAATAAGCTTTTACTGATAATATAAGTAAGAAATACTCAATGGGAACTTTCTTTGATTAAGTTACGTACCGCATACATCTAATATAATATAAATTGTACTTATAAAAATCTCTGTTAAAACGTTGCAATTAGTGAAAAATGACGAAACTGTAAAATGCATTCGTTGCAACGCGTAATAACAAAGTACAAACTAATAATCCTACTGACGAGAATAAGTTTTTGAATTAAACGTTTTATAATTTACATATTTTTGTAGTTCTTTTTTATAAAATATTATTTTAAAAGCTTAGAAATTAGTCACAAAAGTTCGAGAGATGCTTTAGAGAATATCGCGTATACCAAACAAAAACAAAGTTATTAGTTGACATAAACAAATAAAATCTTACCGATTGCTCGAGATGAAACACACAGGGATGTAAAACGTATATCTTTGATTAGCTAGAAATTCATTGAGCACATTTTTACTAAAAATTCATTTGTCTAAAGAAATAATTCAGCTCCAAAATAACAAAGCAAACGCGTTGCAACTTGCAACCTGCAGCACCTCATAAAATGTCGTAAATGATAGAAAAAAACATAACGTCAACGTCATTTCGCAACTGTCATCTTTTTTTTTTTGATTTGAATTAAGGCTTAGGTTGTTTATGATAAAGCTTTATGATCACTTAACATTATTTGGATTTTAGATAGGTACTTGGTTCTGAAATTATGTTTAGGATTTAATGCATATTTCTAAGTTAGTTCTTACGTAGGTAAACAAAGTGTCATTTCAATTAGTAATTGAAATGACACTTTGTTTACCTACGTACGAGGGCTGCTATTTATGTATCCGGAATTAAAAAAAGAAACAAACATATTATATCATTAAATATGGTTTTATAGCTTTTCAAAATATTCGCCGCGATGATCGACACACTTTTGCATACGCTGGAACCAATTTTCATAGCACTTTTTCCATTCTGATTGAGGTATCTCCAAAACGTGCATTTTGAACGCATCAACAGCGGCTCGAAAAACGTTGACCACGTAATTTGTTCTTCGCGTATGGAAATAAAAAGAAATTGTTAGGTGCCAAATCAGGGCTGTACGACGGATGACCAGTCAATTCGATCTTTTGACCCTCCAAAAACTGAGTTGTTTCAGCTGAGGTGTGACAGCTAGCATTGTCGTGATGTAATATGATTCTGCGTTGTCGGTTGTCCTTTCTTATTTCTTCAAAGACTTCTGGTAAACAAATGGTCGTATACCATTCAGAATTAACCGTTTTACGATTCTCTAACGGCACTCACATGTTCCAAATAATTAGTAATTCCAAAAAAAACAGGCGACCATTTGCTTCAAAGTACTTTTTGCACGAGTAACTTTTGTTGGTTTCGGCTCATCTTGGAACACCCACACCGTTGACTGTTGTTTAGTTTCGGGGTCATATGCATAGATCCAAGATTCAAGATTCATCACCTGTGTCAATGAGTTTCTAAAATACTAGTAACATATAATATCATTGACCTGTGTAGATATTATAAAGGGCTTTTGACGTACCACGGTTGTATTTTTTTATCATTTTTTTGCACCAATCGACACGAGCCCGTTTTTGATCGATTGTCAAGTTGTGCGAAATCCAACGCGAACATATTTTTTTACAGCCAAATGTTCGTGTAATATCTTATGTATGCTCGTCATACTTATGCCTAAGGACGCCTCTATCTCGCGATATGTAACATGACGATCACGCATTATTAGTTCCCGCACAGCATCTATATTTTGTTGGACAACAGCTGTTTTTGGGCGACCTTCTTTATTTTCATCCGTGAGCATACACCGCCCACGATTAAACTCACTGTACCAGTGATAAACAGTGGTTTTTGATGGTGCTTCATCTCCAAAAGTTGCGGTGAGTTGAATAAAGCACTGTTGTTGATTTAGCCCACGCCGAAAATCGTAGTAAATCATTGCACGAAAATGTTCACGCGTTAAATCCATGGCAAATCATAGTAATATTTATGTCTATGTGGCAAATGAAGACACGCAATTTTCAAAATAACGCCACAATGGAAAAATAATTGACAGTCACATGAAACAAAATGTATTCTTCAACCAAAGAGTTCTATTTTCAAATGTTGTAATTACTTTTTAACCGACTTCCAAAAAACGAGGAGGTTATATGTTCGGCTGTGGATATTATTTTTTTATTTTTTATTTTTGTATGTTCAACGATTACTCCGCCGTTTGTGAACCGATTTTCGAAATTTTTGTTTTGTTGTATTAGGTTTCACTCCAATTTGGTCCCATTTTCACAAAAGTGGTGACCTGATGATTAGATCCATGAGTAATCGAGGGAACTCCTCGAAATTTATATTGAAATATATGGTGATTTTGGTTTTATGTGAAGTGTACTAAGAATACGCTACCAAAAAGTCAAATATTGGGTCAAGGTATACCATGGTTTCGATGATGCTGAGAGAACTCCTGATTCCTTATAGAACACGTTTGGGAGTTTCGGCGTTGTTTTAAGAACAGAAAACATAAACTACTATGCAATTCATATTCATCATCATCATCATCGTCATCATCATCATTACCACGTCGCGTTAAGGCCACCAATGCCTCATGGCACAGAATAGATAATAGTACAAGGCATAGGTATGGATATACTAATAATAATAATTATGTACTGTATAACAACACCTGTTTGTTTTTAATACACGGCGGTCGGCGTCGCCGACCCGCGCCGCCGCGCGGCGCTTGGCGGCAGAAGACAGAATATCGAATACTTTACAAACTACTTTATATACAGATCGTATACTTTACTACTTTATAAAATTTTAATAGACAAATAGAATTAAAATAAAGTTATTTTAAAAAGAGCATTTAAACAAAACAAAGTCATTAAGTGTCTTTTTAATTAGTTATACTTATTAATCGATAGATGGTGCACTAAGTACCTATCGATTTGAATTCTTGATTACAAGAACAGCTGTCAATAATTATGATAATATTAAATATTATGCTACGTTACATCCTATGCAAGTTTGTACAATTTTTTATCTGATAGATCCTTCGATCGTGGAAAAACGAGACACAATATCCTTTCTATTGTTATCGCAATCGCCGGTGACCGCTTCGGGCTTGAAGTATTAAAATTGTTAAATTACTTAGCACAATATGTTCACTTCACTGATAATATATTACTTTGTGAGTGTGAATTGTGACTCTTAACAAATTGTAACAAGATACGTAAAATATACGCGAAGGTTTACCTACTAGTGTAACTAAAAAGAGTGAAATTATTATTATTTTTAACAAAAAATTAAAACCGACTTCTAAGGTAAAAACAATAATAACATTAATATGAACTAAAAAGTAGTAAATAATTTTTACTATCTAATAGTGCCTTTTTCCGAATTCGGCTAAACCTCAACTATTTCTGTACTCAATCTTCATAATTTTGAAGTCGGTGCCAGTTCCAAAAGTTTCAAATATTCTGTCAGAGGACTGTAGATTCAGCTATCTGGTACCGACTTCAAAATTATGAAGATTGAGTACAGAAATAGTTGAAGTTTGAAGAAGGCACTATTAGATAGTAAAAATTATTTAATACTTTTTAGTTCATATTGTCATTATTGTTTTTACCTTGGAAGTCGGTTTTAATTTTTGGTTAAAAATAATAATATTATACCTACGTGCTTTTTTATTGTTGTATTATAACGGCTATTTTTTTCTTATTTAGTAAAAGTTTTGTAGTTATGATTAGTTCTGTAACTTTATATTATAATGCTTTAAATATAAAATTGAAAAACTAAAATACGCGTATACATTGAGATACCTACGTATATAACAAAACGCCTTAATATTTTTCAATAGCAATTTATAAAATCTGCGTTTCTGAGGTTGATTAAGGTTGTTATTTGTTAAGCTGGGTCAACAGATCTGTTACGTTCATACTATTTTCCGGCTTATATTGCTTCCGAACAATTTTTAAATTCAATTGTCAAATTTGACAGATAAGTGAAACAAAAGATACGAAATGCCATTTACATAAAAGAGACAGACTAAATAAAAGTCAATTGGCCCGTATTTGAGGCTTCACAACGCGCGCGGTAGTAACATAATAATATCTGCTTTGAGTTTTTTTTATATAATATCATTGAGCTGGGTATATAATATATTAGTCACAATAGATCCTCATGGGTCGCAGTGACGTCAGGGCTATAGCGATTAGCGACCTGCCTTCTTTAAAAAAATATATAATATTATACTAGCTGTCCCGGCAAACGTTTCTTTGCTATATTTTATAAAGTATATCGCCCGCTTAATTAGTATGTCACCATGGCAACGTCCATCGCTATCCCGTGAGTCGTGACCCGCATCGCATAAACAATGGTCGCTCTTTATAGACAAATAATTTGCAATAAAATAAAAGTTGCGAGTTGCGACTGTAATTAAAGATCTAAGCTATCCTATCTCTCAAGTTGAAATAAAGTTCCCGACGCATCATCTACTGACCTTCGAGAAGGAGGAGTTCTGGCCGATTGGAGTCGTTTACTGGAGGTTCCGAGGACGACTTCAAACACGTCGCGCCCCACGTTGTACGACAGTAGTCAATACGTGTTTAGTGTTTTACTTTTAAGTATAAACTAGCTATTTGAGGTAAGTATTCGATAAAACACGAATAAAATTACATTTTCTAAAAATGATTCCTAGCTAGTTGACGGACCTATGGGAGTAAATTGTAAAATACGTACTATCAGGGAAATCGATTAATAGGCAGATAGCGGACGTACACGATTTGGTCGCTTTATGTCAAACTTACCGGGGACAAGTCACGGTTAATATTGAGTTGACATTATAACGACCAAATATTAAATAACAATCCCAAATATGTAATCAATTTCTTCGATGGTACCTACATAAATCCTTCGATCGCGGATTCTTGGAAGTCTATTGTTGTCGCGATCACCGGTGCTCTTATGGGGCTTGAAAGGTACTACATAGACTTTTATATAATAAAGCCTTCCTTGATTAATACTGAAAAAAAAAAATCAAATCGGTCCAGTAGTTCCTGAGATCAGCGCGTTCAAACAACAAACAAACACTTCAGTTTTATATTTAATATTAGTTAAAGTATAGAATAATTGACTTGCTAAATCCGCCAGACCGCCACATGATTTCTTCACAATGAAATTGATGGAAACTTATTTATGAAAAAAGGTGTTCGCCAATATTACTTGAACTGCTTGAAGTTGTGACTAAAAATCTTTACTTGGTTTAAAAAAGATTTCATGAATACTTCGCAACGCCGACAAATTTAAACAACGCTTTGTGATGGGTAGATTGAAACTCATTGAACCATCCATACGGTCTAAGTATTTCTCTTACTAAAATTGGCAAAAACAATCGGCGATCGAAGGATTAATTACGAAAACCAGTAAGACCTATAGATAAATAGTACCTACTTAAATCTATTATTTTAATCGTGGGACCTAACTGCCTCACTCAAAGATATATTTTAATGACGATTTATCTTCAATTTAATGAAGAGTTTGACAAATATGGGGGTTAAGAAAAATAATTATTAATAATACACGCTTTTTGAATTTTTTGAATAAAGTTTAAGTCCCTAGCTATGATTATTCTGGTGCCTAGCTGAGTGATGATTCTGGTTACAACGAAACCGGCCACCGTAGTTGAAATTCAGCAAGGAGGTCATGTCATTAATAATCATGAAAGCGAAACCTCTTTGTGTTTTTTTTTTTATTTATATTGGACATAATACGATCGATCGTGTGAGCAGATGCGCAAACCACAAAAGGCAACAGAGTTTACTGTAAACAACCTTTTACCAAAAAGCCCATGAATAGTGCGACTTTTAATAAGATTTATTGTAACCGATCTTGTTTTGACATTGACAATAGACGCCATTCTTGGCAGAAAACGACACGCTCTTTGTTGTGGTGCGTGTGGTCTTGTATGGATTATGAGAATAACACCTGGACATATTATTTTTATTATTAGTTAATGTTAGCTCTGGTTTGACTTTACCCTATGGCAGTGAAGATAGTATGTTGGCAAATAGGGAGGATTTTAGGAACATCATAGATTCACAGCCTTTGATATAAAGATTATTAACTTACTAATAAATAGACGTGTACCTATAAAATACGTTATTATGTGAATACTGAATATTAACGACGTTAATTTATTGCCAGTCTTCTGACTTCTATATCTTAATATCCACAAAAGAAAGAACCAATTACTTTCTACCGACTACCGTAATCATATCATTTTATCTATCAATTTATCATACAAAAGACTTTAACGCAATCGCTGACTGGCTTCAAAAGAATATCCACCGAGTTGGCCAATTAATTCAAAATTGAAATATTTTTATTTCCATATTAGGATGATATAATATTATGTAAGTAGGTAATAGTATAAATTCAGCATTAAGGTATTTAATCATCCAAACTAGATGCAGCCTGTGATATGCAGGGGGTTTACAAAATATTGATTCCGAAAGAAGGATCAGAAATAAAAAAAATACTTAATATAAGTTATTATAACAATTTAAATTAACGTCTAGATTCTAGAAAACCCCAAAAGGAGTGAAGCCAAATTCTTACTATCATTTCGAGTAAAACGCTGATGTGTCACTTAGGTTTCTTATCCTTCGAAATGGGGAGATAGGCATTTGAATTATGCTAATGGAGGGAGATACATACTCACTTGCCTCATAAACATGTCCACGGGAACTGTTAAACAAAAGTTAAACTTAATGACACAACGTCGAGTCATTAAAATCATTAGCTTAACTACCAAAGTGTTACATTTTATTGTTTTATGTTTTTAATGTGCTTTTAAATTGTAATGCTTTTGAGCGGTGAATTTTTTTGGGGAAAGTTGATGAATAAGTATTTAGTACTAACCACTAAGGGACAAGACCTAATGGCAGACACTTTAAGGAAACTTGAAACATTCGAATGTTATAAAATATATAATTTATGAAAATAAAGGATTGATAACTTCTTCCATGTCTTCAGTAACTCTTACAAAATAAAACTATTATAATTATTCTCTGACAAATCAATAAAAAAATATATTATTGGTCTTTTTGTAAACTTAGTCATAAGTACTAATAGATGACATCACAATAAGCGAACAACACTAATAGTAGACACCAATATGAACTAATAGTTGACATAGAACATTAAATTACATTTTACATTTTTCATATTATTAGGCCTTTATTTGCCGTTTTTCAAAAGATTTCATTTACTTCATCATAGTAACTACATGCATCAGAAATATTATCCACGTTGTCTCCAGATTCTATTCATTCTTCTTCCATGCTGAAACTATCTTTCCTTTTATTTTTATTTTTCATATTTTTTTCCCAGCAAATTTATTTTTAGTCTTAAGTCTCCATGCTTCTTTTGCCTCTTCTTTTTTCTTCTTTTTGTTCTCAGTTCTCCATTTTCTTTTTTTTACTGCTACAAAACTAAAGCATCGATTTTTAGATCAGTGCAAGGTCTAATATTAGACACCATGTCCATTTTTAGGTACAGTAGTTCTAAGTTCTTAGTTTGTTAATAGAATTATATTTTTAGAGAATAGTGATGATATTTGCAGTAGAATAAAGTACAAAATAACTTTAGTATGTATTGAAAAACTAAAAGATGAGATCCATGTCATCTATTAGGTTTTTTACATTTTCAAGAACTAATAGTAGACACCCTTTATATTGTTAGGGAAAATGGATAAAAGATCATAAATAAACATTAATTAGTGTAAACAACATGACCATTAATCCAATGAAGTTAATAGAAATTACAAAAAATCTAATAAATGTATTCAAAACTTACGTGCAAAATTTCGCCTTCCTTAACCTATTTGCTAAGAAATTGCCGGGTGCGTGTTGACGCGGTCACATCATTTACGAAAACTGATCCCATTTTAAAATTTTGTTCCCGAAGGCATCCCTAATATATTTTTTCACATCAACAGATAGCATAAGAAGCTTATAAAATTTACAGTGTTGAGAAATAATTAGAATAATTCTTATTTTTATGGCATTTTTGTCGTAAGTGTCTTCTATTAGTTCAGTGTCTACCATTAGCGCCTTTCCCTTATATCATAATATTATGTGTCTGTGGTACTAACCTAACCTAACTATGTATTATAATAATAATCCCAAGTAAACGACTGTTAACTGTTAAAAGAGGTCGCAGGATTAGTTTTAATCTTTTCGTTAATTAACGTTATTTAACATGCGTCGGTGTAACAAAATACATATTATAAATTAAACGAAGTAGGTGCTTAGTTAATTTTTGCGTATAGGGAAGGGACTTGCTTATTAGTTTTTACAAAAAATCTATGACTGGATCTTTCTTGCCTTTCACGAAGTTTGACAAAGAAACTTTTGTTGTGATGTGTCAAACAGATGACAATGGGGTCGTAACTCGTAGGTGGTAGGAGCAATGATCGTGTTGTGATATTATTCTGTTTGAAATATTATATTATTGTTATATTATTGTATTGTACCATCGAGGAAATTAATTCCTAGGCAGTTGACGGACCTACGTCATGAGGTCGGCTTATGTCAATAATTCAATGTTAGGCTCTGTGATCGGTCGGATAGGTTTGACTTAACGCGACCAAATTACTTAGGTCCGCCATCTGCCTAGGTATCAACTTCTGTGATAGTACATTTTATATCTCAAATAATGTGTACCAGCGTCCACAAGTCTTTAGTTATGGGTTAAAATTATGCGATCCGCAAAAAACATATTTCCGTACTAATGTTATAAATGTGAAAGTCTCTGTCTGTCACCTCTTGACACTTAAATTGCTGAATTTAAGTGTCAATAGGTGATTACCTCGAGTTACGGGAAAGTATTATTTTTTTAAATAAAAAAATGTGCAATTTCAGTACGATAAACTAATTTCTGCTCAAGCAAAGTTGCGAGCATCTATTAAACTAAATTCTAAACCCTAAATACTTTAACAGCTTTGGGGCTACCAGCCTATTATCGTCCTGCATCCTATAATCCCCTTGTGAACGTACAGTTTAAGTGCCTTATTGGTGTCTGTAGTCTGCACCCCAATACAGTGACGACATATTGTGGGTAAATCCTATTAAACACCGTTGTTATCTAATATTTTCAAACAGCAACACGAATAGAATAGAAATAAAACAAATACATATCAACAAGAAATCTTTCCTTAGCTCAACAACTGATTTTAAACTGGCATTTTCGACAACGAAGTTATAAATTAACTAGATGACGTCCGCAACTCCGTTGCACCAAAATTGGTTTATCACGCGGGAACCGTACATTTTTTGGGATAAAAAAGTCTCTTATGTCCTTTCCCGGGACCCAAAGTACCACCATCCCAAATTTCAGCAAAATCGATTCAGCGGTTTGGGCGTGAAAAGGTTACAAACAAACGAACTTTCGCATTTATAATATTACGAGCCTTTGCCCGTGGCTTCGCTCGCGTTAAGAAGTATTATTATATACAAAGTTTCATCGCCTATTTTAACCCCTTGGGGGTAGAATTGATCAAAATCCTTTCTTAGCGGACGCCTACGTCATAATATCTACTTACCTGCATGCCAAATTTCAGCGCGATCCGTCCAGTGGTTTGGGTGTCAGTGCGTTGATAGATCACTATGTCAGTTAGTCAGTCACCTTTGAGTTTTATATATTTAGATTAGTAGGAATAGTCATAAGCCATAGCCTATGCCCTATACAATATACATATAGCATACCGTATGAGAGCTTTCATAAGTCATTTACGTTCCCTATTAGTGATGTCACATACAAGAAACGTGTGGCTCTTGCGATGTCTTTGGTCAAATCCCACAAACTTACTTCATTGTCGTTTAATACAGCCTATGACTAAGTACCCTTCTTTTCGTCATACCAAAGACACTAGCAGTCAACTTTATTCGAATCAAGACGTTTGTATGTTACTAATAATAATAGTAATAATGGATGTCCGTCGGTTCGAAACTTGATTATGGGTGAGCCTTTTGATAAAATACAATTGCATAACACTATCTCTGTTTCATAATTTCTACTGGGACTTGAGAAAGGTTTTATAAGCCAAAGGGGTCATTCCTTTTGTCCTTATCCATATTTCCTTGCCTGATTCTCCTGGGCAACACTTTCTTTTCTCTCATAAGCAACCTTTGTTGTTCTACCACTCATGTCAGCCGGAGACGCATAACCGAACCTTTATATAACTAAATGACGCCCGCAACTGCGTTGCGTCAAAATTCGCGTATCGCGCGTGAACCTAAATTTTCCGGGATAAAAAGCATCCTATATCCTTTCTCAGGACTCAAAGTAACCATACCAGAGCAAAATCGGTTCAGCGATGAAGAGGTAACAGACAGACAGACACACTTTCGCGTTGATAATATTAGTATGGATGCTCAATAGTCCTCGTATCGCTGAGAGGTAAATATAAGACAATTCGTAGCCTACGCACGTTCGAAATTGGTAATTTCAGTATATCTTTTGGGAGCGTCAAGGGAATGCCAAATAGATTTCGTGAATAGGAGTTTTATAGGCTTAAACATGTTGTTCTTTTACGTATCTGTTATTATTTTGATGATATTATACTAAATGACTTCATGCTTGTGTAATTTTATCTCTTTACTTTCAATTTCGTAATTGTCTAGTAGCTTTTTTGTTTTACCTAACTGATAACTCTTTAGCGAATACTCTACAAAATTTGTATTCATACTTATTTGACATTTCAGACTACCTGTTAGGTTCCACACTTCAAAATGTGTCGGATATTTTGTGAGCAGCGTCATGGCTAACCGCCGCAGTCCTAGATATTCAATAATTGGTTAATTAATAAAAAAAACAGTTATTAAATTTAAGTAAAGTTATCATTAAATGTCTTTAGAGTTTAGAGTCTTACTTAACTCTAAAGTCGAACGACCTAAACTTTAGACCATTCACCATAGGTATATTAGAAAACTATAAAGGAGACTCCAATGCCATAAATGACTGTTATGACCATGATCATCAAAATACCTGTTAATTAGTATAAATAGAACCTCAATGATATCAGGAATCTGTCAATTAAGACTCCAGTGCTGGCCATCTGCGTATCATGCGGGCAACACCCCTGATATAATAGATACTCTTTTATTTATATTACTTGATTTGCTGTGACTTTCGGTTGAATTCGGGGGTTGGCTACATAACATTAAACAGAGAGTTCGAATATTATCATTGCACGATCATTCCTATAAACATTAAACATGCATACGTCGATTAAATAACGTTTTCACAACTCTGTATTTTTTCTAGGGTTAGCAATGATTTGCTTTCTCTAAAGGTAAATTATAATAATATGCCAAAGAGAATCATACGGTACCTAGTCCCTACATTGTTAAGTATTAATAACTTTAACTAAATACAGTACAAATATTCTAAAACCAAACCACATATTTTTTACAAAAGTGCCTTAGCACCTTAGAATTTTTGTAAGTAATAATAGTTAGTATCTTTCTCTTACAATTAGGAATAAGCAAAGCTGCTTCGATAGAGCCTTTGCTCTATCATTGCAGAAATCCTGCTACATTTAGCATATTACAATGAAGTTTATTCCTTCTGAAGAGACTCAAAACGGAATAAATAATCATCCTATATTTTATACATATGATTCAGTAAATTTTTATCGACAATACAATTAATTAGTATTGGACATTAGCGATTACCATTGGCTCAAACGCGGCTCAGACGCATCATCGTGTAACTGACCATTAACCCCGGCTTAACCGCCATTTTAGACTCCCCATCGGACCATCGACAAGATAATCCCCCGATTTATTGTCAGTCAGCGATTGTGGTCAGATTTATAACATATCGGACCTAATGAAATTATGTTGGTCAGTCATAGAGGCCACCACGCACCGTGCGTTGCGAATTGCGACGATGCGTTGCCGTAGCAGTATCGTCGCGATATAAGTCGGTAGCCAAACTGTTTCAGAAATCCTAGTTGTACTAAACATTGTGCCAACGGGTAGAGTTTAAAGAAAGCGACTTTAAAATAATTATGAATGATATCATTTTAGCCAAATTGAAAAGAGGAAAAGAAGACTAAGAATTATTTAATAATTTGTGGGGCTCTAGTCTCTACATTGTTTTACGTTATAGTTAAGTCAGTTTTCTAGCTCGCACAGTCACCATCTTTATAGTATACCTACAGTGCAATGTTTGGTGACATACAAATCACAATGCGTTGTTCCATTCCGTCGACGCGACGCACGGTATCTTAATGGCCACGCTCATAAATAAAGTCATGTTTACAATCGTATTCGGTAAATAGTGGAGGTGTGTGGTCACTGGGGCCATTGTATTGGGCCCATCAATTTAACTGTTTGATGAAACGTTCCCCAGACATGTTCTAATATCGATATAATTTTATCGATAGGCCATTTTAACTTTAATTACTGTATAATATGTGCTTTAATTCTGGGATGTCTTTAAATTGCTTAGCTAGGTACTTTATAGTGGGACATGAACAGAAAATACACAAATCTCCTTAATATATCAACAAGCAATCAGTTTTAAGAAAACTAAAATCCGATTATGTTAAAAGTAAAAAATAATGAACAAAAAAAAAAAACTGTACAGTATAGACTATTTCACCTGTGCAGTGGTATCATCACTCTATTTACACCTCATAAATTGTAAGAATTGGACCAGTAGTTTAGCCGCTGGGAGGGCTCATATATACATAGAAATAGACAGCCTGCAATATCATTACCCTTACATTTGGCTTCACCGTATTCAGTCGGGTAACACTGTTCTTTACTATCATTGTCTGTCAAAGCCTCTACCAGAAATGTTTTATCACATCGGACCTAGGGCCTGTTTCACCACATCCTGATAAGTACCGGATAGGCAATTCACAACTTATCTGACAGATAGAGTATGGAGTATCTGTCAGATAAGTTATGGATAGCCTCCTTCTCCTTTTCTCATCATCAAAGAATTTATTATTATTTTGACCGTCGACTTTAAACTTGGAATATGGGTCTTTTCTTCGTTTCATTATTATTATAGACTTCACAATCAAGGAATTCATATTCTCAGAGACCATTTATTTAAAAAATAAATACTCATAACCCTCCCGGGTACGTTTCGTTTAATTAGAATCGTTTGATGGAGCTCCATGACCAGCATTTTGGTCACAAAGGTAAGAATTTGGCTTTTACCTCTTCCAGGACCTTTGTGACCTTTATTGTGAGCGACATAAGGATCATTCTCAGAGAAAGTAAATTCCGACACACTATAGGTTCTGTATAGTTACAGTATACATACAGTAGATTAACTTAGCCGTGTCCATAAAATTAAAACTTGTTGACAATGCCGGTATCGGGCAGCTAACGATAGCAATGCAACAACCAACAGGCTTTTGGCAATATCTGCTGTCTTTTAAAAAAAAAGACGGGTTGCACTCCGGGAGTGCCGGCAGAAGTGAAAACTTGATTATTAACGTTGTGCATTTTTTTAACCCATTTATTTTTTATGAAAATAGATTATTAAAAAATCGATTTTTTAATTAATCGTAACCCTTACAATCAATTCGAGTTCGAGTTCGACACAAAACTCTACTCTCCAACCGTCTTACGGTTTTTCCAAAGTTTTTCGATCAGCACGAGAATCTGACGCTAGTTTCACAGTTTTTACCCATCCCACAAAGCTGCTCAACGCCGCTAAAGAAGTTTTCACTTCAAAAATTGTCACCCTGGTTTCAAGCAGGCCGCAGCCTGAAAGTTAACATTTCCAAAATCAGTCACTGGTTTTGGGTAAAGTGCGCGCACGCTAAGTGTTTCGCTTCTTCGAGTTATCTGAAATCCCGCTTACATATCTGCTTATTACGGTGGTCAAGTGTCAAGATTAATTCGTGCAAAGCTTTACACCACTATTGAATAACTGACGCGTTTCGCCCCAACACCGGAGCATCCTCAGAATGACTCTACAACGTTCCTCAACTGAATATACTATGTTATATTGTGGTATATAGGTAGCGGCCTACCGATGGACCGCGGGGTACCATTGTCATTGGCCCCATTGTGGCCCCACTGACCAAAAATCATTAATTTTGTATCACAAAGCCCAAGGAAGCCGGGGTATAAAAAATTAGTGCCATTCACCCACGGCCACTGACACAAATCGAATGCAGGCCACATTTTAATTGAACTCTTTTAAATGTATTGACAGTTCGGCCATCATGATGCTTTCTGTTGAATGCTCATATTGTATAGAAATACTGAACTTTATGTTATGTTTACACCACAAACCCAAAACTTTCACAAAGGAAACGAATTATATCGAAGATTAAAAATAAATATCAAAATATTATGTATTTTCAAAGTAATCAGGTAGAATAAAGTCTAAAATCTACTCTACCTCTATTATAATATATGTATCTACTACGCAGACCGCAGTACGCATAATTACTTATTATTATAAATGCAGAAGTCTGTCTGTCTGTTACCTCTTAGCGCTTAAACATACCGAACCGTGAAAGACGGGAAAGGACATACCTAGGATAGTTTTTGTTGCGGTTCGCATCGCGTGTGATAATCGAATTTTGGCGCAACAAAGTTGCGGTCGCCATTTAATTATCCATAAATCATAATAATATATTATGTTTTAATTATAACCTATCCTGTACAAGTGCACTTGTTCACAAAATTCGAAAAATGCCCCATAATGTGTGTGTACCTTAAGGCTGGCCGTTTTCCGTATTCGATTTCCTAATGTGGAATTTCGTTTCGGAATTCCGTGACACTAGCGCAAGTGTTGTGGCGCAAGCGCCGGCTTGTATGTACCATCGAGGAAGTTGATTCCTATGCAGTTGAGAGACCAACATCATTTGGTCGATTATGTCAATTCAATATTAATTGTGTTTTGACGTAATGCGACCAAACTACGTAGATCCCCCATTTTCATAGGAATCAACTTCTCCGATAGTACTTGAAATGCGGAATTCGTTCTGTTCGGAAAAATCGAAATTTTGTGTTAGATAATGTCGGATTTCCGAATACGGAAAACGAATTCGGAAATCGAAAACGTGTGTATGCAGCCAGCCTAACACGCGGAATCTCGGAGCGACATCGTCACGCGAACGAAATGCGCAATGCAGTGGACTTTAAATATTTATGAAAACATTCTAGACGTTTCCTTTGAGTGAAATCTCCAACTACAAAATAGATCAAAGGCGGAACATTAACATTTAATGCTGTAGAGCAAATGGTAAGACTCGAGTGCGTAGAACAATCCGTTGTATTGTCAAAAGGATTGTGTAAGTAGTTTATTTTTGGGCACGTCTTTCCGTATACCTTAGAGACTAATGTCTAAAGGGTTTTGTTTGTTACTACATCCACAACATACTTTAACCTTAGAGACTATAATGTCTAAAGTCTTTTGTTTGTTACTACACTACGAATAATAAAAACTATTAGCATTGTCATTATTTACTAGCTGATGACGTCCGCAATTCCGTTGCGCCAAAGCTGTAAAGTGTAAACCTTCTAGAAGAGAGCGTATTCCTCTTAAAAGGCCGGCGACGCACCTGCAGAGCTCTTAAAATGTTGCAAGTGTTCATGGGCGATGGTAGTTGCTTTCCATCAGGTGAACAGTTTGCTCGTCTGCTCCCCTTATTTTATAAAAAAAAAAAGAACGGAGCTGAGGTAGAGTAGAGAAGTATTTTCTTTTCTCTCTCCATCGCGCTGCCATTTCTTTTTCTCTTTTGCCTACACTCCCAGAGCGCTACCCGTTGTTTTTCTATAAAGAAAAGAATCCGACATTGATTATATTATATTATCATTATTGTTAAAACGTGTACGAAAATACAAATTCACCCGACAACGTAAGTGTTCCAACTTCCATGTTTCCTATGGTATCATCTCTTCCGATCTCGGTCACCATTCGTCATTCATTTGTTCGTCGGTCATTCGTCAGTCATTCGTTCAGTCGGGAATGTGTCGTGTTTGTCACGCTTATCAGCCCATCGATGTTTCGCTGACGGCCATGTTCCTTTATGTTTTCAAACAAAATGTTTTTCTTATGGTAGCAGATTATAGCATGGAAGTCTAGGCGTTACTTTATTTTTTTTATTTGCAATTACATTTTGTTACAGATTTATTAATTTGTTTCAGAAATATTTGATCGAAGATTTGATTGATTTGAAGGTTGTTTCCATTCATTCATTTTAAATGTGAAATATTGTTACTCATAGTAATTAGTCATAAAATGTAATTTTAATTATAATATTTGGGCGACAAATTGGTTTAATTAATATATTATTAATTAAGGGAGAAGACCTAATGGCAGACACTTTAAGGAAATATGCAACATTTGAATGTTATAAAATATACATTTATGAAAATAAAGGATTGATAACTTCTTCCATGTCTTCAGTAATTGTTACAAAATAAAACTATTATAATTATTCTCTGACAAATCAATTAAAAAATTTATTATTGGTCTTTTTGTAAACTTAGTCATAAACTTACTAATAGATGACATCACAAAAAACGAACATCACTAATAGTAGACACCTACATGAACTAATAGTTGACATAGAACATCACATTACATTTTACATTTTTTTTCCTATTAAATTAGGTCTTTATTTGCCATTTTTCAAAAGACTCTTTTATTTCATCATAGTCACTACATGAATCAGATATATTATCCACGTTGTCTTCAGATTCTATTCATTCTTCTTCCATGCTGAGTGAATGCTGAGTGAAAACTTCTTTAGCGGCGTTGAGCACTTTTGTGGGATGGTTAAAAACTGTGAAACTCGCGTCAGATTCTCGTGCTGATCGAAAAACCTTGGAAACACCGTAAGACGGTTGGAGAGTAGTGTTTTGTGTCGAACTCGAACTCGAATTCGAACTCGAATTGATTGTAAGGGTTTCGATTGATTAAAAAAAAAGATTTTTTTAAAATCGATTTTAATAAAAAATGGGTTAAAAATTTAATCGATTGTAAGGGTATCGATTAATTAAAAAAAAACAATTTTTTAATAATTGATTTTCACAAAAAATGGGTTAAAAATTTAATCGATTGTAAGGGTTTCAATTAATTAAAAAAAATCGATTTTTTAAAAATCGATTTTCATAAAAAATGGGTTAAAAATTTAATCGATTGTAAGGGTTTCGATTGATTAAAAAAATCGATTTTTTAAAAATCGATTTTCATAAAAAATGGGTTAAAAATTTAATCGATTGTAAGGGTTTCGATTAATTAAAAAAATCGATTTTTAAAAATTCGAATTTCATAAAAATTGGGTTAAAAATTTAATCGATTGTAAGGGTTTCGATTAGTAAAAAAAAAACGATTTTTTAAAAATCGATCTTTTGAAAATCGATTTTATGAAAATCGATTTTTTAAAAATCGATTTTCAGTACAAAATGGGTTAAAAATTTAATCGATTGTAAGGGTTTCGATTAATTAAAAAAACGATTTTTTAATAATCGATTTTCATAAAAAATAGGTTAAAAAAATACACAACGTTAATAATCAAGTTTTCATTTCTGCCGGCACTCCCGGAGTGCAACCCGTCTTTTTTTTCCTAGCACATTTATTTTCAGTCGTAAGTTTCCATGCTTCTTTTTCCTCTACTTTTTTCTTCTTTCTTTTCTCAGCTCTCCTTTTTAGGGTTTCGTAGTCAACAAGGAACCCTTATAGTTTCGGTCTGTCCGTCCGTCTGTCCGTCTGTCTGTCTGTCTGTCCGCGGTTTTACTCAGAGACTATAGACCTACAAAGTTGTAATTTGGCATGAATACACATATTAGTGATGGCAACAAAATGGTACATGAAATCGTAAAAAAATGTTTTTTTTTATGGTACCTCCCCTACACATCAAGTGGGGATGTCGTTGAATAGGTTTCTTAAAAATATTGCGAGTATTCATAGATCATTTTCCGATTTAGGGATACGTTTGTGAAATATTAAGTTTTAAAGTGGAAAAAATCGTTAGAGTCCGGTGTCCCCCCCTTCTACCAGCTAAACGGTTGGTTCTGGAAATGTCAAAAAATTCACGGGAGTAGGAAATATGCTGAATTTAAAAGGAAAACTATCACGGCTAAGAAGACTTCATAAGTTATTGAGTAATAGTTGATTAACTAAAAAAAATGTATTCGACGAAGTATAAAGAACCTTTTCGTTCAAATTCCTTTGAAAGTAACTAAGATGATGTTGTTAGTAGTGTAAAACACGCTTTAAATGTACGTTCATTGACCATAAAAATTATCTAAAACTTGCGGTACTACGGAACCCTATATTGCGCGTGGCCCGACACGCACTTGGCCGGTTTTTCTTTTTTTTACTGCTAAAAAACTAAAGCAATCGATTTTTAGATCAGCACAAGGTATAATATTAGACACGTCCATTTTTAGGTGTAGTAGTTTTAAGTTCTTAGATTGTATGTTGAATTATATTTTCAGAGAATAGTGATGATTTTTGCAGTAGAATAAAGTACAAAATATCTTTAGTATGTATTGCAAAACTCAAAGATGAGATCCATGTCATCTATTAGGTTTTTTTACATTTTCAAGAACTTAATAGTAGACACCCTTTATATTGTTAGGAAAAATGGACAAAAAATCTTAAATAAACATTAATTAGTGCATACAACATGACCATTAATCCAATGAAATTAATAAAAATTATAAAAAATCAAATAAATGTATTCAAAACTTACGTGCAAAATCTCGCCTTCCTTAACCTATTTGCTAAGAAATTGCCGAGCGCGTGTTGACGCGGTCATATTATTTAAGAACACTAATCCCATTTTAAAATTTTGTTCCCAAAGGCGTCTCTAATATATTTTTTCAATTCAACACATAGCTTGAGACGCTAATAAAATTTACAGTGGTGAGAAATAATTAGAGTAATTCTTATTTTTATGGTATTTTTGTCATAAGTGTCATCTATTAGTTCAGTGTTTAGCATTAGGTCTCTTCCCTTATGTATGTCAACAATGATTTTATGTTACAATTATTTGCAGAATTTGTCATTCAATTAGTTATTTGTCGGACACAAATTTAGGTACACAAACTAATATTTCCAATTAAATTCTGAATGATGTTAAATTATAACAAGAAATTCAAATACTGTAAATTACTATAGCTTCGTATTTCTGCGAAAAGTTTTATAAATCCTAAACATAAATTATACCTCTGCAAAATTAATACACTTCAGAATATAATGCAGTTTTCTCTGGGGCAGCTATTTTCCTACTTGAAAAAATAACTACTTACATTTTTTTAGCAGATTTTTTTTAAAAAGGAATGTTGCTACCATAGTAAAAGGTTTTCTTATTCAGGACTGAATTCATTCTGCAAAGTCTCAAAAGTCAAAACGGAAAAAAGAAATCCCACCAAAACATGAAGTGTAAAAGAGCCAAGCAAAATATTGCATATCTGTAATACTTCTGTCATAAAAAGTTTTCAGATCACATTCAAGCCAAGCCTTCAACTTATTTTGTAAATTAATTCAATCAACATTTAGTAAATGTATCAATAGATTTCTTTATTTTATAATTATTATAGTGGCATTTCTTTTTTAAGGTTTTTGTTTCTTTTCTTTTCAACTCACGTTATAACTTGTGGCGGTACCCACAATTCGCCTAACATTCCTGCATCGCGCTATCGAAGTTTTCTAAGCGCGTCGGTTTATATACGAGAGCTGAAATGTATCACGTGGGCTTCAGCCTGACCGGGCATACCACCTCGCTCGGTCGAAAGATCTTCCTTTGGCCGCCACGCACATATCCCACATTGGTGACCCTCGACAGAACACGCCTCCTTCATGATCATCACTCCCCGCCCCTCCGCACCGCGCCAGCAGCATCGCCTCATCGAGTACATTGTCCACTAGCCGCAATGTACCGCGGCCTGGGCGACTCCGCATCGGCATCATCGGGCTTTCTCACTACACCGACCGGTCAGCAAGCACAGCACATCTCTCCTGGTCAGCACGTAGCATCGGCCCCGCACGGCAGCTTATCCGACTCACTGGATCCCATGCAGCAGCTTATAGTTCCGACTCACTGGGACTCACTGGCACTGGCGACTCAAGCGACAAGACTTCATGATTCGACCTCCGGTCTTCGGGGGGGAGTGATGTAGCAGTACCCACAATTCGCCTAACATTCCTGCATCGCGCTATCGAAGTTTTCTGAGCGCGTCGGTATATATACGACAGCTGAAATGTATCACGTGGGCTTCAGCCTGACCGGGCATACCACCTCGCTCGGTCGGAAGATCTTCCTTTGGCCGCCACGAACATATCCCACATTGGTGACCCTCGACAGAACACGCCTCCTTCATCATCATCACTCCCCCGCCCCTCCGCACCGCGCCAGCAGCATCGCCTCATCGAGTACATCGTCCACTAGCCGCAATGTACCGCGGCCTGGGCGACTCCGCATCGGCATCATCGGGATTTCTCACTACACCGACTGGTCCAGCAAGCACAGCACATCTCTCCTGGTCAGCACGTAGCATCGGCCCCGCACGGCAGCTTATCCGACTCACTGGATCCCGTGCAGCAGCTTATAGTTCCGACTTACTGGGACTCACTGGCACTGGCGACTCAAGCGACAAGACTTCATGATTCGACCTCCGGTCTTCGGGGGGGAAGTGATGTAGCAGTACCCACAATTCGCCTAACATTCCTGCATCGCGCTATCGAAGTTTTCTGAGCGCGTCGGTATATATACGACAGCTGAAATGTATCACATGGGCTTCGGCCTGACCGGGCATACCACCTCGCTCGGTCGGAAGATCTTCCTTTGGCCGCCACGCACATATCCCACAAACATTTCTGTACTTAGCTTAGTTCTCATTCTCTATCTTCTTTATATTATTTTTTGAGGCTTCGTTAGTTCTGAGTCGATTATTAATATTCATATATTTTGATATTATAAGTTTAAACACTTACGGATTTTGTCGCGGAGCACTTTTATTAATCCCGACGTTTCGGCTGCTTTACAGCGGCCGTGGTCACGGGTGGTCTTCGGGTAGTTAAAGAACTTCAAGAAATTGGGCACCTGTCACCTTAGTCCACCCGTGACCACGGCCGCTGTAAAGCAGCCGAAACGACGGGATTAATAAAAGTGCTCCGCGACAAAATCAGTAAGTGTTTAAACTTATAATATTACTAGCTGTTAGCTACATAGTATACAACAAAGATGGATAGTTTTTCCCTTTTTGTGGTTCCTTATACAAAGGGTAATTAAACGCGGTCCTATTTAAGCAAACGTCAAACGCAAACGTCAATAAACTTTCATGTTTCTTACTCAAGAAATGACGGACTTTCATTCAAACTTTCAACCCCTATTTCACCCCCTTCTGAGTAAAATTTTCAAAATTCCTTTCTTAGTGGGTGTCTACTTAATAAAACAACCCTACTAACGAAATTTCGTGGCTGTAACTTTAACAGTTTTTGCTCAGCGATGATGAATCAGTCAGTCAGTCAGGACATGTAATTTTATAAGTATATAGATGAGTGATACTCGCAAAAACTTAAAAATCATTATTCATATATTTTAATTGACTTTTAAGCTTTAATACTTGAAGGTGGTCATTTTAGCATAGCGTTGAATACATAGCAGCACTGATGTAAGCGTCAACGTTCCTAGCAGGAAAGGAGCACACCTTATTTCATGTGAATTGTGATAACTTAAAATTCCCATATTACGAGTATATATCGAGCGAGTAAGGAGTATATATCGCAGTACTGATTGCATTTATATTTTAATCGAATTTAATTATTGTTTCATTCTTAACGTTGTTAATACTATTTTTTATTTAATCAATACCATTTCATTATAATTTATAACAAATATGTAGTCGAAACTCATACTGTTCTTGCAAAGTTACAAACATAAAAATGTTTTCTTTTATTTAATAAACTACAATATATTATTACTATGTACATTATTTTTCCTTTTTTCGGTTTCCCTGCCCAAAGGATGAAAACGGGACCCTATTATCAATAAATAATAAGTCTTCGCTGTCTACATCCGTCGTCCATCCTTATGTCACCAGGCTGGATCTCGAGAACCGCCATAGCTAGGTACTTTGCAAATTTCACAAATTATGTATTTCTGGTCTTGTTATAAAAGCTAATAGTCCAATTCAAATAAAATAAATTATTAATAGGGGGCCTCATACAACAAACGCTTTTTTCCCCTATTTTGTTCTATATCCATAATGGTAACAGTAAGGTATTTGAAAATTTCAGAAAATACTCAGCTGTATATTAACTTTAATAATTATTAATAAAAATTAAATATACTTATTATTTAAGGGGGGCTCCCATACAAATTTACGGTACGGAACCCTATGTATGCCAGTCCGACTCGCACTTGGCCGGTTTCATAATTTTTCCTTTCATTGTAAATAAAGACCTATCCGGGTACCAAATTTCAAGGTTCTAAGTCTGCTAGAAGTACCTTAGAATTTTGATGATCTATATGTCAGTGAGTGACAAAATGTAGTAACTTTGACCATCCGTAACTATTAAACTATTTATCGAAATTTCATATAATTTGGAGGTTAAGCTAGTTTTAAAACTTGCTCCTAGTGACCGAAATTCTGAATCCCTAGCTTTGTTAACATCGAACAAAAAGGGGGTGTGAAATAGCTGCGAAACGCGTCGAGAAAAGTATGGTACGGCCGTGCCTTTGCTAAAAAGCTTGGCTGGGGCACTACCGTGCCCCCAGAACATAATTAATTTCTCGTCAATTCTCCAAGAGGCATGACAGGATTTTAAAATTTAATTTTTTGCTTTAATACTAACTAGCGAATGATTAACGTGGAATCAAAATAACGAGGTGTAGAATTTGATAAAGTTTTGACATTTTCTACGAAGTTTTCCCCGATTCTCCGTTTCTTAATTTCTATTAAGTTCATCACCGTACCTTGGAAATATTCACTCTTTGGACTCCAAAATGTCTGCTCTTAGACATGATGTTGGTGTAACATAGCGTGACATTGCACAACATTTCGAGTTATAGGTATTGACTATTGAGTTGTAATTTGAACTGGAGTTGGAACGTTACTAAAACGAATAGTTAAATTGTGAAACAAAGATCGTCGTTGTGAGAATAAGGGCCCGAGCATAATGGCGCGAGATTTTATAATATTATGGTAGTACACATTTGGTCTAAATGCGTAACCTCCAATTTTAAAACCAAATGTAAAAGTGCAATACATTATATTTCTTATTTTATTGCAATAAGGGCCTGTTTCACCACTTCCTGATAAAGTGCCGTATAGGGTATCCACAACTTTTTTGACAGATTATCCAGACTCTATCTCATATCTGTCAAATTAAGTGGAAGATAGCCTATCCAACACTTATCAGGAAGTGGTGAAACGTTCCAATTTTTTTAAAGAAATTTTGTTTTAAAGTGACAGGCAGAGGAAAGTTACCTGACAACATGAAATATAAATATATAGTTCATTGACCGAATTAATATAGTTTTAAAAACAAATATTGCATAAACTCGTAATATTCAATACAGCTTCAGATATAGAGAATAGTTGTAAAGAGGAATAGTTGAACATAACTCTGGAACGTACAGCGGGACGTACGTCCAGCAGTATTTCCGGATTAATACGACCTGCAGACCTCCATCAGATGACCCGTTTGCTCGTTTACCCCTTAATTTTATAAAAAAAAACAATCGATTTGATGTTACAATACAGTACTACTCTCCAACCGTCTCAAGGTTTCGATCAGCACGAGAATCTGACGCGAGTTTCACAGTTTTTACCCATCCCACAAAAGTGCTCAACGCAGCTAAAGAAGTTTTCACTTCAAAAATGTAAGAAAATCCTCTCCCATTTCTAAACGCAAGGTGTGAATCCGCCCTAAGCCTTATGAGACACAAATCGTGTGCACGGTCACCCGCCATAAAACATAATACGTTGACGTTTAAAATTTTGACTCGAGAACGTAAAATAAATCATTCGTTCTTTTGTCATTAACGTCACTAATAATATTTAGTGCGAGCGACGAAACCGGATCAGCTCACTGTTTACGCATTTTTATGCCTAATTATTTATTAAAATCCCAACATAAATTATAATCCGACCATATAAAATTGGGGTTTGGTTGTTTGCTTTCAAAGCTTTAAGTTTTTAAGGAGGATCAATAGCAGCTTATCTCAGAATAGAAGAGTTTACCAAAGACTTTAATAGAAGATTTAGGAAGAAAGAGACAAAAGAAGTTTTAAGTCTTTGACCGAAGATTTAAGGCCGACAAGGCGACAACGTTTAAAAACTATTTTAATGAAAAAGAAAGGAAGAAGAAATTCACTACTTACTAGAATTAGTCTTAGAAATACTAGAAATAGTCTTAGAAATACTAGAAATAGTCTTAGAAATACTAGAAATAGTCTTAGAAAGACTATTTCTAAATAGTCTTAGAAAGACTAGAAATAGTCTTAGAAAGACTATTTCTAATTTATGTGGTCGCTGATTTCTAGTAAGTACTGAATTTAAATTGCTGCTTAAAATCTTATTAAATAGCTGTTATGTAATTATTTTGCCTTAGAAATATTATTCTCCTGGAAGATCTCCTTTGCTGTTTAAGCTCTATTGCTACTGAACTACTTACCTACATACACACGTCAAATAACATAACCCCCCTAGCATATTCAGGTAAAAACAATGATTATAAAATACATATTATGTTACTAACGATTCGTATCTAGATTTCGAAGATGCCTGCTGGCATATCTGACTTCAGTTGCCTGCTTCAAAGGTAATTAGTTAATGAGTGGAAGGAACGAGACAAATATAGTTTACTTTGGCTTAATGTATCGGTTTCAAATCTACGTCTTTTGAACTATCAAGACGTGGTTCCGCATTTCTGAGAATCGTTTGTAAGACGTTGCTACTCTAGATTTTATAAGCTCATTGGGTAAAAAACACAAAATCGGAACGGCAAACGAGGATCCACAAAGAAGTATTGTTTGTCATCAAAATACTAATCGTTGAACTATTAATAACATATGGCGTAACAAACACGATTAGAAGCCACATGCTTGGTACTTAAAAAAGGCTTTTGTATTCGCAAAATTCGCTTATCCTGGAAACCGGATTCCCCTAAGTCAGTGGTTCTAAAACGGTGTTTTTGAACAACCAGTGGTGTTTGCAACATAAGAGGTCCACGGAGACAGAATAAAATATGAGATAATAGTGACTAGTTGAAAACGGGATCCACGAATCCGACCAATATAATATTATACTCTGTTTAAAACCAACATTTTGACTTTTAAATGTTATATGAATACAAAATTGAAAATGATTGTCCCGATCCTTGACCTAATTTCACCCGTCCTTTTGCATATTTTCAATCATTGTATATCCACTTGCTCCTTTCCTGATACTTGGAAATCTGCCCACATTATTCCCTTACCAAAATCCATTCGTCCTAAAGTTGCTTCTGATTTCCGTCCAATATCAATCCTCCCTTTCCTATCCAAAGTACTAGAGCGACTCATATATCACCAACTTACAAAACACGTTACCGATAATAGCCTCCTTAGCGCCTACCAGTCCGGATTTCGTAAAGGCCATAGTACGACTTCGGCCCTGGTTAAGGTGGCAGACGATATTCGATCTGGTATGGATAATAAGAAGCTTACCATTCTTAGTTTACTTGATTTCAGTAACGCGTTCAATTCTATCGATCATGATGTACTTGTTGGTCTGTTAGCGTCTCTTAATCTTTCCCCTTCGGTGATTGAATTACTTCGGAGTTACCTTGGGGGTCGTCGGCAGAGAGTTAAAATTTCGGAATCTTTTTCAGACTGGACCGATACTACTGCCGGTGTTCCTCAGGGTGGCGTCCTTTCTCCATTGCTTTTCGCGCTTTTTATTAATTTTATCACACTGATTATTCCTGATTATTTTCATTTGTACGCAGATGATCTGCAAATTCATACCCAGTCAACTCTGGATGCATTACCTGCAGCCGTGGATGTTATAAATCGTGACTTATCAGCTATATGTGACTGGAGCAAAGAATATGGACTTCTGATCAACCCCGTTAAGTCACAGTTAATAATACTGGGCAGTCCAGGGCTTGTATCGAGAAATGACTGGGCCACTCTACCTTCAGTGTCTATGAACGGTATAATAATACCATACAGTAAGATTGTTAAGAATCTTGGCGTTTACTTTGATGAGCATCTATCCTGGTCATATCAACTGAAGGAGATTAGTAGGAGAGTTTACTCAACGTGGCATTCTCTGAAGCGACTTCGGTATTTACTGCCGGTACCTACTAAAGTAGCCTTGGCAGAATCACTATTTCTGCCCCTTTTCTACTACGCGGATGCTTGCTTCATCAACTTGACAGAAGACCAACTTAATAAACTTGAGCGCCTTCAGAATCTTTCAATTAGGTTTATTTTTGGCTTGCGAAAGTTTGATCGTGTATATGAGTTTCGCAAGAGACTTAAATGGTTACCCATCCGCCTTCGCCGTAATGCCCGTGCACTCTCCTTCCTTTATAACATCCTATTTGATTCCAACAGTCCTAAATACCTAAAAGAAATCTTCAACTTCCGTACCCCCGACAGGCATGAGCTGCGTTCCTCAAAAAGACTCCTTCTTGATATCCCTATCCACCACACCAAGTATTTCCACTCATCCTATTCCGTACAATCCGTCTTACTCTGGAACTCTCTCCCCACCAACATAAGACTATCTAAAACATTAAACACATTCAAGTCATCCCTTAAAGAATACTATCTCAATACCTCTTCGTAATGGCATTACATTAATTGATTTGGAACTGTGTATAATTTTCATGTGTTATTTTACGTAAATCTTTCTAGTATTTATTGTATGTTATCTACAATATTAAATATTAAGTAATATATGTAAGTATATTATTATTAATATAGTATATATATATATATATATATATATATATATATATATATATATATATATATATATATATATATATATATATATATATATATATATATATATATATATATATAATGTACCTAAGTATTTTTTTTTAAATTATTATATATGTAATAATATGACCGTATTTATACATATATTGTTATTTACAATGTTTAGTTTTAAGCCTTTATTTCTAATATATATACTTTAAGCACAACGCCCTTTTCTCCAGCAATTTGCTTCTTTCTAGCAAAGGTTGCCTGGAAGAAATTGCTATGTTGTAATAAGGCCGTCTTTGTGTGCTCTCGCCATTTTATGTATTTTTATTTTATGTATGTTGTTATTGTAACTATGATTGTGCACAATAAAGTATTCATTCATTCATGAATACAAAATTCTGTACGTTGACTTGGACGGCTGCAACACTCTCAATTAAAATATCAATTAATGTTAGAGTCCAATATCAATTTAGTGACATTAATTTGGTCGAGTTTATTACTTTTTTGTTACATTTACATGGAAAACAATGATTTATTTATTTGTTTCGATTCACCAACAGAATATCATGTCACACATTAAATAAAATACAGCATGATAGTGTTTTTTTATTTACAAAAAAAAAAAAAAAGTAATAAAAGCTGGCTAATCGCTACGAACACGAATGTTTCTGAAAAATTAAGGAAACACGTACATAATATATGTGTTTCCTTAATTTTTCAGAAACATACTTTTGTCGTCAAATGTGGGCATAATAATATGTACTAATAAGACAGACATTTCATCAAATACTATTTAATAGCCCGTCGTGTCGAGAAGGTTAAGAACCACTGCCCCAAATAATGCTAATCATAATGACATTACATTCATTCGAATTTCGTCAAGTATTCGGGGATCTTGGGATCGTTTTTGTGTCCCGTTCCAAACGAATTTCTTATGATCCGCTAATCGAATCGTCTTCGAATTGTATATTTTTCTGGGTGGCAATTTTAAAGTTATAAAGTTTGGTTAGGTTAGGTGAATATTGCATCTGTTTTCTGATTTTTATTTATTTAATATTAGAATATAGCAGTAGACGAAATAAACTAGGTTTAAACTGAGACAGGATAAGACTAAGCTAGACATTTTACCTTCTTAACGCAAAAGATGACATAATCTTAACTTTGACTTTTCTCTAGATACGATATTGTATGTACTGTCACTTCTTGGTGGAAATTCATGTTCAGATAAATAATTTGACACTGTCCTTGCACTTATTCCACTTTATTCTAGTAGATTTATTAGAAATTTATTATATACACGACCGGTTTCGAAAAAATCATCATCAGGTGATTTTTTCGAAACCGGTCGTGTATATAATAAATTTCTAATAAATCTACTAGAATAAAGTAGAATAAGTGCAAGGACAGTGTCAAATTATTTATCTTAACTTTTCTCTAGTCCGAAAAAAAACTTTTCTGCACTAAAAAGTTAAATTGCTAAACTGTTAAATTATTCTTGGTGTTTTTTTTGCATTTTTTGTTCTTTATGTTCTTTATGCTCTGCCACTTCTTTCCGCCTTATTTTATTTTAGCTGCCTAATACAACAACAAGCTTTTAAAACCACTACAATGTATTCCTTACTCGTAATTGGCTTCAAAGTATACAATTATAGCACTAACCAAGTGTAATTAAATATGGAATGCTTAATTATTCTTAATTAATCATTTAATTATTTTAAGAGTATATTTGTTTGAAAGTATAACGATAGTATGGTAAAAGTATGGGTATTGTAGTCTACCCAGTAATTATTTTGAGCCAATTTTATAAAATCTGATTAAAATACTTATAAACTTTATCGACCTACTTGGGCATAAAAAGGTCACAAGTAAGGGGAAAATTCCTTACATAGGTATTAAATATACCTACTGAATAACGTAGAGTTGTAGAGTACTAGATATTAGATAGGTACCAACTTACCAAAAATGATGCGACTATGTTTCAATATTAAAAGTTTAAACTGAATAAAAATTATAGTTGTAAATACGTAGTAACGTCTTCTATTTTCTACAGACAAAAGTAAAATCTGAATTTAACTAAATGCAGCGTTTTGTGAAAATTGGCATTTGTGTAAACTGTAAACATGAAAAAACTATTGATACCTAGTAACTAGTGACACAGGCAACCAGACAACCTCGAAAAGTTAATAGTCACAGGAAAAATTGAAGGCAAGCGACATAGGGGTCTATCACCTATCCGATGGTGTGACCAAATTACGACACTCACTGGACTGAAAATAACAGCCGCCCTTAGAGAAGCAGAAGACCGAAAATAATGGAAGAGCTTAACAACCAAAGTAGAAGAGAACTTTTCCAGGCGCGACCTTCAGTAATGAACAAAACGACAAAGAAGAATAACTAGTGACACTATTTACACAGTTGTGTGTGATCATGATTGTACCTATATAAAATAAGAAACCATTAATTTCTGCATTTCAAAAATGCATGACCACAACATTTGGCAATAATGCACTCGCACAATGCGGCCTAATGCTGCCACATGACACTAAATATTTTGACGGCCAAAATCTATGGGCCCTTCGGGACACCATGCTTTTTTTTATTACAATAGAATCCCTATTTATGGACAGATAATAGAATCGCGAGGGCAAGACGGTAGCAGAATTTTGCCATTTTTAGAGCGTATTTCAAGCGAATAGAGTTCATATTTAGTAAACTTCGACTGTACAGTTGGCAGTTAATGCGGTTGGCTATGGCGATCAAAGTCATATGTACATTTTAAACGATTCTCTACGGGAAAACGATATTAAAATTGATTAGTATTTATACCCTATGAATCAATATTATGCAATGATTTATATAAGTATTTAAATATGGGCGATATGAAAGTTTCCATGTTTGTTTGTAAATATTGTAACTGAAGGAACGTTTACAGTTTACACGTTACTTTAGCAGCGCCTTAAAATTGCCTATTATTTTAAGGCCATGTTTAAAATATATATATATGTCTTGAAGTGGGTGGGAAGGAAGTGGCCAATCTTCCGGATAAGCAATAAATTTTTTGTTTCTTAGAAGAAATATATATATATAAATAGACTCGTAAAGGCAGATAATATTAAAAATTACACAAAACAGACAAACAGAAGATACAGTTAATCGAGCGAGGAAGTTACATTCAGTACTCGGAATCTCTATAAAACGATACGACTGAAAAATTCAAACGCGATATTGAAAAAATATTTATTTTGGCTGTAAAAGGCATACGCGCGATGATTGATGTAACAAATGTTATTGTTCCGCTGATTCATAGCTCACAGTCATTAAAAAAAACCGGGCAAGTGCGAGTCGGACTCGCGCACCGAGGGTTCCGTACAAACAAGATTCTAGGTCGACTGGAAGTACCCTTTAGGTTTTGATTCCCTTGCGAGTACTTGCGAGTTTCAAAATATGCAGCTTAAATTGCTGTTTCTTTTGATTGCATTGACATAGAAGTTTGATTTTGTTACAGCTTAAAGGTATTATAGACCTGAGTATTTGGTATGAATTTCAATTTAATACCTCTACGCGTTTATGAGGAAATGGGTAGTAAGTTTAAAATTATTAAAAAAAAATATATTATGTGATGTAACTAAAAATTTATGGTTTTCGTAATTTTTCCTTTATCTATGCTATAAGACGTTGCTTCGTACCAAATTTCAAGATTCTGAGTTCACGGGAAGCACCCTGTAGGTTTTGATTCCCTTGCAAGTGTCGAAAATTTGCGGCATAAACGGCTGTATCTTTTGATTGCGTTGGCTTAGAAGTTTGATTTTTTCACAGCTTCAAGGGACAGTAGACCTGAGTAATTGATATAAATTTCAGCTTCATACCTCCACGCGTTCCTGAGAAAAAGGGTCTTGACAGACGGACAGACGGACAACAAAGTGATCCTATAAGGGTTCCGTTTTTTTCCTTTTGAGGTACGGAACCCTAAAAAGAAAAGAATGCCAACCACGAGCGGGGCACACTTATGGAGGACTCCGTACAACTTTTTTGGGATGCATCACGCAGCATCCCAACAAATTTGTAAGGAGTCTAGTACTATGAATAATAAACACAAGTTTTAGTCCGGTCTAATTAGACGCAAAAAAATCGTAATCTCGGAATAACTCGCATAGAGCTGAAAATTGGTAGAGACGTTAAATACATCATTACAAATAAAACCTCAAAAGTCCCCGGGACGGGGTCTTTGTGCAAAATTTTTTATTCAAGGTCAAAGGTATGAAAATGAGGTTTTTCCAGTTTTTTGGGTACCGGTGGTAGGCATTATGTAGACTTTCAGAAAATATTTGCAAAAATTTATTCTGAATAAAAAAATTTGAGTTTGAGTTTGAGTTTTTTTTGCCCAAACTGTACATTTTATCACAAAAATAGGTAGTGCAAGAGTGTAGATCATAAAATTCTCTACAAAAAATATATATAATTCAGTCATTTTTTTACATACGACTTACCATTCCTTATGAATGGCGGGCTTAAAGTTTGGGAAAATCATATTTATGCTTATATTATAAAGCTAAAGAATTTGTGGAACTACTGCTTTTAATTGAGGAATTCGTTTTCTGTTGGATAGTCTTATTTATTGAGGAAGATTTGAGCTATATAACATCACGTCGGCACCAATAGGAGCAAAGAAACAGAGGAAAATGGGGAAAAACGGGGAAAATTATTTGTGAGGGCTTATCTCACAAATGGCTGAAGCATATTTTATGTTATTTGGCACAGATATAAATTAGACTACGAGGAAGGACATGGGCTATTTTGTTTCTCGGGAAAATGTACGGTTTCCGTGAAATATATAATTAACAGGGCGGAGCGGAACTTCTTGTACTACAGCATACGAGGGCTGTTCTCAGCCAAACATACTTCTGTGTGACTTATTACCGTTACCAAATCTAAACTTTTCGAGTCTCGAAGAGCAACAGTACGCTTGCAAGTCACTCAGAAGTGTGTCAGGCCGAGAACATTTCAATTTTTTCAAACAACCCTATAGTATGTAGTACTAGATGTTAAGCGTGGCTCCGCCCGCGTTAATTATAAATTTCACGGAAACCGTAAATTTTCCTGAAAAACAAAATAGCCTATGTCCCTCCACGTTGCCTATTCTATATCTGCCAAATAACATAAAAATTGCTTCAGCCGTTTTGTAGATTCCTTTAAATAATTTTCCCCGTTTTTCCCAATTTTCCTCTGTTTCTTCGCTCCTATTGGTGGCAACGTGATGTTATATAGCTCAAATCTTCCTCGATAAATAAGATTTTCCAAGAAAAAACGAATTCCTCAATTCAAAGCAGTAGTTCCACATATTCTTTAGCTTTATAATATAAGCATAGATATGATTTTCCCAAACTTTAAGCCCGCCATTCATAAGGAATGGTAAGTCGTATGAAAAAAAACGACTGAATATTTTTTGTAGAGAATTCTGTGGTCTACACTCTTGCGCTACCTATTTTTGTGATAAAATATATAGTTTGGGGAAAAAACAGGAAAAACCTCATTTTCATACCTTTGACCTTGAATAAAAATTTTTGCACAAGGAGGATCCCCGGGGATTTTTGAGGTTTTATTTGTAATGATGTATTTAACGTCTATACCAATTTTCAGCTCTATGCGAGTTATTCCGAGGTCAAATGTTTAATTTTCCCGGGGTATTTTCGGTAATTTTTAAACCATGCTGTCATTTCGATTTTTGAATAAAAAATAAAAATATATTTTGGGAAAACACAGTCAAAGGATGTTAAAGGATAATTTTTGTCCCTTATGAAGTACAGTTTTCTCGCTAAAGGCATAAATAAAGATGCAAAGAAGTTGGGGGAAAAATCTAATCATCAGAGTTTGAAAAGAACTACAGTCCAGAAAACATAATATTATGTAAATAGATACTAATTACTATAACGGTTACACAATATTATTATCAATTCGATTCAATTTTTTCCCTCATATCCGAGCAAAAAAAAAGAACAACAGAATAAATTTTAAAACCGAAACGATACTATAGAACCTGGGTACGGAACCCTGAAAAGAAAAAAAAAACAACACAAACACAACGCGCTGCCTGACGGATCCGGAAAGCTTTATTCTCTCCTCAATCATTGGAATAACAAAGATACAGGATGTGCAGTAAAAACGTTAACTTTTCACCGACACTTAGCGGTAAGCGGTTATCATGCAGCGGTGGGAAATATATTCTATTTTTGAAATTGTTTCATAGATAAAGAAAATAGATTAATAGATAATAAGTAATATTATCAAAGTAAATACAGGTCTACCAGAATCTGATGGAAAATTTTGACGGCAGATTTTCAAAAAATATCCTTGATGCACGTTTCATCAGCCGGTTTAAGGAAAATAAAGGATCAAAATGTTTTATTCCAATTACCCTGGTATTGCTAGAGTCAGTTTATTTTCTCACTTTTTGCCATCAGATTCTGGTAGATCTATAAATTATAATATTTGTGATCGGTGTTACACAAATAACGTCTAATAAGGAAACAGTAGGCTCAAGCTAATTTTACCACCGAATGCTATAGTAATAAAATATTTAGTAATAATATAGATTAGGGCAGTGTTTTTTAACCTTTTTTATGATGACACCCTGGTAGAAAAAATATTTCGCGAGAGGTTGAAAAACACTGGATTATAGGGTAAAGTAAATGATTAATCTTTGCTTGTATTTAGATATCTTGTACAGTGTACTGCGCTGTATTTGTAATCACTAATCAGTGTTAGTAGAATTTTTGTGACGTCCCACTAAAATCTAAATAGACTCATGTAGAGGTATATTGTATAGACCGTATGTTACCTATACGTTTAAGCCTTTAATCGATGATAGTGTAATATCAAAATTTTAAGTCTTTCTTATCAAACTGATAACAGATAATGTGTAAAGTTCTTGAGGGAACATTTCAATATCAATGTATTCTTAATTTAAAAGCTATTTTCTCCTTATCTGCTAAGAACTTAGATACAGTTTTATGTCTTATTTATCTCGTTCTATATGGGCTTTATGTAAACAAACTCTTGTCATATAAAGTTTACACATCCTATTTTAGTATCTTAAATCTTAATGAAGATATACAGTGCAACCTCGATAAAGCAAATCTGAGGGGAATAAGAAAATATTTGTGATACATAGGTATATTCTTTATGAGATAATAATTATTATTATCGACGATAAAAAGCCAGAATCAGGAGTTCTTTTTAAATAGAGACTTAGTAGAATTACTTATCAGTGAGGGAAATGAACTGGAAATAAAAATTAACTGCTAATGAGCTCATATGAACCAGGTATAGTTCTTGCAATCTACGAGTGCGCGTCGCCCTTAGTTGTGTGAGTGCCCATATCTATGCACGCGTACATGGCTCGCTGGCTACTGACTGCTCCGTCATGTACGCACACTAACGAAAATGTCTATTCGCATTTTCAACTACAAATAAAGGCTACGCGCACTCGTAGATTGCAAGAACTATACTTAGGCAGCAAATTAAAAAAAACCTAAATTACAAAACTGCTCATGCCAAAATGCGTTTAGGCCTTTTCGAAAACGAAGTTAGATGTCAAAATGTAGATTTGACACCTGACTTTGCTATTGAAACTGGCCAAAGCATTTTGACTCAGCGCCCTATTTATTAGCGATAGATCGAAACAATCGCTCGCAATTACTCGCAAATATTCATCAAAATACCTGAGTTACTAATTAGAAACTAATTCTCATAATACATTATTACTGTACTCATATATTATAATATTATGCATTAACATACCAAGCATAACATGCTCTTTTAGACATAGAATCATCGTTGCTTTTAGAGTAAAGAATAATGCGTATAAATTAAAGATGCATTTTTTATTATCACCTAACATACTTAATATATCCCCTAACACAGGTAAACTTTACTTAAAAGGGGGTCTCAAACATTGTTATTATATTGCATTTTAAGTTTGTGAATAAAGATTTTGTATTTGTATTTTTTGTATTATTATATTCATTGAATTTTTAGTTGTAATTTTTCCCCAAATAGGTAAACAAAATAAAATACTTACCTTACCTCCGAAGAGCTTCTTTTGTTTCATCGGTCGGGCAGTAGCGATGATGATGATGATAATGATGAATTCTGCAACAAATAGAGGGGTCAAGCTGGTGCATCGTTAACATAAACTGTTCCGAATGATTTACTGCTTCCTGAACGGGAGGGCGGGGCACCTGATACCATGTGCTGTTTCCATGATGTTTCCTACTGGTCGTGTCATTATCGTGTATGCTACTACCTATTAGAGTAGATACAGTAGATTGAATTTTGATCATCGGTGCATAATCATATGCCTACAACTTACTGTCGAGGAGTTTCAAAAGTCTTCTTTTAAAATACTTACTTAGTATTAGTTTTAAGCTGTAAAGTAAAATATTACTATATAATATACTATAAAAAGTTCAAGTTACTTTTTATATTTACATTTAACAATAACAATTATTAATAGATGAAAAAAAAATCATAATCATTGAATCTGATCGAAGACGTAGAGTTTTTAATTCTAGCTCACAAACCTAGATGGCGCTACGTGTAGTCTAAAGTGCTCTACATCGATATAAACACGACAAGTTTTTCGAAAATTAAAGTTTAATTGTTGTAAATAACTAGTTATTAATTATTATTATTGTAATAATTAAAAAAAATAATACTTTAAACATAGTTTGTAATACTATAATGTAATTTTTTTATGTTTACTAGAATAATCTTATTAGTTTTAGATTTTTTTCGGGTAATACAGTAATACTCAATAATTAATAACACTGTAACTTGAACTTTAATAAGAAGGTACTTTATTTGTACTTATTTCAAATTTAAATGTAATAAATCATAATATGCGTAACACGCGTTAACGGACTCTACATATTGCGGAATACTGATTTAATCCACATAACAGAAAGCTTTTGTTTTGTAAATTACTGGCAATTGCCAGAGAACCATTCACAACCGAGAGCCCTCGATCAGATCTGTTTTGGCCAATTTCGTTTGTGCACTGCCGAAGTCCTTTTAAATATACCGAACGCTTTCAGAATAACCTCAAGCGCACTTGAACTTTACCTATTGTGTTCGAAAAAATGCAGCCATTATTTTATATTTTCAGTATAAACTATCTGATTGAGATTTCCACTTTGTTTTGTTTTACAATGAGCTAAGTGGTCTTTCATTTCTTGGGTAAGTATTGAGTTAAAACATACGCTTATCTTGAAATTATTCTTAGTTTTAAAGCAATTTTGTCTTACTTAATTGTTAAAAATGTTTGATACTTATGCTTAAAAATTGATCATGACTCTACATTGTAGTTAAGTTTTTAATTTTATATAATTGGGGAAAAAATCAGTTCATACTCGTTATTTCTACATTTCCATTAGTTCTACAAGTCTTATCAAAGTGTTAAAAGCGGAAAAAACTATTGTCACACCCTCGCCAAATCTTTCAAACTTAGTCATTACTACACAATGGTGAGCAATTTGTTAAAATGATGTCATAGCAGAACATTCTGGCGATTCCGTTATCAGGAACAAGATAACAGATAACAAAGGACATGCAGGTATACCGAGAACTCGACTCATCCATTTTAATCTAGGGAATCACCTATTTCACACGCAATTTCTAGCTCCTACTTTCCTACGCATTCATTGCACTGTTATTAATCTAACTACTTTCCTGTGATTAAAAGCTTGTAGTTTTATTATAGCAATTAAATCTTAGAGTAAAAACATTTAAGTCGTATTTGAGCCTAGTAGTTAGCGAGATTTATTATTAATATAATATTGACTTTTATAAAGTAATAATTCATGCGCTGAGAATTTAATAATTAATCAAAGCGAATGTCAATGTAAATTACATAGAACGACTCCGTAGGCAAAAACCATCACAAAACTAATTTAAAAATGCGACCGGTCGCTATCAATAATACCATCACACACAACTGGATACTTTGTTATTACGAGAAAACAAACAAAGTAAGCGCTACGTTCTCAAAAGCTCGCGAAGTGCGCTTCTGTTCATGCCATCCTTGCGGCGAGCAACTTGTTGCCGTTGTGAACTTTTAAGTTTCCGGCGACGACGATATCTTCCGTCCCTGTCGGGGGAGGAGTCCGCGCGGGGAGCCGGCCGGTCGAGCCGCTCGCACGCCGGGCGCCGGCAGTCAGTCGCCTCGCGAGCCCCGATCGGAGCGGTGTTGTTGCGCCGCGCACCGCGCACTTCGATCGTTATGCGTTCGAAACAAGTTTGACGGGAAATTCGTAAACTTTTCCGAGTACACCTGGACTATGCAGCGATGTGTGTGTGGACTGTGATAAACTAATTAGTGACAAACGCAAAGTGAAACGATAAAATGTTATCTCTGGAATTATTTACGGTGTGTTATGCGCTGTGGAGCTGGCTCCACTTGGGCGCGAGCGGCGCGTCGTTGACTAGTCGAGTGGCGGAGGCTCCGCAGGAGTGCGAGTGGCAGCGCGTGTCGGGCGGCGCGGGGGAGCCCACGCGGGTGCAGCTGGCCTGCTCGCTGCGGACCGCGGCCGGCGCCACCGACCTCCTGGCTGGACTCAGCGCCTCGCAGGCGCAGCGCATCACCGCGCTCGACCTCCACTGCACCGATGTTTTATTCTTCGAGAGCTCCCTTGACGTCGGCCGAAGAAAGGAGGAGGGCACGGAGATTCTCTCGCGGTTTCACAACTTGAAAGAAATGCGAATTGAATCGTGCAAAATAAGATACGTGCCGTCAGCTGTTCTGTCGCCGCTCAGCAGTTTGCGCAGTTTGAGCATAAGGACGCACAACACCGACTGGTCCGCAATGTCCATGGAATTTCACCGTGACTCCTTCCGTGGATTGACTGATTTGCGGCACCTGGATTTGGGAGATAATAATATTTGGATTCTCCCCTCCGAAATATTTTGCCCGCTGTACAATTTGAAGGAGCTGAATATTACGCAAAATAGACTGCAGGATATATCGAATTTGGGATTCTCCGACTGGGGAAACGGCCCGACCGCCCCCGGAAAATCGTGTAACACAGTTTTAGAAACGTTGGACATGTCGTATAATGAAATTAGCTCGTTGCCGGACAATGGACTATCGAGTTTACGTGCATTGCAAAAGTTGTTCGTGCAGAACAACAGAATATCTTCTGTGGCGGATCGTGCTTTTGTGGGTCTGAGTGACTTACAAATACTTAATTTATCGACGAACGCTCTGACTGCCCTCCCGCCGGAGATGTTCCAGTCGTCGAGGGACATAAAACAAATATATCTCAATAACAACTCAATAAGTGTTTTGGCGCCCGGTCTTCTGGAAGGATTAGATCAACTCCAGATATTAGATCTCTCGTCGAATGAGCTGACAAGTGAGTGGGTGAATAGAGACACGTTTTCCGGCTTAGTCAGATTGATTGTTTTGAATTTATCTCACAACAGAATTACAAAAATTGACGCTTTATTATTCCAAGATTTAAATAATTTACAATTCCTGAGCCTCGAATATAACAACATAGCTCGTATTGCTGATGGTGCCTTTTCCAATTTGAAAAACCTACATTCTCTATCTCTGGCCCACAATAATATCGTGGAAGTCGACAGCGGCCACTTTTCAAATTTATATGTCCTAAACCAGTTGTTCTTGGACGGCAATAGAATAACAAAGGTGGAGCCCCGGTCGTTTGAAAATATAACGAAGCTTCATGACTTAGGCCTCAGTGGGAACCAGTTATCTGAGGTACCGGAAGCAATTAAAACTCTAAGATTCTTGACATCTCTCGACTTAGGAATGAACAGGATCACAAAAGTGACGACAACACATTTCGACGGCCTGGACGATTTATATGGCCTCCGCCTCGTGGGTAACAAGATCGAAAAGATATCTAAGGATACGTTCGTCGCACTGCCGTCACTACAAATACTAAATTTGGCATCGAATAACATCGACCAGATTGACGACGGCGCTTTTGCATCAAATATGCAGCTAAAAGCTATCGGCCTCGATGGAAATAAATTAGTCGATTTAAAAGGAATTTTTACCAACACACAGCCGCTAGTTTGGTTGAATGTCTCGAATAATGAATTACTCTGGTTCGACTACAGCCACATACCTACGAATCTCGAGTGGCTGGATATGCATGAAAATAAAATTGAGAAATTGGAAGACACATATGGTGTGAAGGAAACTAGCAATATAAAAATGCTGGATGTTAGCAGCAATAAAATCCGAAGTATCGACGAGTTTTCGTTCCCGAGTAGCGTTGAAACTGTTGTTATAAACAATAACTTCATCGAGAAAATAAATCCAGGTACTTTCCTACAGAAGTATAACCTGAACAAAGTAATGCTTTACGCGAATAAGATAAAAACATTGGACGTCAGTGCTTTTGCGATATCAGCTGTTCCAGAAGATAAAGATTTACCTGAGTTCTATATAAGCGAGAATCCGTTTGAATGTGACTGCACAATGGAATGGCTTCAAAGAATAAACCAATTAAATAACCAAAGGCAGCGCCCTCGAGTAATGGATTTAGAAAGTGTGCGATGCTCTTTAACCCATTCTCGGAGCAACTCCGATATGCTCTTACTAGAGGTAAAGTCGTCTGAATTTTTATGTGAGTACGAATCTCACTGTTTCACTTTGTGCCATTGTTGTGACTTTGATGCCTGTGATTGTAAGATGACTTGTCCTGATAAGTGCTCGTGTTATCATGATCTAACTTGGAACTCCAACGTGGTCGATTGTTCCAGCGCCGGTTACGATCACGTGCCGGAACAAATACCGATGGACGCGACCGAAATTTATTTGGACGGAAATGATTTGAAGGAACTAGGCAACCATGTCTTTATCGGAAAGAAAAGATTACAGGTTTTATATCTGAACAACAGCAATGTAAACACAATACAAAATAGAACATTCAACGGTATCGAATCTCTGCGAGTACTTCATTTGGAAAACAATAACATAGAAGTGTTGAGGAACACACAATTCACGAGGCTCCAGAATCTGAACGAATTGTATCTTCAAGATAATAAAATACGAATTATAGAGAACGATACCTTTAATTACCTGCCATCGCTGGAGTATTTGGACCTTGACAATAACGGTTACGTTGATTATATGCCGTGGCGGGTCATTACGGACAACAATCCTCGCACGCGCGTCTCAGTCGATGGCAACAAATGGATATGCGATTGTAAAGATGTGGCACAATTGAATCAATGGCTCGTAAAAAAATCAAAAGACACTGAGACAATGATGTGTTATTTCGCTCACGACCAGCCCATGAATAAAACAATCGCGGCCGTTGCGAAGGAATGTAAAACTGAGGCCACAACCGAAGAGACCGGCACAGAAACGCTGAAGAGATTGTTTATTGAGAGTAATGATGGCGTAGAAAATTACATACCGTATATTGCCGCAGTATTAATAATATTTATCATTCTACTTTTGATGTGCGCAATTCTGTTCATGTTCCGCGAAGACTTCAAGTTGTGGTTACATTCTAAATATGGAATAAGAATCTTCAGCTCGACACCGAAAGATATGAACGACAATAAAAACAAGCGTTTTGACGCTTTTTTTGTGTACAACCCACGCGATGAAGACTTCGTTATTCGTGCAGTGAGCTCCGAGTTAGAAAATTTAGGTTACGCTCTATGTTTACAACATAGAGATTTGCAGCTCATCGAAAGACGATCCAGTGATAGTTTAGTTAGTGCATCCGAGAGCTCCAAAAGACTGGTGATAGTGCTATCAATAAATTTCTTGCAACAAGAGTGGTACTCGCCCGAGTCGAAGGCGGCCGTACAGAGTGCTGTAAATTCAGTGAACGTTAGGCATAGACGACAAAAGATAATTTTCTTAGTGACGACAGACTTGAGTGCCATAAACATTGACCCAGACTTGAAAGTGTTGTTAAAAACGTGTACAGTGATAGTGTGGGGGGAGAGGAATTGTTGGGAGAAGCTAAATTTTCGATTGCCCGACGTGGACATCACGTTACCGAATCGGACGCTACACAACGCGAATAACGTGAAAGCGGGCAATCGGGAAGGATTTAATAGGCATGGTAATTTAAGGTACACGGCCCCCCCGACGTCTCACGATCCGTGGTATAAGTACGGGATGGCGCCGCCTATTCTAATGATGTCTAGCCCTATGCATTCCACCAGCGCGAGCGCCGAGGTCTCCGCCAGGAGTACCGAGGACGAGACGTGCTCGGTAGCCAGTAGCGAAGGTAGACCTGACGATAGGCTGCCCCACCACCACAGCTATGTATCCATAGATAATCACCAATGCGAGGAGCGCCCCCTCAGGCCTCCCCAGCAAATACCCATGTCTAATACGAGACCAGGCAACGTTAGAAAAACGTATTTTGTATAAATTGTGATAGAACGTGTAAATAGTTTTGTAATTTATAAAAGGCTTTGTATCGAATATATGGTGCTGAGTACTACAAAATTTTGATCGATTGTTTGTTTATGTACCTTGTAATTTCTGTGTAAGTAGAGTACCTGTTTTTGAAAACATTTGTAATACATTCCTTGTCTGAGGTTTACGGTTCCTGCTCTATGTAGAGTCTGAGATTCGTTAAAATAAGTATATTACTTATTTTAACGAATACTTTGTGATAAATAAGGTACTTATTTTATTCTAATACTGTAATATAATTTTCATGATTATAACCAGAGAAATAAAGAATCTTTGTTGTTTCTTATCGCTCCATTTCGAGCTACAGAGTAATATCTTAAACAAGGATTTTTTATTCATCTGACTAACAGTGTAAATATAGGTATAGATGTGGAAGAACTGAACTGTACCCTAGTCAATTGTAAATAGTTTGTAGCGTAAGTATAATTATATAATTTGTGATGTACTGTTTAGATATGAATCGAACAAATCGTATTTATTAATTACGCTTCCAAAATACAGAGTATAAATAAAATTAATATTTTCTCAATCAATGAATTTTATTCCTCTCAAATTTTCAAATTAAGTACACATTAAAGTAAGAAACAAATTGACTTAAAATTAAGATGATTCTTTAAACTAAAGATTGACTTACTAGTAAGGGAGCCCTAGAACAATTTTTTTATTACTAACAAGCAAATATTTTGTGAGTAGCTTCATTTTGATACGACAAACAACTTTTTTATCTGCGAAAAATCTTGAAAGTGGTAGCTAACAGAGATAGAAAGGATTTCATATTTTGATTTGATGGTCCTAAAATATGGATTGTTATATTTAGAATATGGACAATGTCACTCTTAAATTATATAACTACATATTAACCTACCAATATACAGAAAACCAGCTGTTAGGGTTCCGTTTTAGGGTTCTGTAATCAAAAAAATTTAAACTTAGAACAATCCATATTTTAGGACCATCAAATCAAAGTATGAAATCCTTTCTATCTCTGTTAGCTACCACTTTCGAGATTTTTCGCAGATTAAAAAGTTGTTTGTCGTATCAAAATGAAGCTACTCACAAAATATTTGCTTGTTAGTAATAAAAAAAAAATGTTCTAGGGCTCCACTATAAAATTTTAAAAGTCTCTACAGTCAAATTATAAATTGTAGGAGCTAACTTTCATTACAGTAACAGTTAGCAGAAAGTACAGTAACTGTAATCAAGACAATAATTAGGCTGCTTCCTACTTACATTTTACCGTAGCCAAACATTAAGTTAATTTATCATCTTTTGTTTAAAAACTCTATTTTAGTATTCTTTACTACTACATTATTTTTTATACCTTACTAAAAAGTTTTCTTCTACTGCTTTCTTTTTCATAATCTTTAATTTCTTTCATCCGACATCAGACATCTTCATAATGTTTTATACAAGTGGCCAGCAACAGGTCAACATGCCAGTATCGGTTTAACAATGGAGAAAATTCATATCTCACAATCTCGACGTGATAGATGAAAAATCCACCGTCACAATCAATTTATTGTATAACATTATTCGCCCATCCACATCACATACAGCGGATAAATATTTATTTTATCTAAATTGATCGATCGGGGATAAGATCTGGTGGTCGTAAGGTTTTAATTTTAAAAATGGCCGCGACGGAGCCGCGCGCGCCCGCTGCGCTCCTATAAATCATGCGCCCGCGCCGACCCGGTATGAGTACACCTTGTAATTGACTTTTGATTGCGCTTCGATGTCTCTTCTTATTTAAATAGCTAACTTCGACTAACAATACATCATTGTTGCTATCTCCGTTTATTTTTATAATGAAGCTTTACATGCCATAAAGGAAAGGACGTTATGATAAATTATCGAGATTAAAAACTACAGTTATCGATTACCTATATAGATTATTTGTAGTAAATTAATTATATGAATCTAAAGTTTGACTAAGATCGGAGTTTAGACAATAGATTTTTTTGGTAGAGCATTTTTTATATTCATGGACCATGGTCCATGAATAAAAAAATTCAACCGTCAACCATGGTTGATGGTAGCAGTTATTTATTGGTGATAAAATTTAAGGAAGCAAAATCAAATATTTCAAACTAGACAGTCCACATTTCACATTTAAAATTCCTGTTGTCGAGATATTAGGCAATTTGTAAAAATGTAGAGTTTAGCATCGACCGCCAAAATGCGCGTGAGTAGACACGAATTTGACTGGTTTTTTAATTAGTTTTCGACCTAAGACAGGCTTCGACCTACCGATTTGCTAAATTGAAATAAATTAATTTAATATAGTGATAAATTATTTAATACTAGCTGTTGCCCGCGACTTCGTCCGCGTGGACTTTAGTTTATAGTTTTTCCCGTACATCGATTGAATAGTTAACGCGCAAAATATCATAAAAGTATATTGTGTGGAACAATATACTTTTATGATATGATAGATGTTCCGCGCGGCTTAGGAATGTCAAGCAAACTGTACATTTTTCCACAAAAAAAGAAACCTGGGTCCTTTCACGTGGTCTATTCTTCATGTGTGCCAAATTACATAAAAATTGCTCCAGTAGTTTTTTAAGATCTCCGTTTTTTCCACATTTTCCTCTTTTTTTTTTCGCTTCTATTAGTTGTGGCGTAATAAAATATAGCTTATAGCCTTTATCGACAAATGGGCTATCAAACACTGAAAGAATTTTTCAAATCCGACCAGTAGTTCCTGAGATTAGCGCGTTCAAATAAGCCCTTTCAAATAATTTAGCCCGTTTTTTCAACATTTTCCTCTATTTCTTCGCTTCTATTAGTCTTAGCATGATAAAATATAGCCTATAGCCTTCCTCGATAAATGGGCTATCTAACATTGAAAAAATTTTTCTAATTGGACCAGCAGTTCTTGAGATTAGCGCGTTCAAATAAGTCCTTTCCAATAATTTCCTTCCGTTTTTTCCACATTTTCCACTATTTCTTCGCTCCTATTGGTCGTAGCGTAATAAAATATAGCCTATAGCCTTCCTCTACAAAGGGGCTATCTAACACTGAAAGATTTTTTTTAAATCGCATCAGTAGTTCCTGAGATTAACGCGTTCAAACAAACAAACAAACTCTTCCGCTTTATAATATTAGTATAGATGCAGACGGAATAATCTTTTAATAACTAACAGTTATGTTTTGATGTGTCTATTAAAAGTTAATCCACGATTAACATAATATTTTAAGTGCATAATATAATATGTCGGTGTATAGGTAGAAATGTAAAGCAATTTATTAAGTATCATAAAAATTAGTCAATTTTATAACTCCTAATGATGGGTCATTAGTGGATATCTTAATTATTGTAATTTGATAAATGTGATTTGATGACCGTCTGGTTTCGTAGAGAATTGAGATAAGGAAATGACAGGAATCATAGGCCGATATAAATAGTCAGTACTCAAGATGCATCTCGGTCTCAAGACGCGGTTCGGCTCTGTGATTGGTCCAAATTTTGACAGCCAACCAATCACAGAGCCTAAACCGTGTCTTGAGACCGAGATGCATCTTGAGTACTGTCTTTTTATACCTGCCATAGATCAAAAGTGTTATTCGTAAAGTCAAGAAGTGTTATTTGTAAAGTGTCCCCAAAACAGACCCAAAGATAGAACCATCAGCTGGTGCCTGGTGACGCGCTCTTTGCTTCAAAAGGTATCTAAATATTATGTCTATCAATGTATGTTGTGGTAAAACCTTATACCAGCGACCACTTATCCCAATAGACGCCTAATGCAAGGCAAATACTGTCTGGCAACATGTAAGACTAATAGGTCTTACTTGAGACAATTACAGCGAAATCTGTCTCATTATCGACCACTTCCGTGACCTATGTACATCTCATGCGTCTACTACTAAATAAAATACGATAAAGGCGAAATATGGCTCCCTGTACAGTAAAATGGTGTGGAAAATGTAGCCAATCGTCTAATTTTAGCAAAGACGGCATAACTTTTCATAGGTAAGCCAATTTTAAGATTTATATTGTCAGGAATCAATTTCTTCAGAGCTCAACTTACGCTGGTCCGAATACGTCAAGGAAAACGTTTGTTTATAAGTATTTCCCTTTCTATCATACACAAACTAGTAATCCTTATCCTTTCTTTCATTACTGTCAAGCCCAGTCAAGCGTCACTAGTGATGCGATGATTGACTTTTTATCAGTTAAACAAATTGTTTTTTTTTTCATGTTGTTGAAAAAGAGTAATATTTTATGAATTGTTTCTGTAAACGTGTGTAAGTATGTGTTTTTAAATTTTTAACCGACTTCCAAAAAACGAGGAGGTTATATGTTCGGCTGTGGATATTTTTTTTTTGTGTGTTCAACGATTACTCCGCCGTTTGTGAACCGATTTTCGAAATTTTTGTTTTGTTGTATTAGGTTTCACTCCAATTTGGTACCATATTCACAAAAGCGGTGATCTGATGGGATCCAGGAGTAATCGAGGGAACTCCTCGAAATTTATATGGAAACATATGGTGATTTTGGTTTTATGTGAAGTGTACTAAGAATATGCTACCAAAAATTCAAATATTGGGTCAAGGTATACCATGGTTTCGAAGATGCTGAGAGAACTCCTGACTCCTTATAGATACACGTTTGGGAGTTTCGGCGTTGTTTTAAGTACAGAAAGCATATGCTACCACGCAATTCAAATTCATCACCATCATCATCGTCATCATCATCATTACCACGTCGTGTTAAAAAAATATTGATACACACAGAACTAACTGGTTGAAGTATCTACGGGTAACTGCATACCTTTAGAGAATATATCAATTCTAAACTGCTCATCTGCACTGCAAAGAATAAATTTGACTACAACGGCAGAAGATAAGAGCGAAAAGTCATCAAGATTTAGACAGTGCCATAGAATCAATTTGCTTATCTCAGTTTGCTGAAAATACTATTGAGTACATAGCAGGTTTTGTTGCTAGCTCTTTAATAAAGCATTTGAAATGTAAAACCTGCATAGGGGCATTGATTACTTTAAACGAAAATGCTAACAGTTTTATAGCTTACAGAGACATGGGTGGCTTAATCTACCCATCACAAAGTGTTGTTAAAATTTGCCGTCGCTGTGAAGTTATCATGAAATTGTATATTGGAGGCGTAAAGAAAAGTGAACCAAGCAGAGTTTTTAGTCAATAAAACTTCAAGCAGCTTTATTGGTGAACAACTTTTTTCAGAAATAAGTTTCCATCAATTTCATTATGAAGAAACCAATCATGTGGTGGATTTAGCAAATAGTGTGATGTATAAATACATAACTACAAGATTGGTATTTCTTACAAAATCTTCGGTTCAGAAACCTGCAGTTCGGAGAATTTATACGAAGTTAATTCATTTTAAAAATGATTAAATATTAATTTATAAAAGTCTTTTCTTCATTCTACACTTAAAAATAAAATAAATATTATGTACTGTTTTTTTTTCTTTTGGCCAGCGCTTCTCGTACTTCCCATCACTAGTTATGATTTATGACATGCCGTGAATTTGAATTGGCCAATCGTAATGCATTTCTTCCCTCACCCCGCGCGTCGCTTACCTCAGCGCATTGACACAATTATTTGTTAAGAGAAATCAAAACATTAGGCGTCTATTGGGATAAGTGGTCGCTGCCTTATACGCTTGAGGCAAATCATTATTATCATACAAGAAAAAAAAAACTTTATAATATATTTATGACAGAGTTCCCGTTAGACGAAGATAACCATGAGTTAGTTAGTATAAGTTTGCCAATAACTTTTTTCCTTAAAGTCTTTGGCTGTAGATCTTATTTCTAAAATATTGTTATTGATATCGCTCATCGGATTCGATGCATTCGATGATTATATGCACGATCAAAGTGCCGAAATATGCATGCAAGTATGCACGAATAAATGGCCGAAATATGCTCAAAATATGGACAGTCAAAAGTCACTAATCATTAAAATTTATTAAATTTTTGAAGAGCACTGCTTTCCGGTGGTGCCGTTAATAAAAGCGTCAATTTTATAATTCCCTCAAATGGATTTGATTTTCATTTTTTTAAACAGCACCAATAATAATTTTCTACCAACATTTTCCGATTGCAATCTTAATGCTCATGGAACTTCAATAAATCGGTAATTTTCTACTTTATTCCCTTTTTTTAATAATGTTGAAAAATTTTGTTTCTAGATAGATATTGTACCTATATCGGTGCTATCGGGTGCATCGCATTATTTTAATGGGGATGGAGCAACATATTTGAAGTGTTTTGATCTATCCTACCTGTGTTTTGTGGCCTCGGCGTGTGTCATGATAGCTAGTTTGGAGACTACGAGGGCATAAAACTACCGAAATATGCACAATCAACGAAAAATTGCCAAAATATGCACTATCGCCTAAAAAGTGCTATTATATGCATTTGCATATGCAAGTATGCAAATGCATATAATAGCAATGCATATAATAATCAAAATATTTTTATATTTTGATTATTATATGCATTGCTATTATATAATATCAGAGAAGTTCATTCATATTTCATAAGCAGATGGCTGACCTACGTAATTTGGTCGTATTACGTCAGACCTATCCGACAGATCACAGCTAACATTAAGGGCATTCCCTACGGAGATTCCGTAATTGACCGTATTTAAAACCTTATAAACTCATAGAAAGCTACAAAGTTATAATAAAAATACAGCAATAATCTTCAGTATATAAACATTCCTTTCGCCGTTTCTATTTTTGTTTATTATACTCATGATATCAGCTTCCAAAGTAATACTAATTTGTTAAAATTCGAGCATAGATTCAGCATCTCCTTAGGATTTACAAATTACTTTTATTTGAAACTCACGCCAATAGATCGACAATATCATAAGCTACATATTCGCCGTTTAAAATTTTTTTAGGACAATTTTGAACAAAGATAAGTAAAAATAATAGGGTTTTGTCGCGATCTCGGCAACGCGGTAAATGTATGGCCAAGGTCGTTTGCTCGGGGGACGGCCTTAAATTGACATAATCTTACCAATTGACGTAGGTCCGTCAACTGCTCATAAATTAATTTCTTCGATGGTACTTACCTTACTCGATCTCTTACCATGCGTCCTCCTAATACCAATAGAAGTTTATTTACAAGGATCGGTTTCAAATTGTCCCTATCAGTTGTTAGTGAGTCTCATTCATTCCCGTCCACGCCGTTACAACCTCAACTCATCACCTTTTTTCAACGCAACCCGATATTCTAGCCCAAACCAGTTTGATCGAATTGTCACCACAATTGATTGTGTTAATTCAAACCACGCTAGTCTGTTTCCGTTCGAAGGATTTTGATTAAATAACGTATTAGAGGTTAGATTTGTTGAATTGTTATTTGTAGAATACCAGTATTTTTAATTTGTGGGTTATTTTAGTGGCAGTTTCCAATGTTCTGTTTTTATTTAACTTGAAAGTTTAACTAGTGTTTCTCGATAAAAATAATATTTGCCCATATTAACTTCACTTCATTGTTCACAACAACAAAAATCTCTCAATTAAAAAAGTCTAGTCAATTAGCGTGGTCAAATCTCTTTAGGTTTGTTTGGGGTCCTTTTGACTTTTGAATATTTTCTGTAGTAAGTATAAAGATTTTGTCTGTCACATAGACCTATTCTAACTTTTGAAATCTTTAGCTCCGGCTTTATATCAGCGAAATCTCTGGTGCCAATTGATAGTCTATGGATGAACAAAAGGTATTAATAGTAAGGCGTAGGTCGCCAACAAATCCAACAATAGATTGTCTCTGGTTTATGATTCTATAAACGTTTACGACCGCATAAATGGCTTTTTGGACGGGGTTTTCAACTATAACGTCCCAGGATTGGTTTATTATAAAAGCTTATTATCGCCGTCCCCCATTAAAAGTTGGACGCTTAACAGAGTTCATGTATTAGTCAGTAAAGTAGAGAGTAGAGATAATATATGAGTGACCCTGTTAGAGTCTCTAAGCGGGAAGAGAATAGTTTTTTTGAAAAGGTCACTGCTACAAACCTGTTTTACACAATTTGAACATATTTTGCGGCGATGTAATTTTTTTTGCATGATTAAAATTTCTTTGTAGAGCGTAGCGAAAATGTACCTATGCCTATTGCTGCTGTTTCGTTACAATTTCTGCCAATAATCTCATAGTGATATCCATTGATTTTTAACCGACGTCCAAAAAGGAGGAGGTTATACGTTCGTCTGTTTTTATACACAACTTAGGAGCCTTACCTTCGCATTACAGCAAACTATGTGCATCACACGCCCAAAAATGCTTCTCTATCTTACTAAGCTAACATTAAATTTAAATTCACAGTCATTCAGTAGATAATGAATCATTTTATACCCTCCTTAATATATTTTCACAGGTAAATATGACCGACGAGAATTAAATTTAAAGTGGGAGATAAGTTTTATTTGGGGAACTTTTAACGATCGGTTTATCTTTACCGACGGATAGTTTTAATGATCTAAGCCTTGAACTTTAAATGTAAGGATTATTATGATCAAGCTGTATAGAATCCTTATTTATTATCACAAATATTCATTACTTTGCTACAAGTGAATTAAAAACATTTAAGCTGCAGTAAGTATTTAACATTTATTTACTATTTACGATTTTATGTTTGGAATAAATTCAAATGGAATTCGGTTTTTCTAATTTTAAACTTTTTTTAATTTCCGTTTCAAATGCCGTAGACATTTCAGCCGTACAGCCATGTTGCGTGTAGTATTTCTACAGCTGGTTATCTATATTTTGCCCAATGCTCGGAGCCCGCGAAGTAATTATTACAGCTCGCAGCTGTTTCCGTTGGGTGGAGTCAGTATTTTTTTACGAATGTTCTTCGATCATTGGTGGAAGACACGGGGGATTCGAAATTTAAATTTTGCGGGGGACAAACGTGTTGACGGCCAGGAATGTAACGCATATGCTTAAGGAACATGCTCATTAATTTTTTGCTGCAGAATGTTTACATTGGGAGTCTCGTGTCATAGGTAAATTAATCATTACGTTAATTATAGGTTGCCGCCATTTTTGTTTCGCTATGCACGATGGTTTTGAAACTGATATTTTCTAAACTTAGCAAAATTCCTTCGCACAAAAAGACTTAATTGTTTTAGTTTTCAACTTTAACTGCCGCACTTAAAATATGTAGTTAATTCAAAATGTTGACATAATTATTAAGCCCCATACATTATCTGCCAAACTCTTCATTAAATTCATGGTTCACAGACCAACAGAAATCAAAATCATAAAAAAGTTTTGAAAATTATGATTCTAGATTTCTGTCTTATTATGGCCTTAAATCATTGTTATCAGATGAGAGTGGATAGATGGATGGACAAACTAGTATTATCTACAATAATTTCTTTATAATTACAGATAATGTACGGATAACAAATCTTAAGCTGTACCATTTCGAGTCAGTTGACATTTAATTAAGCAGGTGCCGCTTTTTATGGCGGCTTAGCCATCAAAAATTACTATAATTACTTTCCTACGAATCTGAAAACGAAGAATTAAGTGAATGAAGTGGATACCTAAAATTTTATAATAAAAGAGTGATTACTTATATTTTTTACCTTGTACCTAATTTAAAAAAACCTTGTAATTTACCTACCTAAGTAGGTACTTCATCATCTGGAAAAGTATTTTGATATCGTTGAAAAAATATATTATTATCTATACATAATAGCCACATTTTTTTAATTTCAAATAATTTTCCGGTCCGAAATTCTCCATTCATGCTAAAAAAGTATAATTTTTAAAATTTTTAGTTACCTACTTCATCCATTTACGTCTTCAAATGTGGACTTATCTACTTTGATTAGATTCGTGGGTTTACGATACAATTAGAATAATAAAGATTTCAAAGAGCTTTCCCACGATAAGTGAAAATTCGTTTGTTTTTCATTATATAAAATACAAAACAAGTTTTAAATATATTTATATATTTGTTACTATAAATATAAAGTGTAATCATTAGTGTAGTAATATTTTTTTTATAATCTCCAGCATGTTAGGAGCCAAAAAGTCTAGTTATTAGCCGTAGACTGGAGGTATATTTTATTGTGACTAGATTATAATATGTCCGAAACTGTATAGGAGTATTTCTCCGCAATAAGATCCATAATTATTATATTATGTTATTTCCCGGAATCTAAAGTATCTTACTTATATAAAACTTACTTACTTACTTATATTATGTTCAAATCGGCCCAGCAGTTTGAGTCCAAAGAATCAATGGCTGACAGATACTCTTACTAATAAATTAATTTGTGCAGCGTTCAGAACTTCGAGTATTATTCGAGGTTCATTCTCTTTGTCTGTCATTTGACTTTCCAATACGCCAGACAAAGTCAAGCAAACCTTTAGGCTGTATCAGTCTATATACATTATACATAATTAGTTTTGAAGTGGACTTCAAGGATTATTTTAAGTTTTTTTTTTCCCTGGAGGGAATGTTTTTAAGTGCCACGAAGTTCACCGGGACAGCAAGTTAATAATATTTTATTGCTAAGGGGGACAAGTACAATATAAGAATGAATTACATAAAACATAGAGTTCATACTTCGTACTTGGCGTGTGTAACATTAATTTAAGATTTCCCCGCTATTTTCAGTAAGTACATTTGTTTGTTTTTCATTTGCATAAGTTGATAACATGACCTATATTCTAATTACCAGTACGTGTTACACATTATTAGTGTAAATTATTCGTATAGTAAATATTTTAGAAGTCGTAAAACCCTCTACAGAACAATTACAATAATGGCCACAAAGGCACGCAATAATTTTAGTATTTCGTGTATATTAATCTTAAAATATTAATGATTTCGTGTGTGCCCGGATTAGGGAGTTTTGGCGCCAATTAGGTGGTCATAGAAATTCTTTTGTTGCTACTTGCTAGTTGAGACTCTATGTTACTATTAAAACGTTTTCATTGTTTAATTTTTTTTATAAAATAAATACTTAAAACTGCAAAGAGTATGGCACAGTTAGCATAGAAGTCAAATAAATAAAAAAAATATGGAGTTAAATCCTATAGGCGATTTTTTTGCGGATGTTACTGGCTCTGAGTTCTGACTATGTTTTGTAATTTAGATTTTCTTTATCTTAAGAATTTTTTTCCAGATATTCGTGGATTAGAGACTAGATTGCTGGAGGAAGACCATTTTAGTTTGAATTTAAATACTATGACATTATGAAATTCAAATACCCATATAATTAATATTCTGTGTACTTTCCTTGACTCACAAGTTTCTCCATCAAATTTCATCTGTTTGACCATGCAGATGTAACAAACAAACACTCTTTCACCTTTATAATATTATTGGAAATTGGAATGGGCTCCCATAAAAAATTTTTTACAAATTAGATACATCATAAAAGCATAATATTTCTTATCTGACTGTACTAATTACTTCCGTTAAAACATGCGGTGGATAGACATCTCTAACCCTCTAAGATAGGGGATTTGCTTCTATTCATAGACATTTTTATGGATTAGGATTTTGTAAAAAAATCCTTCAAAGTTAATTTACCTTATAAGGTGGCTTTCCGATCTTTGCCGCAAACAACTGCGACCGACAAAATTCAAATAAAATGTCACTTTATGACCTAGGTTATAGGATTCATTTTGCTCTACGCCATTACTTAGCAGCAGCGGTGGTCGCTAGACCAATATCGGTAGAAAATAAAATCTACAGCCTACCTATGCTCTACGCCATTACTTAGCAGCAGCGGTGGTCGCTAGACCAATATCGGTAGAAAATAAAATCTACAGCCTACCTATACTATTACCTATATATATACCTATACTATATCCTATACATAAGTGATAAAGTGGCATTTTACTAGAATTTTCGTCGGTCGTGGTCTCTTGAGGCAAAGATCGGAAAGCCACCTTTAGAGTTAAAAGATGATCCTCATGACGTTGACTTTAGCCTGTAAACCAAAAATAAACTGATAAGCCGAAAAGTGGTTTTGGCGATAATGTAAAAATTAACGCCATTTTTTTGACCATACCATAGTCATCTGTCATCGATAGTTTCGAGTGGTATGCCATTTTGGAACTCGTTAAATACTTTTAACACGTGGAAATACTCAGCATAAACATTTTGGGAAAGAATTTATTGGTCCCAGAGCTTGTTAACCGATTTGAGAAATGAAGGAGTCTCCAAGTTCAGATTTAGATTTTTTTTATAACAAGGCGAATGATGAAAAATGTGGTGATGGTTTTTAAAAATTCACCCTGGTCCCTGAATGATAATGGCGAAGTTTTTTGTGCCAACTTGTCATTTCTTAATTTTTAATTGAAAATACTAAAAGTAAATTCAATGTGGTTAGTATTGTTGCATAAATTTAACTTGTCATAAGGATCATTAAGGTATTTTTTTAAATAAATAGTAAATACCTAAATCTTTTTATTTATAACTACTTCACTTATAAGTCTGCTCATATATAAACCACGTCTTAACACATTCCTTTGTTCTAACTTCTATGATATTTATACGTTATTTGCAGCGAATGCAAACGAGTGGTTCCTAGAAAACGGATACTTGGTGTATATTCTCACGCCTTTATTAGCCGATAAAACATGATACCAATTATGCACTATGTGTAACATGATGTTACATAATGAGTACAGAAATCCTATAGGGTAAAAAGTTAAAATTTGCAGTAACATTTTCTATATTATATTGTGTGGTAAATGTTGATGTACTTTAAAAAAATGTAGGTTACCGTTTTCAACTGACATAAAAAAAAAACGTTTAATAATGGCATAGCATTTTATTTGTTTGATTATTATGATTATCTACTTCAGCCGTTGAAGTTTTTTTTTATTGTGAGTTGTGACTTGATGAAATTAAACTCACAGAAACCCTTAATATTCGCTAGGGGGTACTTAACGAAAGTGCGGTTGGTAAAAACAGGCAGGACTCTAATTCCCATTTTCAACACACTCTAAAAATAATTCCATAAAAGCAAAACTTTCAAACAAACTATTCAAACACACAAACACGACCCCATAATGGTATAAAGCAGCCCATAAGCGGATTCTATACGAAGTTACATTCATGTTAAAAATAAAATTACGTATTGCCGACCATAGAGACAATATGAAAGGTCGCATACGGCCTATTATTGAAGACGTAAGTGGTTAAACAGTGTAACTAACAATTTGCAAATTTACGTTTTTTTTCATAAATGGATTGGACGCTTTAGATTCGGGAAAATATTCTTAAATAAAAAAAAATGTGGAATGTTTTGTATAGCCAGATGATAAAGGAGGTAAGTTATAAGGTTTGTTCAAATTATTATAAGGCGAAAATGAGTAGGTACCTAAGGCTATTTCCAATATGTTTTAAAATATCAGTTATCCACTTTACCCACTTACGTTTTCAATTGCGAATATCAGATGTAAATAATTCATGAGGTAGGTACACTTGTCACAAAATATTAAGTGGATACAATTGAGTATTATGTTGATTAGAGCACTGCTCTGCACAATGCCTAGTTCGTTAAAATTGCCTTCTCTCTGATCACAGAGAAAACTGTGGAGTGGATATTGCAACGATATTAAAATGCAAATATGGTACAGAAACGTCTGAAGTGCTTTAAATGTGCTTTGCTATTATAGTGGCTATTATAGACCTCGTAAGCACTAAAATCGTAAGAAGGTTTTAAGTAAAATCGAAATTTTTCATTTGGTTAATAGTTAAAATAAAGGCTGCTCTACAAAGAATCTTGGAATTTTTCAGCAAAAAGCACGTTATGTAATATTTCATGTACGTTGATAAACTTGCATTTTATTATTCTTATTAAAATAATCAACACTTAAAAACTACGTAACAAATTATATCATAAATCAAAAGATTATTATTATTAACGCACTGCTTCTTGTTAATAATATCGATTATTAACAAGAAGCGAGCGCAATCAAAAGCTTTTAAAAGACCTAATAAAACATTACAACTAAAATTAAACAATTTATTGAACTGTATTTAATTACTTAACACCTCTTCTTAACTAATTAATTCATACATAATGTGGAAACATACGTGTAAAAAAATAATACAACATCGACGGCTCTACATTTTTCTGTTCTCAATGCAGCGTCGGAACCGGTGAGCTTTTATTTCCTTTACGTTGTGCCGACAATACTGTTGCTACTCCATATTTTTTTACTTCAGACACGGACATTAAAATACATAATTAGTGGTAACTTATTGTGTAGATCCTTGCGTAGATCCTATAGTTTTTTCCCCGATTAACTTTTGTGCGTATTTTTTGCGACTTTCAAAACTTTTTTGTGAAGTAGCATCTCTAAATTAATGATGTTTGAGGATCTATGGTAGTGCATAATTTGATTAGGTAGACAGAAGATGTTCGCAAAAAAAATCAACGCATGGCTACCAGTGGGTCGGCCATATGCTTCAAAGGTTAGAAAATTGTTGCTGCGAGATGTCAGGCTGATTAAAAGTATAGATAGAGTTCCTTTAACAACAAAGTGAGGCCGGTTTTACGTAAACATTTAAGTCAAGTTATGCTGCGTGGCTATTCGTACAATGACATAATATTCATTAATAGCTCAAAGTAGCGTAGTTTTTTTCATGTGTGTGCGTAAACACGTGTAAACACGGTAACTTCAGTTACGCCAAAACCGTGCGGTATTTTATTTCTTTAACTTGATTCTGTTTGGTGTTTATAATTGTGTGAGTCAGTGAAGCCATACTGTAGAGCCATATGAACTTTATCACAGTTGGTTTAAAGGGTTTATAATCAATAAAACGCACTTGTACAACAACAAAAAACTTAATTAACAATGAGGTCGCAAGTGCATTGCTACCCCATAATGCGACCCCTATAAATAATGCGCATTTGGTAACAATGGAGCCAAAAAATATAAAAAGCATCCGCGGTTATCTATTAGTATCTAGTTAGAATTACACACGCAGATGTTGCGATATACAAAAATAATAATCCGTCTGTGAAGCGCACCCTCACGATATGTGGTAAAAAATCTTACCTGAACTTAAGGGCGGCTACTCGTGTGCGTAGAACTGGTATGGGCGCATCTAAGAACAAAAAAAATTTACATATTGACAAAAACATATTTATTTATTTTTCTTTCTTTATAGTTTGTCATCTTTCACAACCCCTGTGTAATCACAATATAGCTTTAAAGCACGTAGCTTTAAAAGTAAATGAATGATTACTTTAGAATAAAACTAACTTTATACATAACGTTTTTCATAGTTTTTTTTCCACTAACTCTAAAATTTCTCGACAAAACGCATTCATAACTTATTTTTATTAAGTACTTTATTTCTAAGATGGGTCGAAACGATCAGTCGCAAATGAGTAGCCACCCTTCTAAAGACAGTAGGGACACATTCCGTTAAATAAATAACTTTAAGCTCACGTACAAATTGTTTTTTGAAGTAGAGTAATATATTTGGCGTCTCCCTAATCTTTTAATACTAATGTATTTTAGGATGTTTGTTCGTACTTTGGGATTAAAACTTATTCTTAGTGATTTAAGTTAGGCCATAACTGTTGTTGAATAAAATATTGGCGTCAACATTTCCAGCGAGCAAAGAGGGTTGTAAGCATTAACATAAGCACGTAATTTTGTAAAAAATGTGACTTTTATTTTTAAGAACATATTTTTAAACTCCAGGAAGAAAACAGAGTGTTAAGTATTGATAATGAGTATAATTAATGAGTTAAATCGGTTCAGCGGTTTGATCGTGAAGAGGTAACAGACAGACAGACGGACAGACAGACACACTTTGTATTATATTATTAGTAGGTACTTATTGATGATTAAGAGAATACTTCGTGACAAACTTAGTAGTAATCCGCGGTTTAAAATCACATTTTCCTGTGAATAAAATGTCAACAAAAATATACAATCTTAATAATATATATAATTCTTCTGTGAGTGTGTATGTCACTGAACTTCTCTCAAACGACTGGTCCGATTTTTATGAAATTTTTTGTGTGTGTTCAAGGGGATCTGGGAATGTTTTAGATTCACAATTTTGTCCGCTGGACAATGTTTTTTTAATTAATTTTTAATTTATTAGTAGTTGTTGATTTTGGAATGTTTTACATTGGATCCGACAGACGGCGCTACCATCGCAGTGTCAAATTTTAAATAATATTCGAATTCGAATTTAAATTTTAGTCTGTCCCGACCCGATCAAATTAAAAAAAAAACTTTATATACTTAATATGGCAAAGAAAAGTTTGCCGGGACAGCTAGTAATATTATAATAATATAGCCACATTAACTAGTACCTACCAATACTAAGATTACCATGTAGTATTTTTAACATTTTATTATTTTGTTGTTTCCTTTTAACAACTAGTTCTTTATCAGATTAAGCTATTTTATCAAGATGGTTGGACAAAAAATGTTCAACAAAAACAGTTGAGTGTTTTATTTTAAAATTTAACGGAACTTGATAAAATAATAAATATTTTAATACATATGAATCTAGATGTACCTACTTACATGTAACATAAGGCAGAATATTATACAGGGTGCCACAAAACTAAGCGAAAATACTTCAGGATGTTTATGGGTCATCTATATAGAGTTGGCTGTGAAAATAGCAGCACTGAAAGCGTAACTTTTTTTAAACTTTTGCGTGGACAAACTCACGAGTCACGACACTGGGGCGTTCGCCCAAACAATCTCAAAAATATTTTGCTCTTCCAGCGCTGCTATTTTCACAGTTAACTCTATTATAGGGTACCTATACACACCCTAAAGTATTATAACTTAGTTTTGTTACACCAAATATTATACAATTATAATATTATGGTCATGGTCAGAACGAGTAAGATCAGATAGACCAAAACGGGACGATATGGCGCGTCTCGTCGCGATACGTACCTTCTGACCCTTATTTGTGTTAAGGGGTACAGTAGGAAGGAACAATTAGTCAATAATCCTGTCTGGGTGACTAGCTCCGTAAATATATGACGTCATCAGCCATTTGCAGGAAAATAGTCCTTAAATCGTCAGTATAAAGTCATGTCAGAGGTAATATAACTGTGGACGGGCTGACAGGAAATGGGATAAAGGGCTAAGTGACTGTCTACCGTTGGCAAATACGGCTATTGTTTTTTTGGGATTAGCTAACACAACCTAAAATGTCTCGGTGCCATTACCTACTAGCTTTTGGACAACATATTATGTACTATCGAGGAAAATTATTCCTAGTCAGTTGACATACCTACATCTTTTGGTCGGATTATGTCAATTCAATGTAATTCGTGATCTGCCAACTGGGTTTCACAAAACACGACCAAATTACACAGGTCCGCCCTCTACTTATGAATCAACTTCTCTTATAGTACCATCGAGGAAATTGATTCCTAGGCAGTTGATAGACCAACGCCATTTGGTCGCATCATGTCAATTCAATGTCAATTGTAATCTGTCGGCTGGGTTTGACGTAACGCGACCAAACTACTTAGGTCCGCCATCTGTCCAGGAATCAACTTCTCTGATAGTACATTTAAATATAATATTTTGACAATATAAGTACTTTAAAATCTTATATACTTACTTAATACTGTTTAATAAATTTTATAAGTAATACATGTTTGATAATATAAAATACTAGGCTTATAATAATATCGTGTAAAAAGTGTAATTTTGTCCGGGAATTAAACATTCTTTGAAAGGAAGACCTTAGAACAGTAGAAAAATTTTTATTAGTCGTTTTTTTACGGGAAATTTTTACCACCACTGCAACTCCTGTGTCGCCAAGATTAACTGTGGTAACCAACCACGAAAACCCTTTAATAATAATATGGTCTTTGGGGTGTCTTAATCGTCATTTATGAGAATAGTTTTGGATAAAGAGCCTGTGCTTTTTCTTTCAGTGTCCTGAAAATACAGTCTTAGACAAATGTGTAGACACTGGATATGTCTACTACCCTCGGTTAGTAATTTTCCCTATCTGTCAGCGAGTGTACACTAAAAGTATCATAAAACACTCTCCCAACTTTAAAAATATCAGAAATACTATACACAAACATCCGAGATAAAGCAATAGACACAAGTAAAAAATCCGAAATAGGATCACAGTTCCTGTTTTCCTGGCCGCCCCATCTGCGAATATCGCGTTACAAATACAAATCGTATTGGGTTTTTGTGGGGCCGTTTTTGGGGCACAATGCCCGGGGCCAATTAATGCAGAATACTGGGCGTTACGCAGTTCCGTTCCGGAAAAGTTCAATTGGGTAACACGATATACGCCACCTGCAGATAGTACTTGTTTTGGTTTGTACTGTGTATTGTCTGATTGGTGATGTGAAAGAACAACTATAGACGTACATGTATTGCCTGAGACGATTTTGTTGATATCCTTAAGCCCATCAAGTCCATAAATTTAGTCTTTTTGACCCCTCCTAAGTTCTACACTAGTAAGAAAATTATACTATCGTGAAATTTAACTCGAGTCGTGAGAGTGAGAGTGAACAAATAATATACAGTCTACAGAGTGTTATAAGAATAACTAATAAAACTAACTGATAATACTTCAGGCTGTATACTGTATAGGTGTCCCTTATAGAGTTAACTGCGAAAGTAGCAGTGCTGAAACAGTCTGTTGTATAGCAGAGACATCCACATTCCACACCCTAAAATAGTGATATTTTGGATGTGTCTGTATCTATAACTTTTTTGACTGAAGCCGTTTTTACCCAAAGGGTAAAAACGGGAACCTATATTTACTGAGACTTCGCTGTCTGTCCATTTGTCTGTTTGTCTGTCTGTCTCCAGGCTGTATCTCAAGAACGGCTATAGCTAGACTTCTAAAATTTCACAGACTGTGTATACTGTATAATGTATATCCGTTGCCGCTATAACAATAAATACTAAAAAGTAAAAACTAAATAAAATTTATATTCAAGGGGGGCTCCCATACAACAATCGTCATTTTTTTGGCCTTTTTCGAGCTATGTCGATGATGGCTACAGATAGGCACTTAAATATTTCACAAAATACTCAGTTATTGTCTACAAATAAATAAAGAATAATAATATGGCCTATTTTTGCTCTATAACGGTACGGAACCCTTCGTGCGCGAGTTTGACTCGCACTTGGCCAATTATTTATTGATTTTTGCCGCTGTATGACATATTTTATCGTTCTATAGGATGATATTTCGATGGCTAGGTATAAAATAAGAATCACATTCTTGTTTCAAATCTGTCAATTCGACACTCGAGTTTTCGATATTCAGCTTTTTTACGATATGCACAGTGTTCTATTTTCAATGCTCTGACGTTCAGTATTCCAGACCTTTAGACTTTAGAGCCTTAATCTTAGGTTCCACTGATGGAACTCGAAAACATTTCCCCGATCTGCGTAAGGGGCTTGCTAAATCGTAATAAGTGACAATAACAGAGGGCGCTTTATTGATTTTAATTTCTAAACGAGTTTATTTTCATAATAATTTTATTTTTGTTCAGAACAAGAAAAAGAAATAACTAAAAACCCAGCGTTTTTTAAATTTCATATTATTCACAGTCTGCGCAGTTTAAATTGACCCTTAATATTATCGGGATTCTGGTGTAATAATATTTTAATTTTTATATTTAACCCAGGATTAATTTTAACCCTGATGAATGCTTGTGGGATTCGATCAAAGTGGGTCTAAACTAAAATAATTGTCTGCGTATCCCGATTCCCGAGCTATAAACCAATACAAAGGACTAAAAAGCTCAATTCAGCTTTATTTTCGCCGGTTTTTCGAGGCCGTGGTATCTCTCGTGGTAATTATTTCTCCCATTTGAAGGAGATAATTCTAAATTCAACTGTCATGGCTGACACTAACAGTCACATTGGACTACTGATTAACATATTTAAATAATACATCGAGCATTATAATATAATTAAATGTAACACCTCCGAGCCTGACAGACACTACTTTAAGCTGAGATGGTAGAGTCACAATATAAATGACATACAGTAGTATCAACTGTTAGAAAGTCACTCAACGCAGAAACAAGAAACACGCGTACGCGATGTGACACTGCATTTTAACTCGATTATTCCCTCGGGCTCTATGTATGTGACGGAATCTTTGAGCACGATAATTACCTATCTCCAGTAGTCTAATTAATCGGAACTTTGCATACGTTTAAGAGCTAATCTATGAAATAATTGCCAAACACCGGAGCATCAACAAAATGTAACTCTACGAACAACGTCCGTCAAGTCAACTTCAACTTGCATGGTGCTGACTGGTGAGAGATCTTGCATGAATTTGCTAACATTAATGCATAAATAAATATAGTTTACTGTTTATATTTATATTGTAGTAGAATAACACAGGGTGATGTGTCATTGAACTTTACAATAAGACGCCTCTACATTTTAATTTAAACCTTTTTGTAAGGTAGAAAATAGGTTACTAGTTAGGTAGATAGCTTATGTAGTAGTTAGCGTATTATATGGTATTATTTTAATAAACTTTACAAGCGACTAGGTCTATGTACCGTGTATTTATATAAGTACCGCGAGAATCGTACATTTTTATCCGACAAAAGTTTCGTCCTTCGCCGTATATTCGCCTATATAATATGCTTATATTATGCGCCTCATCAGAAAATGGTATCTTAGATTCTGAGATCATTTTCATAATAAGCAAACCTATCTAACTCTATATAACTATACTCTATAATATTATTAGTGTAACAGTAAATATTATAATAATTAATAGTTATTAATAAAACCAAGAAAGAAAACGGATAACGACGAGGACAACTAGAATAAAATATGAATGTCAGTTTGTATCCTTTTTGCAAAATGCACCCAGCACCGATAATATGACTCGGAAGTCGGAAGACATTAGCACAAGGTGGCGAAATAAATATCTGACATCATACAAATTGCAATTTCTATAGTTATTACAATAAATTGCAGTTTTTCAACGCATAAGACCTCGTTTAACGCCATATTCTTATATTTTTGATTTGATAAATAAATTATGATGTATAAATATTAAATAAATATGAAAAAAAACGAGAAATGTTAAGACTAAGTACTTATATAAAATTTTTGTCTTGATTGAACTTAAGATTTAATTTTTTTTAAAAAGAGTCTCTTTTCGTATGTGGCAAATTTTTAACATCCTGTAGGTATGCCATTCTGTAGGTACGTGACAAATCCAGCCGACAGATCGTGACTTACATTGAATTGACATAATCCGACCAAATGACATAGGTCCGTCAACTGCCTATGAACAAGTTTCTTCGACGGTACAAATCGCTCTATTTTCTCATCAAACCCACTGTTTTACAATGAAAAATTGTAGCCGGTTATTAAGATATTTCATAAACAACAAATTGGGACTGCTACGAGCAGGGGCTTTTTAGGGGGCACCGCGGGGGGCCAGAGAAAATTGATTTAATGAACAAAGCTTAGAAATCGAGGCCATTTCGTTATAAACAGTTTCCGTATGTTATTATACTCACTCATAAGTTTTTTTTTATTAAATAAGGGGGAAAACGAGCAAACGGGTCACCTGATGGTAAGCAACTACCGTCGCCCATGGACACTTGCAACATCAGAAGAGCTGCAGTTGCGTTGCCGGCCTTTTAAGAGGGAATACGCTCTTTTTAACCGACTTCCAAAAAACGAGGAGGTTATATGTTCGGCTGTGGATATTTTTTATTTTTTTTTATTTTTGTATGTTCAACGATTACTCCGCCGTTTGTGAACCGATTTTCGAAATTTTTGTTTTGTTGTATTAGGTTTCACTCCAATTTGGTACCATGTTCCGAATTCGGCTAAACCTCAACTATTTCTGTACTCAATCTTCATAATTTTGAAGTCGGTGCCAGTTCCAAAAGTTTTAAATATTCTGTGAGAGGACTGAAGATTCAGCTATCTGGTACCGACTTCAAAATAATGAAGATTGAGTACCTACAGAAATAGTTGAGGTTTAGCCGAATTCGGAAAAAGGCACTATTAGATAGTAAAAATTATTTAATACTTTTTAGTTCATATTAATGTTATTATTGATTTTACCTTGGAAGTCGGTTTTAATTTTTTGTTAATCTTGAAGGTTTTCACTCTTAAGTTCGACGATTCAATCATCTTTTTTTAAATTGTGGAATCTATTGATATACAAATACAGGAGATATGAAAGAACGCGAAGAAGCATTTAGGCTACTTGTCCAAATGATGGACAACAAGTAGCCTAAATAATAAAAACATTGTAAAATCTTTAGGACCTTATTTGGTTAAATTATGGTCCAAAACGACTGCTTTATACCGGTATTATTTTTACAAAATTATAATTTTTTTTGTTGGATTGATCTTGGATACGTCTTCTATAATTATTATAAATACGAAAGTATCAGGCATACTGTTACCTCTTGACGCCCAAACCGCTGAAACGATTTTGCTGGGTATGCAGATACTTTGAGCCCCGGGATACATAGGTGATAGGATACTTTTTATCCCGTAAAATGTACGGTTCCCGCGCGATAAACGATTTTTCGCGCATGGCGCTTGTGTCATCTAGTATTGGGTAAATATTGCAAATATTCGTTTACCGAAGACCAGCTTTACACAGCAAGGCTAAAAACGTGAGGCACTCGCGTTGTGGGGGGCGAATTAGCCGTATAAGGGCCATATATTAGCCATTAATAAGATCCCCTTAAAAGAACATCATTTTAATTATCTAATATTCATGGGCGAGCCGGGGGTCCCTCGAAATTGCCCCAGACTGATCGAACCACTTAGTCTAAAGCTCGGTCTATACTCTACCTATATTATTCTGAATCTCCAAAAAAGTTTCTATGGTATAATTCAAATAATGAGGCACCGAAGTTTATACAAATTTTGACAGTTTGTACAAAGTTTTGTGCCTCGATTCATGGTTTGAACTTTATACAGGAGTTGAACCACTTAGCATGACCACCATAGAAAAGGTTCCAATTATTAAGAAGATCACTTTGTCTATCAAAGTGATGGACAAAGAAAATCTATAGTTAATCTGTCCCTAAAATCTAGCAATATCTCTATTCCTCTCCGTTTTACTGTGGTTAAAGTTGAAGTTTTTTCAGTATAATATGTTCGATTTTCCAATCATAAAACTCAAACTCTTCGCCTTCAGGATATTTTTTTACAAATATTTCGTCGTTATCCTGGCGCTTACCACCGGTTGGGAAACTAACCTAGGCGGAAAAAACCGGCGGAACAAAATGGAAAATTTCAATTTTCTAAACTCAGAATTCCGCTGACTGCTCCAAATTTCCTACGGCCATCCGTATACTTATCATGTAGATCATGTAGCTCCAGCCTTAATTGGCAAATTATAATGTAGCTACGTCAAACAAAATTATGTCAATTTTTTATTGAAAAGTGGCCTTTGACGTTTTAATTACTTTGAAATCTTGGGGCCATTTTTTACTCATTTCCGACTGTGTCCGTTAACAACTGAAATATTGTTGTAATTTGTATTAACATAATAAATTACTGGAATTAGTGCTATGGTGATACTAAATTATATACTTAAGCGTATTATTGATGCTAGAGCTTGGTTGGTTGCCCAAAAATAGGTAACTTTATAATTCACACACTTAAGAGACCACTATTTAATATCAATACTATATTAGTGTCATCTACTCTTTTTTATAAAAAAATGGGTAGACAAGCAAACGGATATTTTTTCGTTCTGAAAAATTAAATTAAAATGCCACTTTGTGACAGACTATACTTAGTCCTAAAAATTCTAAAAATATCCTACTTTATGACGTCATATACTATAGTCTGTCACTAGCTGTTGCCCGCGACTTCGTCCGCGTTAGCATAGTACATCACATTGCATCCCAAGTATTATTAAAAAAAAAAGGTACTGTACAAAAATATTCAACGTACAGAATTGACTTTCCTACGATTTTATTATAATATATAGATTGTCCGCGCGGCTTCGCTTGCGTAATTTAGGAATTTCACGCAACTGTACATTTTTCCGCAAAAAATAGCCTTTGTCCCTTCACGTGGTCTATTCTTCATGTTTGCCAAATAACATAAAAATTGCTCCAGTAGTTCTTAAGATAATAAGCAATTTCATATAATTTCCCCCGTTTTTTCCACATTTTTCTTTCAGTGTGATAAAATATAGCCTATAGCCGTTCTCGATAAATAGGCTATCTATCACTGTAAGAATTTTTCAAATCAGACTAGTAGTTCTTGAGATTAGCGCGATCGAATAAGCCCTTTCATATAATTTCCCCCGTTTTTTCCACATTTTCCACTATTTCTTCACTTCTATTAGTCTTAGCGTATTAAAATGTAGCCTATAGCCTTCCTCGATCAATGGGCTATCTAACACTGAAAGAATTTTTCAAATCGGACTAGTAGTTCCTGAGATTAGCGCGTTCAAATAAGCCCTTTCAAATAATTTCCCCCCGTTTCTTCCACATTTTCCTCTATTTCTTCGCTCCTATTAGTCTTAGCGTGATAAAATATAGCCTATAGCCTTCCTCGATAAATGGGCTATCTAAAATTGAAAGAATTTTTCTAATTGGACCAGCAGTTCCTGAGATTAGCGCGTTCAAACAAACAAACAAACTCTTCCCAATTATAATATTAAAGTATAGATATAGATAAAGTGGCATTTTAATTGAATCGTTACCGGTCTTATAATAGGGAATTCACTGTCTTCTTGGAGGTTTTCAGGTATTTCTCTACACCCACACTTTCAAAATGGAGGTTGCAAACTTTAGAGCACTTGCAGAGTGTAATACTGCAAGTGCTCTAAAGTTTGTAGTGGTAATTCGTTCAGCATTGCTCTACCAGTAATAGAACCTTAGAAACTAAAATCTAAAATAACTGAAAAAATTAGTTATTACACCTCAACTTCTGTGATCAGTTTGTAAATGACATTTAATACGTCCGGTACTTGCGCAATAGTATCTAGTATGTACTGTGTTGTAACAGTGAGTCACAGTTGATTTGCGTTGGAGATGTTCTTCTGTCGCCATCGCTGTCTTAAGGCTGTTACACACGTTCAAACATTTGATCCCTCATTCTTGATTCAAACAAGGAATCGGTTATGTGTTCAGTGGTTGTTTTGAAGGGACTTGGAGCAAGAAAATGTATGACTGATTATTATTTAATATACTTTTACTATTCTCCTGTTACATACAGGACAATAGTAAAAGCTTATATTACATATATAAGCTGATAAATTACAAGTGTTGTTTTAGTTACTTTGTCGAATCTCCGGTCCTTAAACTGCTAACAGAACCTAATAAAATTTCAATATGTATTTAATTGAAATTCACTCTCAAATTCCAAGGGGTAGAGGATCGACTATTAAAAAAATGTGCAGTCATCGACTAGAAAAAACCATATTATCTTGGCAAATGTTTTGTGCTAACTTATTGGCCCAAAAGTGTTAACGTCTGTTTCAACTTTAATGATTGCATCTGCTAGTTTTGCATTTTTACTGAGAAATCCACTTGTACTACTTGTAGATCCCGTATGTGGATGCGGATGCCTCTACTTGTAAATATTAATGCTAGATTAAAAGTGATGAAACTTTGAAATGAAAATACAGATTATTGAGGATGAAAATACGTTTTTTTAATTTTTAAAACAATAATATAATATTTGTTTTATTTATTAGCTTAATTAATGTCGCTTTTGTTAGTGACGATTTTTAAACGACTTCCAAATAGGAGGAGGTTTCTCAATTCGACCGTATATATGTTTTTTTTCATGTTTGTTCGCGGATAACTCCGTCGTTTGTGGACCGATTTCCAAAATTCTTTTGCTGTTGTAAAGGATATAGCTGGAATTTGGTAACACGTTCACAAAAGTAGTGATCTGATGATGAAATCCATGAGGAATCGAGGGAACTCCTTAAAATTTATATGGAAACATATAGTGATTTTAACTTTTTCTGAACGATTTCAAGTATATGCTACCAAAAAGTAAGATTTTGCACCAATGCAGAACTCTTGTTATCATTACAATGATATAACCGTAAAATATAATATGTAAAACCGTTGTCTTTCTTTTTAAAAGATCTAGATTTGTAACTTAATTTTGAAATAAGGTATAGTTAACTTTTGTAGTAGTTATACACAATTTAGATAAAATTATGATATACAACTGCATATGATATGCATAACGGACATATTATACATTATACATAACTAAAAAGAGAAAAATAATTAATTGTATTTTTAAACAAAAAATTGAAACCGTCTTCCACACTATAAACTACGGTGAATAAACAAAAAAGTGTTAAATAATTTTAATTCTATATTAGTGGCTTTTTTAGGATTGGCCTAAGCCTCAACTATGTCTGTACTCAATCTTCACACTTTTGAAGTCGGTACCAGCTCCTAAAATTTCTGAGATTTTTGACATAGAAGTTAGCTGGCTGGTACCGACTTCAAAACTATGAAGTTTGAGTACAGACAAGGCTTAGGCCAATCCTAAAAAAGCCACTAATATAGAATTAGAATTATTTAACACTTTTTAGTTTATTCACCGTAGTTTTTAGTGTGGAAGTCGGTTTCAATTTTTGTTTAAAAATAATTATGTTAATGAGAGTTACTAGAAACTAGCTGGTGACGCCCGCAACTCCAAAATTGGTTTTAAAAGATTAGAAAATAAAAAATAAGGACAGAAAAACATTTTTCCGGGATAAAAAGTACCCTTAGATGTCCTTTCCCGGGACTCAAACATAATATCTCGGGTACATACATAATATCTCCAAATCAAACTGCAAAATCGTTTCAGCGGTTTTGGCGTGAAAAGGTATCAGACAGAGATTTATCATATTATTAGCATGAATTGTAATGTTCTTATTTTTGTTCACGTAATATAATATTATTATTTTGTATCTATATTTTTAATTTCCCAAGAAGTTCTGAGTTCATTACACCCCGATTCGGTCCTCAAAACGAGTTGCTAAACTCATGGACACTTAAAACTAATATTTTACGATGTTTAATGCTAATGTTATTGTATACCGTTGTCATTTAATAGAATTATTAGGTGAGTATATTAAAAAAGTGGCCTATTGCGGAGCATAAATTGCCAGATTCCTAATACGTTTAGGTCCTTTGTCCACCGTCGACGTCACCGGGATGTCGCCGACAAAAAATCAAATAAAATGTCACTTGGTGAAGGCTTTAATATTATGTTTAATTAACGCCTCCGTAATCCAGTGGTTTAGAGCGTGGCTTTTGACTCGGAGGTCGTGGGTTTGATTCCCGCGTCAACAACGTGTGTACTGCGCACACACTTGGCTACTATAAAATTACTCCTGCGTAATTGGCCATGTTTCATTGAACATGTTGTCCACCGTCACCGAAACCTGTGTGGAAGCACAGAATATTAGTAGTGGTGGGAGTTATTTCTATTATGGGTTTAATTCTAAACTCTAATGCGAAGGAGTCACAATAGAGCGTTAAGGGTCGCAGTGACAACAGGGCTACTTGACCTGCCTTCAGCAAAAAAAAAAAGGGTTTAATTTTCTACCAACACTGCACAGTGCACTGGTCCAGCGACACAAGCCGCCGCTGCTTTGTAGTGGCGTAGAGCAAAATTAGTCCTATTGCCTTGGTCATAAAGTGACATTTTATTTGAGTATTTGTCGGTGACAGTGGCAGTGGAGAAACGGCAGACTCATATATTAAAAGATATGTCGATTGACATGTTTATGGTCTTAAATATATTGAGCGTAGCATAAAGTTTATTAGTTAAATTTGATCTTTCATTATTAATACTTAGAATTGTATTATGATGAAAAATGATGAGAGGTGACTGATAAACATTTTGACTCGGGTAAGTTATGGCATACTGCCTCTGAAGCGAATAACTGTATTGAATATAATATATTAGCTGAGTGACCACATGTTATCTACGGACCACAATTTTAGTCATTTGAGTGATTCAGAGTGTGAGAGTCTTATAAAATATGAATGATGAAGTACAGGTTTGGTTTGAGTAATCAATTGAGGCTATTTAGCCCGTGATAGCCAACAGGAAAAAAAAAACACGTGGAATGTCTCGTACGAATCTTACCCGATTGAGAGAGTTTCTAAATTAATCCTTCGATCGGAGGTTCTTGGAATTCCCATTGTATTCTTTTGTTCTCGCGATCACCGGTGCTCGCGCGGGCCTGAAAGATTAATTTAATTAAGTATCATTTACCGCTAGGTGATTCTTCTGCCTATTTCCACCTTTATTAGTCTGTACAAATAGAGTTACTTAACGTTGGTCCTAAGAATAAAAGAAAATGCTAAATAATGCAAGTCTGCGCAGTCCCACGGTTGGCTTTCCAGCATTGTTTTTCCGCCCTTTTTTATACAAATGCAATAATTATGAGTCTATGTAATGCAGACCCAATAAAGTCTAATTAGCACAATAAACTTCGCAGATTTAATATCCGATGTTTCGAGAAATCATCGGGCCATCGGAGTAAATCTACTTTATTACTGGCAATTATTGTTCAACATGAAGTAGGTAAGACAAAAGATTTATAAGTTCATAAATCCGGCATATTTTATTATGTCGGCGCCATCGAAATACCATGCTACAGAACAATAACTGTTCAAGGCTTGACCGCTCAAAATATATGACTCCAGTTACTGTTGAACACGTAGCTACGGCAATAAAAATTGTAGTTTGATTTGTTGGTCATTATTGACGTGACCAATACATGAAGTTTTGTCGCTGTGGCTTATACTAAAAGCACTATTTATATTATATTACAACTAAAATCACGCCTCGATGTGCATATTTTGAGGAACCATTTACTCTTCTATAGCATTTCGATGGCACGTCATAATTGAATTTAAACTTCGAACGTATAAATTGGCGACATGAAACGACGAATTGATGTGACCCGGAGCAACCCGGAGTCCAGAGAGTCCACAGATAACTAACTTTTATGACGACATAAAACGATGTAAGGGCATTTTGCATCTGCACCGCGATAAAACGACGAGTTTCGACTTGACCGACTGAAACGGGACGAGTGCCGGCTTGTAACGCTGAAATTTGATGTAGATATTATGGAAATGTAAGTTACAAAGAAATATTTTTGACAGAAAGGTGTTAAGATTGGCTGAAGCTGAAGTTGATATATAAATAATGGAAAATGAATGGCGATCACAAAAGATTTTCTAATCGAGCGATGTGGTATATTTATTATGTATAACAGACGTTGTAAGTCCATATTGATGCCTTGTAAGGCTGAAAGTTGATCCAGAAATTGTAGGAATATAAACCACATAATTATTATCAGGCCGAAGCCTACACTTAGAAAATTTCGATAGCGCGATGCAGGACTGTGGCGTTAGTTGAGTAATTCTCCGAGACCCTTAAAAATGTGGTCACACGCTCTTTACTACTTCCCTATTAAACATACAGTCTTAGGACCAAAAACACGCTATTCTTCAATTATTTAAGTATCTGATTTCAATAAAAAACATCTATAATTATTTATAGTTTTTGTTCAATTGATAATTTAATGACGAAATCGGGGGCAAAATCGGTGTTCTCCGCGTGTCACACTCTGTTCGCGCTGACGGAAAGCTTTAATAACTTTTGTATTCTATTCATTAGCATAGAGTGTGATACATCAAATTAATCTAGATTAACTGGGCTACCTAATAACTGTAGAGGGAGTCCTGTGTTTGTTAGATCCGGGATTTCCCTCCGTTATACGGCTGAAGGCGAACCGCAGGTGGTTTTAGTGAGTAAGAGTCTCACATACCCCCGGGGTACCCAACCCGTGGCACCCATGGCTACCTAATAACTAAAATAAAATCATGTTATATCTTAAGTTAAAAAAGTTAATAGGCGTAACATCTGAGTCACACGATTTTGCTAGTTTCACGAGCGGGTAATAAAACTGCACCTATCTTCCAAACGCGACGACTTGTGGTTACAAGTTTTAGCTGCACCAACGCTCTGTGTCTTTCCAGCATCAGTACAGGAGACACAAACGTTCGTCGCTTCAAAACAAAGAAAATATAAGGGAAGATATTCCTTAAAAATTATGGAGTGGCTGTAGTCACGTAACTTTTGCGAGCATGTTTTGAATGATAATAATTTATAATTATGACACTTATATCAAATTAAGGGCTTAGGTATATGATCGAGATTATTTCCTAGTATTTTGTTTGTTTATTTACCTATTACTTCCATCGCAATTCTAAAAAATGTAAAATTTTCGTAACTTTCGTGGCACTATTTTCGTGGATTTTTACCCATGAAAGTTACCTAGCAACCTTCGAAAGCTACGTAGGCTGTTTGTTACACCGTTTTCCTATGTGGATTGGCTATAGTATAGTATTTCCAGCTATGGTTTTGGTACCCTTAACTCATTTTTTACGCTACAAGCTTTTTTTGAAAATGAAAACATATGTGACTTTATACATCAATCTACCTTCTGATCTTTTCCCCAAATATTATATTGGGTCTGCTTCTATTCTAGTGGATTTACTTGAATATCAGTATTTTACATGAACAACTGATATTACATCCTCAATCCAAATGCAAAGCGATACGATACTCAGACTTAATATAATTAAATTATATGTCACAAACTAAAAATATTATGATCTTGTCTCCTGAATCTCCATATTTAGTTAAAAACCCCCTCATAATAACCTCCTAAATCACTTAATCTTCAAGAACTTCAAATAACATCACCTGAACCTCGAAAAAATCACAGCATTTCAGAACCAGTTACTTGACAGATTAAGCAACAAATTAAAGTTCCATGCTCTTTAGTATTGTTGATTATAATAAAAACTGATTGATTAAATAATAATTTATTTTATTATTTAAGAAAAAAAAAGACTTTAATCCATAATTTGTTCCTAGAAAATGCAATCGTAACTTTCGTGGAGTTTGTCGCAACTTTCGTGGGGACCGAAATTTCAAATTTGATTATCTTAGTAGTTTATGGACCGATTTACTTGCCTTAAAGATCGTATTTATTGTCTTTAGAGCACTTTAAAGGTATTTGCATTTATTTAAAGATAACTCCAAAATTAAAAAATCCCACGAAAGTGACGCGGAGAATCATTTTTGAAGAATCACTCAGTTGGTCTTAATAATTCTGAATATACAAAAAGAAAGAATTTTTATAATAATGCTTTATTGGTGCTTATTAAGATGCGATAGTAACTTAAAGTAGGCTGCCAAACTCTCATACAAGTGTAATGCTATTAGTATCCATTAACTTTTATTGACTTGTGAAATCAATTCATTATTCAGATTTCTATCGAAAATCAATTACGCTAATATGATACCATTTTTTAATCAGTGTTCTATGAATATGGTTTCCTAATTTTGCGGTGAGTGTGATATTTTTTACGATATCCAAACTATTAATCACCCAATTAATATGTTGAATCATTGATTGCTTACACAACATCAAATGTAGATTTCAGGTATATAACCGCTGTTTTTCTAGGTTGTCCGTTGGTCAATCTATTATTTATAATTATAGACCAAAATGGATTTTGTTGATTCCTAATAGCTGTCATTATGTTTTGAGTAATGCAAATCAATTATTGAGCTGTTAAAATATTAGAGGTTTATCTAGTTGTTTGCACTATTTTTTTTCGAGAAACATTTTTTGGACATTTTGCTGTGGACAGTGGAGCTATGCGAGTTCCAATATTCTTTTCTATTTTATTTTATTTTCTTTCCTGGGATTCAAAGTATTTCCGTAGTAAAACCATCCAAATAGTTTCAGCAGTTTGAGCTTGAGGAGGACCTTTTGGAAAAGCTGTATTTGTGGACGAAGTAATTTTTTAAAATTAAAACCAACAGTGGTGCAGGACCGAGAAAAATGGAAACCCCTGGGCCTCCCCCAGGGCCGAGCAGGGAAAAAATATTTTGCAAAAAAATAAAAAACCGCGTTAGTGGCCGGCACGTACCCGCTTCCCGCGCTATCAAAGCGGCCGGCATGTTTGCGTTTCGATCCGCAGCCCGCGAGGAACCTGTGTTTAAGTTGACTCGGGAATTATATCGGCGATTAGTGTAATAACTGGTTGGCCGGTGGCTTTTTCTTGTTTTTACCGTGCTCGGGACCGATTCTCGAGAGTTGAATATCGATCGCTGGCCTCCTAATCAAAATGCGTTTGCCGGTTTCTATCGCGAAGTTAGATGTCAAAAACGTATGGATTTTCACTTAATGCATTGCAAGCGTCATGACACTTGGCGATGCGTTATGTCGACTCCCGTACATTTTTGACATCTAGCTCTGCTATCAATATTGGCGAATGCATTTTTAATAAGCATTTAGGTTATCTCACTCGTGTGCGCACGGGAGGGCTTAGCTAACACGTTTTCTTTATAGAATCGCCGATGAAAATGTATGGAATTGACATGACATGATTCAATCGTCGAGTCCATACTATCGTATGCTCGTGTCAATTCCATACGTTTCTGTTCGGCAATCCTATTAAGAAGAGATAAAGAAAACTTGCCGGATATTGCTCCTTGCTGTCTCGATTGAAATGACTTTCGAGGCTTGAGAATCGGGGCCCTGGACTCTGACATCCGTGCGCATTGAATACCGATTGTTTAATTCTGTATCGGTATTAGCTGATTTATTGGTACATTGTGGCAAATTTTTCATGTAATTACCAGAAATCTCCTTTTTTGTAATGAATATGTAAGGCCATTCAAAATCAAGTTAATGGGTGCAAAATGCTTGGAGATATTTTAAGGATCTACAGAACGATATTTAAATTCTACATTGTTTTCGCTATTATCTTTAAATTTTTTTGTAGTTAGGTTTACGTACATACGTATTTAGTAAAATGCTTAAGTATAACTTGGATACACGTTAAAATAATAATAATAATAATATAAAATCTATGGACGCTTCACACCACGTCAGTCTGGCCCCGTGGTAAGTACCTGAAGGACTTGTGTTACAGGTACCAGACAACGGAAATATATTTAATACTTTTATACTATGACATATATTTTTAAGATTTTTATTATATGATACACATATTTAATACACATCCATGACCCAGGAACTTTGTAAACTTTTTTTTTTGTTCCGTCGGCGGGATTCGAACCCGCGACCTCCGGCTTGAGCTACCAACGCGCTCACCACTGCGCCACGGAGGTCGTCAAAAATGTACAATTAGTAATGTATGAGATCTCAGATCTTGTCAAAATCACAAGATACACATTTAATATGAAGTGCAGTAATTATAAAAGGGTTATTTAAAATTACCTCGCAATTTGCATCACCATTTTCAGGTTGCAATGTGAACTAACTCTAAAAACAAATTAATAATTTGCGTTGCGCGGTGCGCCTAAACTCGTTAATCTCGCGGGTCCTCAAAAGTATCCTATGTCCTTTCCCGGGACTCAAAGTACTATATCCATATCAAATTTCAGCAAAATCGATTCAGCGGCTATGGCCTAACAGACAGACAGACACACTATCACATTGATATACTCTAGACCGCCCAAAAACGTATAGTAGCTATAAATATAAAGCAACGAAAATTCTATAGCCGACTTTGATTGAACCAACTGAAAGTTGCCAACCTACGTGTGCATTTCGAGGAACTATTTTTGACTAACTTACTCTTCTAAAGCATATAATATTCGTTAGTATGTAGGAAAGCATGTATTTCCCGTATTTAGCCGGGAAGTTGCAATAACTTGTCGATACCATGTACATCTCTGTTATGTAATATTGATGAGCCTTAGTAGTTAGACCACATTAATGGCCGCGTTCTTGCGAAATACTAATCTTAGCGTAATTAGATTCTTCTGGAAAACTTTGTGGGGCACTCGGAGGCTTTACCCAAGTTGGCATCGCTAATTACGACGAAGTTGGTGTACAAAAATGTATGGATAAGCATCGATAAGTGATGTATTAAGTATCTAATTATTAAGCCTCCGAGTGCCCCACAAAGTTTTCCAAATATTCATTACAAAATTACCCTATTTGAACAATAGCACCAATCGATATCAAAATATGATTATATTTATGTTACAGGGTCTAGGGATAGCAGCTCCGTAAGTTTTTATTTCGGTAGGTAAATAAAAAAAGTTCATTTAAAGTATATCGTATAAAATTATTGTGAGAAACAGCGCTATAAGGCTTATTTAGCACGTGGGCATGGAAATAAATACTGACATTTCACACTGTCCTGATCATTGAAGTACATTATATATTTTGCTATTAGCAGGTCCAAATATTCATTACAAAATTACCCTATTTGAACAATAGCACCAATCGATATCAAAATATGATTATATTTATGTTACCTACCGAAATAAAAACTTACGGAGCTGCTATCCCTAGACCCTGTCATCAAGCCAATGTCACCCAAGTGCCACAAAGAACCTTTGGATTATATTAGAATCTATTTGGACCTGCTAATAGCAAAATATATAATGTACTTCAATGATCAGGACAGTGTGAAATGTCAGTATTTATTTCCATGTCCACGTGCTAAATAAGCCTTATAGCGCTGTTTCTCACAACAATTTTATACGATATACTTTAAATGAACTTTTTTTATCAAGCAAACGGAAAAAAAGGTTTAATTAAGCTCGGATACTGTACATCAAAATTATCAACGTGTTCGCTAGGAAATCTTGTGTTTATTTAAAAAATTTAAAACTACATTTTTAATTTTTATATAAAGGATGCAATTTATTATGTTTAAAGTTTATGCACTTATTGCAGTTTTATTACCCACTTCAAATCCGTCTTAATGATTAAAGGATTTATATTTTATATCAACTATCAAGGTCTCTGAAGTGTGAGAAAATACTCGTAAATAACAATTATATTGGACATTTATATTAACTAGGAAATTCTTATTTTAAATATTATAAGCTTCGAATATGATGTAAAAAATGACACTGATTTAAAGGAGCAGTTGTAAATTGCAGTTTTGGTAAGTTAAAAATTATAAATGGCACGTTTAATAACTAGTTTAGCAGTTAAAACTAAGCAGTAAAGTAAACAAAAATGAGTAGTAAAAAATAATGAAATGGATAATTGAAAACATTATTTAACAGTAAAATAATTAAATGGTCAGTAATAATTAATGAATGAGCGGCTACGTGCGGGCAGTAACAAATCGGAATTTGTCAGTAAGAAATCTCATTCTAAGAAGTGCTTTAAACAATGAGGCGGTAAAATATAATAAAATCGGCCAAGTGCGAGTCGAGCTCACCCATGAAGGGTTCCATGCCGTTATAAAGCGAAAGTATAAGACGGTCGCCGGCTGCTGCCGCAGCACGCTCGCTGCGCTCGCCCGGCTCCCTCTGCCGTTGTGATCTAAGTTCTAACCTAACCTACTCTTGGACTTTCTAGATTGTGTGTGTTTTTGTTTTGGCGGAGGGCTGCGCCCCCCGAGCCCCCCTTTCTGGGGAGCTGTTACCTCTTCACGCCCAAACCGCTGCACCGATTTAGCTGAAAGGTATGGAGATACTTTGAGTCACTGGAAAGGACATAGGATACTTTTTATCCCGAAAAAATGTACGGTTCCCGCGAGATAAACGAAGTTTGGCGCAACGGAGATGCGGGATTCATCTAGTTTATAATAATGAAGACTCTACTTGTCTCAAACTCTTTCTCAATGTGAGCGCATCAAGTAAGGAACGCGTTTATAGAACCCGTCGTAATGGCCGACGGCTGTTTATTTATGAAGGGCAGCAGTAATGTTTTTATCAAGCGATTTGTTCTGATATACTGAACGATTTAGATGACAGTTTTAATACCTGTTTCTATGCTGTCTTTTTTATGTTCACTTGTAATTCTTGTCGATATAATATGGTCTACCATTGAACTGTTCTACTGATGTAGAGTACTTAGCAAGCATTTAAAATATTTTGTTGAAAAATAAATATTCAAGTAGAGACAGTTTTATAATAAATAAAATAAAATGAAGTAAAATTAAGAAACTGATGATGATAAACGGTTTCTAAAAAAACTCTCGATCATGTCAGCTTTCGAACAAAAAATAAACTGAATAAAACGATGAAGATAGACATACACGGTCTGACACGGTTTAAAAAATTTGGGGGTTAAAAAGTAGTCAATCGTATTTCATGTGTTTAAAATTTTAAATGTTTCTAATTAAATAAATAAAAAAAACTAAAGTCAACATTATTTAATCACAAATATTAATTCCCATCGCTATCTTACATTTAACTTGTAAGTTATAACACGTCCGAGTTAAAATTAACTTTAATACGCTTCGTTACACATGACAATTAATTTTAATAATTACACAATATTTCAGACAAAAATGTGTGAATTGTAATACTCCAGACAAATTGTTGTACTTTATTTTGAAGACTGACTGATAGGTGCTGATAGTGAAGAGACTCAAGTCATAATTACTATCAAATAGCTAATAGAGATTACAATTATTACAGCTGCATTAAAATATATTTCTAAACTTAAATTTAAAGATGTTGACACGACATTAAATGTTTCATAACTTATAGAAATTTTATTTCATAGACGAAAGTAGCTTGTAGATAGAATAATGGCGTACATTTTTTGGTTTTAAAGTCTTGTGACTCGTCTCGCGGCTCATCTTACAGCGTAGTAAATACATAAACAACTTAAAAATAATTTAACGTACTACATTTCTCTTAAAATATGCATTCTTTTTTCCGAATTTCGAGGTAAGTGAAATTATGGAAAGCATCTTGGCAAGCCCTCTTACTGCTATCACTTATATCAGTGAGAGAGCCATGGTGATTGCATGGTGCTTGCAAACATTATATATTTTAAACAACGAGAGGTCCGCTATCTTTACCTGCCTTTTTTTAATGTGCAAGACAAAGGAAAGACAATAAGCTGACTTTGTAAAGTACTCCTTACACGCTGAGTAACATTTTTATTAGTAGGGGGGTACTAGCCCACTTACAAGTAGCAGGTGAATGCAGCTAGACTAGCTGGCACATGTCAGGAATGTACGTCATTAGTTGACTAATTCGCTCGCCGCCGCTGACATGTCCAGAGATCATACAAATAATTAAATTTTCCCAGAACAATCTCTGATCAAAGACTTTCTGCATTTAGAAGTTATTTTTGGTGAAGTATTTTTGGTGAAATTATTTGTTTTGGCGCAGAAGACCATTAAAGTAATTTTGAATGCGATAAAAATATGACAATCTGTCTTCATTTGTTTGGCTGAATTTATTTTGTTGTGCCGTGTGCGCGTGATTAAGATCAAATGATTATTAAAAAATAATAATTACCTCTTTTGAGGACAAAATGTAAAGAAGTAGTCTCGTACCCTGGTTGGTTCTAATTGGAAGTAATTTTTAACTTGATAAAAATAGCAAGAACGCCCTATTGACTAGATAGGTAATTGAAAATGCCAGCAAATTCGTTCGCTCATAAATAAGTTCATCGTATTTTAAATGTCTTGCCACAAAAAAGAGAAAACAAATAACAACATTTTATTTTAAACAAAATTTCAAATTACTTATCTGAAAAAAGACAACGCCATGAAAGAAGTAGCAAAACTGCACATAAGCATTAATTATTAATATAGAAAAGTCATACAGAAAGTTACAGAATGTTCTGCTATTAGAGTACCCAGTAGTCAGTAATTAAGTACTTCAGTATGCTCAACAAACATTAAACTATTTTTATAAACAAACATAATAAATAATAGTGCAACATTTAAAAAGCTTGTAACTCTTGGCAGATGCATGATTCAATAATCGCTGTAATCAGCCAAACTGCCTGAAGGAGCACCTTAATAGATCTGTCGTTCAACGGATTAACGCTTCTGTCTGTTTGTGTGTCACGTAATATTTATATTAATTACTAGATGACGCCCGCAACTCCGTTGCGCCAAAATTCGTTTATCGCTCGGGAACCGTACATTATCCGGGATAAAAAGTATCATAACTCATAAGTCCTTTCTCAGTATTCAAAGTATCTCCCTACACAGCAAAGTTTTTCAGGGTTTCGGGCGCGAAGAGGTAACTGACAGATAGATAGACACACTTTCGCATTTATAACATTAGCATGGATCGCTAGAAGAAAAATGCAGTGGTAAAGAAGTGGGCACAGATCAGGCTAAAATCCTATATACGTGCGGCCTTTTCTTTTCATATTATGGTTTTGCTGCCGTCATTACATGCGCTTACACACACACATGCATAAAACTACGCTACTTTGTGTTATCTAGGCACGCTGTTAGCAGTAGCCAGTCAAGTTCGAGTTCATAGAACTGGCAGGCTGTGCACGTGCAAAGTACAGGAACGATTTTTAATACTTTAGACATCCTCATAAAATTAATAACAATTAACAGCCGAACATCACCACTTCTTGGAAGTTGGTTAACAGTCGCTGTGGTTGGTCGCCCGTGTGCCCCACACCCGGCGACTTGTTTGAATATTACAATTATTAAGATATAAAATTTTGGGGCCAGATAATTCCATGAATAAAATTATACGACCAATAAAACTACCTACAGCGGACTCTCGTTAGTCGTTATAAACAGTGCCCTAATTCTGCTTCTCTGATTCATCATTGATACGACTTTGATGCGGTTTTGATGCAGTCTATAAAGAGCCAGTCCACACGGCGCGTTGCGTCAGCGTTGTGTCGACGCAGCGCTGCCGTTGCGTTGTTTTACATACAAATATCCATGGTGTTCACAAGACGCGCTGCGTCGTCGCGACGCACACATGACGGAGAGCAACCCCCGAGACGAACCGGGAGGGGGTGTTACGAAAGACTGCTTCGTAATAACTTATAACGCTGCAATGATTCAGCGCCCGTGTGGCCGCCTATACGTCAAAATATTTGTGTTGCGACGACGCAACGCAACGCAATGCACCGTGTGGACTGGCTCTTAATCTACAGAATGGAATTCTCATGAAATGTCAAACCTGCGTCAAGCGGCGCGGCGATTTTTGTAGATGTCACTTTCTTTTTTTGGAGATTGGTCAAAAGTTAAAACTCTATATAATAAAACCATATTTTGATGTTTGTTTAATATGAGAAAACAGTAGTGCAGCGTGCAACGTGCTTAGTCAAATCGACACGCGATGCGTTATGTCAAAACTCAAATCCCATATATTTTTGACATCTTTCTTCGCTATCGAAACTGGCGTATATGTCGCAGCCAACTGGTTTAATTAGCCGTTCAATCAAACAGCTAGCCCTTTGACTGAACAACGCCATTCAATCGCACGGCTATACGTCGTTTAGCCGACTTGTTGACTGCAACGACTGCAACACTACAGCCACAAATGCATCACCAGTCGACTGCGACATATTATACATTTTGATTAAGCACTCTGTTTAAGGCCGTCCCCCGAGCAAACGACCTTGGCCATACATTTGCCGCGTTGCCGAGATCGCGCCAAAACCCTATTATTTTTACTTATCTTAGTTCAAAATTGTCCTAAAAAAAATTTAAAACGGCAAATATGTAGTTTATGATATTGTCGATCTATTGGCGTGAGTTTCAAATAAAAGTAATTTGTAAATCCTAAGGAGATGCTGAATGTATGCTTGAATTTTAACAAATTGGTTTTACTTTGGAAGCTGATATCATGAGTATAAGAAACAAAAATAGAAAATTTAAAACGACAAAAGGAATGTTGATATACTGAAGATTATTGCTGTATTTTTATTATAACTTTGTAGCTTTCAGATTATGAGTTTATAAGGTTTTAAATACGGTCAATTACGGAATCTCCGGACGGAACGCCCTTAAAAGGAGTCCGTTTAAATGACCAGGATCGAAATCCGGACTGAAAAAGAATCGGGGTATGAGTCCGCAATCAGAGGCAATTGTTTCAATTAGGGCAAGTGGAACCGTCATTACACTGGCCAGTTAGACAAGTCCTGACTCCTGATTGACCCGCGATGACTTGTGGGAGACCAAATTATTGGAACGGAAACGTGCGATAGATGAGAAAAGAAAATAAACTAAGGGCGAATGCCAAAGTAGTGTAATTTGTGAGTTGTGAGTCGCAGAATTTCGGCTAGCAGAAATTCTGCTGCATTCAGTTTCATACAAAAGTCCTGTTTGATTCACACGAGCGTAATTTTGTGAGTGATTGAATGAATGATGATTTGTGTGAAAATATATTTACGCGACCGAAATTCTGCGACTCACAAATTATGCTCGTTTGGCTTCACCCTTACTGAAATTAATGTAGTGAGAGACAAACTCACAGTGACAGGTATATGCAATAGATTTGAGGTGAGAAGAATACTATAATAGAGTATAGAGCGATGCAAAGTATAAACGAACAAGGATGGCTTGGCTCGCCGTTTTAAAACACATGCTCCTTAGTCCTTGTACCTAGTGTTACTTAATAGACAGTGGTTGCATACCAAGGTGAGAGTATTGAGAGTTGAGGCAGTGGTCTCAACTCTCAATACAATGTCTAATTCTTTATAACTAGTAAATAATGAATCTAGATCTAGAAATGGATAGATCTACTTGAGGTATTAATTAAATCTATCTATGTGCGGCCGTATGTGTTGTGAATCAATACACTAACCAATTTCTTAAAGAATTAAAAAACTGCTTTGATGTAGGTACCCAGTGCCAAAATTTTACAAACAACAAAACATTAATATCAATTCGAAGAATTATCTTGGTCATTAACAACCTTACTTATTTTGTTTCCATCCGAACATTATTTCCCACAAAACATAATTTGATGATTATTATTATTTGGTAACTAATGACATTTGCCGAAAAAGAGATCATCGCACGTTTCGATTCGTTTTTAGGGTTCCGTACCCAAAGGGTAAAAACGGGACCCTATTACTAAGACTTCGATGTCTGTCTGTCTGTCTGTCACCACTCACCAGGCTGTAACTCAAGAACCGCTATAGCTAGAGTTCTGAAATTTTCACAGCTTGTGTATATCTGTTGCCGCTATAACAACAAATACTAAAAGCAAAATAAATTGAATATTTAAGGGGGGCTCCCATACACCAAACGTGATTTTTTTGGCCTTTTTTGCTCTATATCAATAATAGCAACTTGAATTTTTCACACAATCCTTAGTTTTATGTGTACTTTATTATGTAATAATAAAATTAATATAAAATAAAAAATTAAGAGGGGCTCCCATACAAAAAAACACAAATTTTGCTCTATAATGGTACGGAACCCTTCATGCGCGAGTCCGACTCGCACTTGGCCGATTATTTACACCATCCGTACTAATATAATCAATTCGAATGCGTATCTGTCTGTTCTTCACGTTGAACCGCTAAATGGATTTAGATGGGTATGAACTTTGTGAATTGTGACCCAGGAAAGGACATGAAACAGTTTTTATTTCCATAAAATTTTCCGAGATAAAAAGTATTCTATGTCCTTTCGCAGGACTCAAACTATCTCTATACCAAATTGGTTCCGTGGCTGAGGCGTGAAGAGGTAACAAACAGACATACTGACTCACCATAATAATAATAATAATAAAATGCTTTATTCAGACATTAAAACAATGCACAGCACACACTAAACAACAACCAAGCAATAAACCAAAAGAAAAAAAAAACTGCTTAACTAAAATACAACATTGAATTGAATTGACACAAAAAGGCTAATTTGGGAAAAAAATGTACGGTTCCGGCATGAAATATTTTCTGCGCACAGTAGCGGGCTACATCTAGTTAAACTACACCATAATGCGACTCTTATATCGTAAAGCTCGTTCGTTAATCAAACGAGACTCGTTCAGAACAATTGTTTGGAAAGCGGGCCGAAATGTGAAAACTATTTTGAGCAGGAAGTGATTATTTCTTAAGCAGTTTTAAATCCATTACCCCTGGATGTCGCAGGGTAATTTTCCAGTAGCTGCCCACGGCCACACACAACGCCTATTATAGTCAGTGAAAATTATGATTAATATCCATTACAGATATTGTGACTCGTAGAAGAAGACATATTGTGGCGCGAAACCTGACTAATGTGGCATTATTCTTACACTTTCGCATGTATTCATACTTAACAGACAGACACACATTCGCATTTATTAGTATCCAAGATGACGCCCGCCGTTTATAGCGTGGGAACCGTATATTTTCTCGGGATAAAAAGTATACTATATGTCTTTTCCCTGTACTCAAAGTATCTTCATACCAAACAACAAAATCGGTTTAGCTGTTTGGGCATGAAGAGGTAACAGACAGACAGACTTCTTTCGCATTTATTAATACAGATAGATCAATGTTTATCTAACGGTGCCCGTGATGTACGCCTCAGGTCTCGTCTATTGAAATTGTTAAGGCATCAATTAGTTGATTACGATCAGATGGCTCTTCGTGGCCAGAACCTCTTTGTTGAGACTTATCAGGCGGTAGTGTTCGATTTGTAAATAAGATAAACATCTTACTGTTACCAAAATAAATATAGTATACAGTTATGCCACGGACGACAAAATTGTCTATACTTACTGCAATTTGATTTAATTCGATTTTAGACTCAAGTTACTGTCTAGGAAGCAAAGTTTTGAAATATATAGTAGGAAATAACGGTATCTATAAAGCTGGAAAAACGACTATATTTGTTGGAGTTGATATAATAGTCTAGTCTATGAGAGCTATAATTCGAAATTGAGACGGACACAGCAATTATAAAGTAGGAGACAAGTTTGCCGCAAGTACGCGCTAAATATGGAATACTCAATTATTATGATTTTTAACCGACTTCCAAAAAACGAGGAGGTTATATGTTCGGCTGTGTTTTTTTTTGTATGTTCAACGATTACTCCGCCGTTTGAGAACCGATTTTTGAAATTTTTGTTTTGTTGTATTAGGTTTCACTGCAATTTGGTACCATGTTCACAAAAGTGGTGGCCTGATGATGGGATCCATGAGTAATCGAGGGAACTCCTCGAAATTTATATGGAAATATATGGTGATTTTGGTTTCATAAGAAGCATCCTAAGCATATGCTAGCAAAACGCAAGATTTTGCACCAAGGTATACTATGGTTCCGAAGATACTAAGAGAACTCCGGAATCCTTATAGATACAAGTTTGGGAGTTTAGGCGCTGTTTTAAGATCTGAAAGCATATGCTACTATGCAAATTACATTCATCATCATCATCATCATTATCATCATCATTATAATCATCATTACCAAGTCAGGGTCACCAATGTCACCAAATTCAACCTTATCTCCAGAGCATAAGGCACACATTAACTGACATTACATCTGGGAAGTTAAAGTTGCTTCGACCATGTAACATTCTGTCTCACTTCGCCGAGATATTCTGGAAAACAACCTAATTTCAACCTTTTGCATCGCATTTAGCCGCGAGAGCCGCGGCTCGGCGGCGCGGCGGCGCGGCGCGGCGCGGGCCGGGTACCTACCGTACTATGTCCGCGAGGCGTCCGCGTGTGCGACAAGTCGAGCGAGTGCCAGTCTATTGAACTACTACTACTACTCGTAGTCCGGTGACCGGTTACTTAGCACGTCACACGTGTTCACTTCGATTTTTTTTAAATATATTTTTTAAAATTATCTGCAGGCTGCAGCTGATATTATATTTTGTAAGTGTGACTGTAATAAGATACCTACGTAGAATAATACAGGTGTATTATTCTACGTATAGTACGCGATGGCTTACTAGGTAACTAAAAAGAGTGAAATTATTATTTTTAACAAAAAATTAAAACCGACTTCCAAGGTAAAAACAATAATAGCATCCTTATAATATGAACTAAAAAGTATTAAATAATAATTATTCCTATCTAATAGTGCCTTTTTCCGAATTCGGCTAAACCTCAACTATTTCTGTACTCAATCTTCATAATTTTGAAGTCGGTGCCAGTTCCAAAAGTTTCAAATATTCTGTCAGAGAACTGAAGATTCATCTGGTACCGACTTCAAAATGATGAAGATTGAGTACAGAAATAGTTGAGTTTTAGCCGAATTCGAAAAAAGGCACTATTAGATAGGAATAATTATTATTTAATACTTTTTAGTTCATATTATAAGGATGCTATTATTGTTTTTACCTTGGAAGTCGGTTTAATTTTTTTGTTAAAAATAATAATGACTAACTATAATATTAAAATAATAATATTTTTTGCATTTAGCAACTACACAACATAATAATATATGAGATAAATGGTTATAAATGTTTGATGCAGCACACTGTATATAATGTGTGTCTAGACTTAAATAATCTTAGAAGAATCACTCTTCAGTTTAGATTTTAGCTCAGTCTAGAAGTGATAAGTTGATAACACTAATTAATATCTGACAAGTCTGAGTTATAATTAATACAGAGGATGTACTTGTTTTGTCAAAATTATTGTAAACAAGTTATAATTATTATAAGAAATATGCATTTACCTAACATTAATCTATCATCGATTTGATATTTTTCCATAATATATCGAGTTTTAAACTATTCGAATATTTGTATTTTTATGGATATTAAGTAAATAAATCTTCCAGTTTAGATATAGAGTTAGATATTGTCATCTTGTGATATATATTATCGTACAAAGATAACATATCAAGATAGCAGATACTTCTATTATTATAATTTATAAACCCTGTGTATTTGTGTTATGGCCTATTTGAATGTCTTTGTTTAAAAAATATTCACTATTTAGTTATCTGTACTTACGTTACACACTACACAGACTGAAAAGAAAATTGCTCTACTTTAGCGTGACAAGATAACAAAGTGACACCTTTCGATTCTTTTAAGCCCGTCACAGACTTAGCTATAATATTATATATTCATATTTTTATAGTTAGGCATATTACTATATTTCTTTACTAAATCCACATGCCACAGAAATATATATTATAGCTGAGTGTGCGGATATGCCTAGCTATAGAAATATGTATTAATATATATTATAGCTATGTCTGTGACCGGGCTTTATGAGGGCGAGCCAAGCGAGCCCTTGTATATCCCACAACCTATCACGCCTATTGATTTGTGCAGTAATTTTTAATTATCAGTCACTCATGAGTCATGACTCAAGGTGTGACGATGCAAGCCCTCACAAAGCTCGGCTTTTAGCTAGTACAATGTACATATTATATTAGTATGGATAATTCTTTCTTTAACTTATCTTATTTTACCCAGACACGGTAAACAGAAAATACTGGTTCTATTTCAAAAAAGCCAAAATCAGCATCATTAGTTTTAAATGCTATTGGTCGAATAAACTATTTTATTCTCACCACCTATTTTAAATAGTTAATGCGTCTATTAAAGCCGCCGAATCTACGGTCAAGCTATAAATAACAATGACATTATGTATAGTTTATAGCTTTTTAATTGGTGTATGATAAATATCAAGTTGGTTTTAAGCACCGATTTAACAAGTATATTAGATGATTCTTGACGATAGAGGTCCATAGCTATACTGGGCCACTGAGTATGAGTATCGAATTTCGGACACGACAATGAACATAACATAATATTAATTATGAGGTCATGTTCAACATCTCCATCTTTTGTGAATTCAAAATTCGAATTCAAAATATTTTAATGTTCTTCTCGGGACTCAAAGTATCTTAGTTTACTAAATTAGTTTTACTAAATTAAAAAGTATTCTAGTTTACTAAATTTCGTCATAATCGATTCTGGCGGTGCGTGAAAAGGGCAGACAAGTAGAGGTAAAGTTATTAACACAGCAATAAGAAGTAAAAGTTCTTCAAATTTATTTTCATCCATTCGAAGATGATTACAATATGAATCAGGATCTTCAACGGCTAGTTCTCTCAACAATGTATTTGAAGCTCCTAATAAATTTCTTCTTTCAGTCCATGGTCGCACCCACCACCGTCGACGTTTTCTTTGATTCTTTTTTGTCAACTCTTTGATTAAATGATCACAAATTAAAGTGATTCCAAGATGCACAACTTTATTCGACGACATACTTAAAGAAAAGCAAAGTGAATGTTCTTTTCTATATCATTCCCTTTAAGCCGTGTGAACATAGAATGAAAGGAAAATGAAGCATTCACTCGAGTGAATAGTCTTCCGAGTGAACCGTCTGATATCAGCTTTAGAGTTTATTTGTAACTAATTCACTAGACGTTTACTACTCTATGTGCATAATACGCGTACTCTACGTGATAGCTTGCCATAGCTCATGATCATGATACTGGCGGGGACCGGGGTTAGCTCGAGGTGGTTCGCGTTCCGGTCGGACCACACACGGATAATTAGGCCGTTTCAGACAAACTACGCCATTTCTTTGTATACCAGTCTCTATTAAACTGACCCTTAAAGTGGAACAATAAGCATCATGGTGGAGGTAAAATAATGTTGAATGGCCTGTAATTGTGAGGAATGTTGCATTGTAATAAATATTGTCCAAATATGACATGATGCTCTTGAACCATGAATGTTGGATTTTGCAATAAAATGTCAAAATTTGATATGATATTATGCAGGTCGTTTTTGTAACGGCTCTTACAGGCATACAAGGATGATTTGGCGCATAGATGACATTGTCATCTGTCATCTTTAAAGCTGTCAATAAAAATAACACCTGCGTCGGTTTTTATTTTAGCCACACTAATTAAAATGATACTTGGATGATATCGGCAGGAGTGACAGTGAAAGAACTGCCTATAGTGCCATTTTACAATATGGCGGCGTAAGTTTGTATTTTGGCCAAGCGCCAAAACAGCCTTATGTGTACATTTCGTCAAAATTTATATGACATTTTTGAGTTAATTAATGTTTAATTAAGTTTTTGCAGCAAAGAAATACATATAAAGATACATTGTTTTGACAAAAAGTTTTACATTTCAAGAAAATTTTAAATTACATATTCAGTTTTTCAGAAAATCCTCAAATTTTTTCCTAATATGTAATTTTTATTTCATTTTTAATTATACTACAGTTTCAGAAATATGCTAAATGAATATGTATTATGAAGTAAGTGGCCATTACACAAAAAAATAAATGCGAGAGCAAAAAATGAAACTCGTCTTCATATTATTATTATTATGTAGAGTCCTTTCAGGTCTTTCCCTTATTGTTATGGCTCTTAAGTCATTGGCAAAAAGGTCCTTTTAAAGGTAAAATAACTGTGAACCAGTAGCTGTCCATAGCTCAATGACATCTCAAGGTCACCAGCATCATATAGGACGTTTGGTTCCTTCTGAGTTCGAATAAAACTGCACATAACTCATAGCGTTGGTTATTTAAAGCAAAATGTAGAGCAAATATTTTTAAAAGTTAAATATTTAGATTCTAGATGTACCATCGAGGAAATTGATTCCTATGCAGTTGATAGACCAACGTTATTTGGTCGAATATGTATCAATATTAATTGTAATTTGTCGGCTGGGTTTGACGTAACGCAACCAAACTACGTAGGACCCCGATCTGCATAGGAATCATTAATCAACTTCTCTAATAGTACATTCGGTTAAAGTAAGTTGCCAGTAAAGCTGAATACTAACCGATTTTTGAGTTACTTTTTGTTAGTATTTCAAATAAGTATTTTCGGGAAATTTCAAATAAGTTAAATGAAATAGTTTTTTTATTATTTTGAATTTAAATTTTGCTGTTACTGAATATCTTAAAAGTATCCATAACAAGGATGATATACTACTAGCTTTTTTAAATCGTCTCTGTTTGAATAAAATTTTGGCCCGACCAGCGATTTATAAACTCAACTTTGCAATAAACTATGTTAATTTATTATAATATATTTAATGTAATTTTTATTGCTGGACTCCATTATGAAGATAATTTAATTAAAAACCGGTAAGGAAATAGATAATATATATAATGTGGACACGATCATAGATTTAATAGTAATTAATGTTCCCTTGAGCGTAGTACGCCGATAACAGTCGTATATCAAAGATTTCCCTCGTTCCCAGTAAATGTATCCTTTTTTACCGACAAAGAGTTTTTTTTATAAGTATTTAATATTAGGCAAATAATTGGGGAATGATGGAAAATAACAATTTTTGAAAATAGCTACCAATAGTCAGGACAATTTGAGGTGGCACCAGCGGTCATTGACCTTTCTAGTTTAGGAGCTATGTAAAAAATACTCGCACTGCATTCTGTTAACTTAAGACTAAAATCGAAATCTTATAAAGAAGCAGACTATTATAGTTTCATCAGAAAGCGTCTCCAAGCTCGAGATAGTGCATCATAATAATGTTACAGGAAGCGATTTCACGTTTTTGGGACAACGTGAATTTTTCGCCTTACCAATCACCAGCAAACGTAACTTTTCCGACCCATCAGAATTGGCACAGGCCAGGACAGTCAGTCTCTCTTTATTTGCTTTGCCACCATGGCAAGTCTCTCCCTTGAAAACATAGGATTTTTCTGGCATCAATTTAAAAAATAAACCGATATCGTCTGCGTTAAAAATGTCTCGCGGTTCGTAATTTTACAACAATTCGGGAAGTATTGTCAATTGTCATCCACGTATCTACTAAGTATCAACATTTGACGGTACACAATGCCGCCGTGGCGATGGGGAGGTAATAATAAGTGTTGATGTGTTGACCGCTAGGGCGTATTAAACGGGATGACGATCGCATCGCTATGTATTGCCTAAGCATATAAAACTTGAAAAAACGTTAAATTACACTTTGGTTACATTTGAAATTATTAGGGTGTCCGTGTTGTTCAATGACATTATATAGTATCTAATGTAAATGACAATGTCAATTGTCAATGTCAGTATTTATGTATAGTATTATATATATATATATATATATATATATATATATATATATATATATATATATATATATATATATATATATATATATATATATATATATATATTCATATAATCATCAATATAGATTTGTATTCTTTTGTTTGCACATGCACGCATAACTCTACTACAATTTCACCTTCGCTCGTGGTTGCCTGGAAGAGCTTGCTACCTAGTAATAAGGCCGCCATTGTGACACCTATGTAATTTCTTGTTTATATTTGTTTGTACTCTCTCTGTATTGTGTGCACAATAAATAATATTTTTTAGTAACATACAATATCATTGTTTGATTGATTTAAGCGTGATCGTCTTTAACGGGTTCTACTGTAATTACGAAATAAATGTATCATAAAGATTTTATCTTTTGTTCATCTCAAATTGAGCCATTGATGTTGGATTTATCTTTATACGGAGTTATGTGAATACATTGCAATATGTTAAACAATCTTTGTTTTATTTTCCCGAGATCTAAATTAGTGTTATCATGTAGTCTGGGAACTCGTTTCGTGATCGCTTTGATATGGAGACTTTACAGTTACTACTTAACCATTGCGTGTTATTTTCTACTCGAGATTCCGTGAAATAGACTGCAATGCGCAATGTATAACATATAAAGGTGCTGCAGGTTTTTATCACGTGGAATGTCAGTTAATAGTAAAGGATGGAACATCAAGTTGTAGACAGTAGACGGGAGCCTAATCATAGTTTTTGTAAGCCCTAAGCGAATAGTAGCTATGCGATTATGCTATTGAAACTTATTGAATTATTACGCAACGTAATAATGTTTATTAAATAAATAGTAGAAAGCTGAGAACTTTTAGAAAACGATTAAAAGGAAAATAAAAATAGTAGAGTCTTTACTCTTTACATGGGCAACAGTGTTTAAATTTTTCATTCGTTTTTTGGGGTCCCTGTTTGAGTAAGTACCTACCTTGTACCTACTGCCTATTAATGTTATAAATTAAGTGTCTGTTTATCTGCCTTTTGACCTCTTGTCGCTACTCGCTAGCCCCTCAACCGATCAAAGGATATATTATATTATAAGGATACTTTGGATTTCGAAAAGGAGAGTTTTTGGGGAAAAAATATTTTTGAACAAACCATTGGGTATGTTCGGTAGGAATTATGATACATTAAAAAGTAAAAATTAAAACCAAAATACGACTTAAGACAAAAAATACGAATTTCATATTCCGAGTAGCATCATTTCTATCTCCGCAAAAAAGAAAGTAATAAAACACAACGTCATTTCTGTACCAAATAGCAATATGTTTCGGCGTTCGACAAGTCACATCCAAGTCACTTTGACAGCTATTGGACACGTAACTGACATGGCCTATATATGACTTAAATACGTACATATAATATACAGTGCGGCAAGATAGAGCAGACAGTTCAGGGAATAATAACTCTTATTGTCTAGTGGATAAATGCTAGTATGGTTTAAGGTAGCTGGTTTATATAAAACCAGATTTTAATTGGTACTATTGGTAAACAAGTTTAAAACGATGCTAGTTACGCAGGAGTAATTTTATAGTGCCCAAGTATGTGCACAATACATATCAAAGAGTCTTTTACCTCCTGTTCTCTATTCATAGGACCGACTTTAACAACCTTTTATTAATATAATGTCCTCTTCCGGAACTCAAAGTATTTTCATAGCGAGTTGAATCAAAATCGGTTTTGCGTACTTTAGTGTGCCAGTCCGTTACCTCTTAATCTTAAAAGTTGTATAATTCGCATAAATTATAGTATTGGTCCCTTATTGGTCCATACCAATACATCCATATGTATAAAAGAAGCCAGTAATAAATTTCCTAGCTTTAACCTTTTTTTTTTCAATTTTACAAAGAATTTCAATAAAATATTATAATATACTTATTACCTATGTATAATTAATGAACTCCTACATAATATCAAGCTTACAAAAAAGCTTACAAAGGTTGGAATTGTTATAAAATCAACCTACCGCATAGATTATTTTAAGAATTATTTCACAATAAAATAAATTAATTTATTATCCTTTCTAATACTCCGCATAAAATTTCGCATAACTTATTTATTAATTTAGTAGAATAACACAAAAACAAAAGAATTTATTCGCAAGTTTTATTGTTGTCTTTGTAAATTATTAATTTATGATTAATAATTTAGAATAATTTTATTGAAACATTTTGATATTAACATTTAAAATTAACAAGCTTTTGTTTGAAAGTTTATTAGAACTTGAAAGTGTATTATATAAATGAAGAGGTTAATTTTATACTTACATAGATAAAAGTGCTCATAAAATTAAACTTAAAACTCAAAAATCAAACAGTAGACAAATCTATTGTTTGATTTTTATACTTTGGCGTCTCAGTCAATGTCAAAACCTTTAGTTACACTCAGTATTTAATTTGTTCCACCATTGTTTAGTTAAAAATAAACTTATGTTTCATAATCTACTTAACGCTCAGGCCGACACTGTTGACATAACATGGCGAGGTTAACGCGTGGCCAAGTTAAAACTAGCACCGCCATTTTGTAAATTGTCACTTGAGAGACAGTTTTACGTCATCCAATCTTTATTTTACACGTGGCCGGAATGAAAACTAGAGCTCGTCAAGTCGTGGTCGATGTTGACAAGTGAGAGTGACAATGTCACCCCGGATGTAAATGTCACCTAACTTTTAAATGTCATAGGATCCTTGTAAGTGTGTTATTTGTATTTCTACGTTTGTTAAATAAACCAATTCTTAGTAAACGTTTTAACATTATGCTGTCATAAAACTTTAGTGTTTGCCACCATGCCAATTTATAATTTCTGTCAGAAATGAACCATTTTTCTTTTGTTTAATAACATATGGGATATCGGTTTGTACTGTATATTTTATACTTACTATAAAATATAAATTGTAGTGCGTTCAACTAACAAATAACCTTCTTAGTATCTATAATTTTCAATTAGCTTTTAAATCAAGATTAATTAGAAATAGGTCTTGAAATTATTGTGGCAGTTCGAAGTTATATCATTCATGTATGCTTCTGAGAATTGGAGTACCTCAAGGGGACGCTCTAAGACTGAGTTTGCTTGAGTACGCTAGGTTACCTCCTTCACATTTAGACTGTCTCGAACCTTCTATACTTCTATTCATCATCATCAAAACCAGATACAATAAACTGTAATGAACTAGAATCTAGATAATTGGAGATTTGTTGCGCCGGTATATTGCATACGGATTGTACCTACTATCAGAGAAGTAGATTCCTTGGCAGATGGCTGACCTAAGTAATTTGGTCGCGTTAAGTCAAACCCATCCGACCGATTACATAACTTTGAATTGACATAAGCCGACCACATGACGTAGGTCCCTCAGTCCCTCATGACGTAGTTGCCTAGGAATCAATTTCCTCGATGGTACTTTTTTCCGGATAAAAACTCTGCTATATTCTGCATCTAAATGTATGAACTGCATATCAATTTTCATATTATGCAGTAGTTTATGTGTGAATAATTAAAATATAAAGAGATAGAGAACGTACGACAGAAAGACAGACACATTTTCGCATTTATAATATTAAAGTTTAAAGTATGTTTGATACTTATATCAAAGCATCAACGTAGTTTGATAATTTAACCTTGTAATTACGTACTATGCTGAAATCGATAAATATTAGGATTGATAGAAAATCTATAACGCTGTATGTGATAACTGATAACTGATAAGCTTATAAATTATAATGTGGCGACAAAAGATAAAATTCGCAGATAATCGTAGTGAAAAGCTGAAGGCTTAGTGGTACAAGAACCCAAAACACCTGTGTTTATTCATAAAACTGTGTCGGCATCAAACTTATAACTTGCTGAAATCTGGTGAAATGTCTTTGCCTTTTCTTTTTTAAACAGAACTAATAGAATTAGGCCGCTTACATACGTTTTTCGTATGCGGTATCCGAATTCTTTTTCCGTATTCGAAAATCGGAATGCATGGATTCAGTATTAAATACATTAACTGCCGCTGCACACTTTCGTATTTCTCCTTACGGAATGAATTCCGCACGTTTGCGAATGTCACGGAATTCCGAAAACGGAAATCGAATGTACGGAAAAGTACGTTTGCGGCCAGCCTCGTCTAATCTTTTTCGACAAATTTATCTATAAAAAAACAAACAAAACCCACCAGTTTGTTATTTGTTTCATTACATTAACGATTTTTAAGAATGATTCGCATATCAATTAACGATTTTAAAACAGCGATTTCTTTGTGGCAATAAACTATTAGGAGCGAAAGCCTTGAAAAGTTAATGAGTAACAAACATTCCATTTACGAGAACGAGTAATGGCTGCTGTAAAAACTTTTAAACTTATTTCTTAATTATAGATTAAAGGGTGATTCATAGCTCTCCTGGCCAGGATAATAAACCTCAGGTTGGCATGAGACAATGATTAGTTTATACCTATGTTGTTTTATGTCAGTGTTCTTCCCTTTTTGGCTTTTTTATCTGGCAGAATGACGACGTTGTGTTCTTATTTGAGGTTAAAATAAGAAGGCGTCCACAAATTACGCGAGGTATTTTGGGAAGGAAGGAGGCTTAACCAAATCTAATTATTGAATCTCACATAGAGGTACCACGAGTGTGATGTCTGCTGTCTGTTGCATTATAGCTCTCAAACGGATGAAACCATATCAGTTTAGTTTTCTTTTATAAACACTTTACATATTTGTAATGACTAACGACTTGTTTTAATGGTTTATGATGATTTATAATATTGCTAGCTGTTGCCCGCGACTCCATCCACGTGGACTTCAGTTTACACTTGACAACGCGCGGTGGGTCCCGTTTCCGTGGCAATTCCGGGATAAAATGTAGCAAAGTAGAAAATAAAATATAGTATGGATTTTGAGGAAACTTTGCAGTAATATAACTGCAAAGTTTCCTCAAAATCCGTCGAACAAACAAAATTGATGCCAAATTTCATTAAAAATCGTTAAAAACGTAGACAGCTTTTAATCTAACTAAGTACAATATTCTGTCATCATAGTATACTACATTCGACACACGAGTACAATGCTTCTAAACATATTTCATACAGAGGCATAACTCAATAAAATGCTAACAAGGTCTCGTGCTGGCGTCGAAATAATGAGGGTCCAGGAATCCTCGCGCTTGGCTTAATGCACCTCCACAGTCCACTTAGAGAAACGAGATGTTGATTTTGATTATAATAACGCAATAGTGATATTGAATGTGGATGAAGAAAAAGAAATGCTTGATCACCACATAAAACAAAGCCGTTTATCGCTGGCTATCCCTGTGTCTACGCAGATTATGATGCGGTTTTTTTAAATAGCAGAGTGATAAAGAGGAAGGTTTATTCATGCTTTATATTATGCCTCAACAACGTCGCTGGGTCAGCTAGTATATTGTACAGGTCATTTACATTACTTAGTAGTGTTACAGTACCCGGCGATAAATATTGCACATCGACCTTTGGAAAGTGACAGTCGGCTAATTTCGGTTTTGTAGAGCGTTATCTCTTACGCACGAAATACAAAAAGTCCGGTATATATTAGGAGCTGTTAAAACAATTATGGTTTGCTTCTTTTGACAATTTTATTATTATTTGTATAAAATACACCAAATTTTCTATAAGTTATGGCTTTAGGTTCGGGTAAAATAAAATAAAAAAGGGTGTTCAAATTATGTTTACGTATTTAAAATTCGTTTGGAAAATTACAGCTGTAGCAAATTTAGGGGTGTTAACAACTCTAGATATATATTCTGAACTGGACGCGACTGCACTCTATTGAATTTGAACAACGACTGACATAATGTCAAATAGGTGTGTGCTACAAAGATAACGCTCTATGAAACCGAAATTAGCCGAATGTCTCTTTCCAAAGGTCGATGTGCAATATTTATTGCCGGGTACTGTACGTAGTGTTACCGATCAAGTTGCCATAAGAAAAATGCTTACATTCACGGATAATAATCGCACGATAAACCATAAGAAGCCAACCAGCCTATATGAAAACGTCATCAACTAAGTCTGCAGTTGTTGCGGTCATTTTCACTGCAACAATAAACCACAAGAAGCCAACCAGCCTATATGAAAACGTCATCATTTGATTTTGAATTTAAAAGAACGTCACCGGAGCTAAGGTATCAGAATCGGGCCCTCGAACTTCGAATATGGAATTAAAGAGCATTATTACAAAAACATTCCAATGATATTTTAGCCGTAAAATATTTTAACGGCTAAAGTTTACTGTGTAAATTAACCGAACAGACTCATAAGTTGAACGGGTCCGGTAGTTTTAACCATAATGCGACCTCTCTGTATAAAATCGTAATATTATGCGTGTTTATGAGCTTTCATTCTATAAATTTCGAAACTTACAAGCATTTTAAGCTAACGTTCAATGTAGAGGTAATGACTAATGATTTTTAGAAGTTACTGTGTATGTTTTCCATTCTGAGGTCTAAATTCTAATTTTTTTACATTTTGTATTCTTTACGTACTTAGACGGTTAATAGTTTTTTAAAGTAATTAATTGACTTTAATTTACTAAAATGAATTTTAGTAAATTAAGGTTGGAATGACTTTATTTTGAAGCCAAACTGTAGTCGTAGATTTATTCCTACTGAATCTGACAAACATTTGTCGGGACAAAAAATAGTACATACATAATTTGTTTTCCCAGTATCTATTACTTACAACAACAACTTATCAAAATCCAATATGTTTTTGTCTATGATTGTTATCATGTTATTCAAATTGATTGTGATGTTTTTGATCTGTCGATTTCTGTTAGCAATTCAATACGATGATTTTCCGTAAAGATTTTGTTACCATAGGAGGAAAAGGCTTTGTTATGTCTCACGTAACGTGGTACTAATTACAATCCTACACCGATGTTATGGCGCGTGGCCGCCTTCATTAAAGTTAAGTCCTTCAAACCATGTTCCTGCAAATTTTCATTTGACTGACATATCCCGTTTCACACCTGCGGGACTAAAACAGTACCAGCTATTTTACACCTTAGACGTAGGTCACATGTTTAGTTTGTCATCAATCTGGCGTCAGTCTGGAATTGACGAGTAAATAATACATAAAGTAAATAATAAAAAATAACTTTATTATTGTTTAAAAGTAAATAATAAAGAAATGATCAGTGCGGCAATTAACTGGTTAGATAATTGATAATTGACAATGTTATCCACGCGCCAAAACATTCTTATATGTTTATGTCTGCTACCTCTTCATGCCTAAATTTTGAACTGATTTTGATGTTTCTTACTAAAATACTTTAATCCTTCAATCGCGGATTCTTGGAAATCTATTGTTATTCTATTGTTATCGCGGTCACCGGTGTCCTTATGGGGCTTGATGGGTTAATTAAGTTTCAAGAAAAGACATCTTGGATAGCTGCTTAAATATCGGAAAATGTTTGAATGAAGTTGCCGGAAGCATCTATTATACCTATATACTCGTAACTGTACTTTTGTGCCTTGTAAAATCTCATCCCTTTTACAAATTGAGTATTTTCTAAACTCCACATTTAAATTGCATCCCATATCGTATGCAGCGTTAGTTGCCTTATCGGGCTAATTTCAGTGTTTGAGTACCGACAGGCCCGCATACTGAGCCTTATTATTATAGGGATAAAGTCGACAATACATACAAGTGTTCATGTACCGAAAAGGCGGTGTATTGAACTTTATAGCCTTTGAAATAAGGTCGATAATACTTGCAGTCATTTCTCGCGACGCTGACTGACATACAATGCTGCCATTCCGACATAATGCCGCACACACATGTCAGCCAAACGAATAATATAATCGATGTTGTTTATCGATTTATGAAGTTGTCTGTAATGATACTGATATGTCAGATTTTGACTAAACGAGTCAGTTTAATGTAATGTAATGCAAGATCTTTATAATTTATGGAAATAACCAATGATATATTATATAAAAAAAAACTCAAAGCAGATATTATGTTACTATCGCGCGCGTTGTGAAGCTTCAAATACGACCCAATTGGGTCGTCTTTTACTTAGTTTGTTTATTTACTTTTACTACTTGTTTATTTACTTATTCTCATTCTGTCCGTGGGAGAGCCATGCTTCGGCACGAATGGGCCGGCTCGACCGGAGAAATACCACGGCCTCACAGAAAACCGGCGTGAAACAGCGCTTGCGCTGTGTTTCGCCGAGTGAGTGAGTTTATCGGAGGCCCAATCCCCTACCCCCCTAGAAATGCCGCAGTTGAAAAACTATTTGTTACCCCAGGAGGGTACTAACTGCGTTGGAGAATCCCTCTCTGGACGACCATGCTCAGGAACCCCTGGAGCTGAACGTGGACGTCCAGGCTGCCCCTCGTATTCTGGGGAGGGCAAAAATGCGCTCCAATCTGCTCGGGGCAAGAGCAAACACACTAAGGCAGGGGATTATACTTCAATCTTAATGCCGTCCTTTACCAGACGGCAAAGCCGGCTTTGCTCTTTTTAACCGAGACGCAGATATCATCTCCGAGTGACACATCATACCTTTCCCACCCAGGGTATTATCTCGAGCACTCCTTTCTACCCAAAGCTGGAGTGTGTGTGTACATCAGAGATGATATCAGCTCTCGCCGCCTCAGCAATCTTGAGGTCATGGACCTGTCGATCTTATGGCTCCGCATAGATTGCGACGACCACCCTCGCGTTTATGCGTGCCTATACAGGTACATAGTGGTGACCCCGAGACGGACCGACTCTTCGAGCACCTGCAAGCTGCTTCAGATTTTGTGCAGCGGCAGATCCCATCCGCAGAGATCATAATACTTGGCGACATTAATGCCCACCACGCCGACTGGCTGAATTCCAGTAAAACTGATCATGCGGGGAGATCTGTCTGCAACTTTGCCCTTGCGAACGACTTGACACAACTGTTTACTATGCCTACGCGAATCCCAGATGTGAATGGTCAGAATCCTTCCTTGTTGGACCTCCTGCTGACTTCGAATCCTGACGGCTACCAAATATCCGTAACCGCACCACTTGGTACATCGGATCATTGCCTTGTCAGGAGTTCTGTGCCACTTACGACGGTGTTAAGATAGCGTGCTGTTAAATACCGTCGTGTGTGGCACTACAAGTCAGCAGACTGGGATAGGATGCGGTCGTTTTTTGCATCCTATCCTTGGGGGCACGTGTGCTTCTCGCCGGATGATCCCGACAACACTGCCAACTCTGTTGCCGATGTGGTAGTGCAGGGGATGGAACTTTTCATTCCGTCCTCTGTAGTGCCAACTGGCGGCAGATTTCGTCCCTGGTTTGGTTCATCCCCCAAAAAAGCTTCTCGCCGGAAGCAGGAGGCTTACCAATCCTGGGCCAACGCAGTGTCTGCTCGGGATTTAAATACCAGCACATATAAAAAGGAGTACAACCTTGCCTCTAGATCCCTCAAGAAAGAGATTACTCGGGCAAAGTAACAGCACGTCAAAAGAATTGGCAAGAGACTTGAGCGCCTCCCCTCGGGAACCCATGCATTCTGGTCTCTGGGCAAAGCTATTGAAGGAAATTTCTGCAAGCCAACCCTACCATCCCTACACGTAGGAAATGGATCGCTGGCCCAGGACGCTAAAAACAAAGCCGATCTTCTGGGCAAGCTCTTTGCATCAAAATCGACCCTGGATGACGTGGGGCAGAAACCGCCGACCATACCGCGATGCACGAGCATCATGTCGGATATTCGGTTTCATCAGCGCTCAGTGTGAAAAGCCCTCCGTTCCCTTGATATCCAAAAGTCGAGTGGGCCTGACGGAATCCCGCCAATTGTGTTGAAAAAGTGTGCTCCAGAGTTGGCTCCGGTCTTGACGCGTCTTTTTCGGCTCTCCTATTCCACTGGCATCGTCCCGGCTTCCTGGAAGACAGCCTTGGTGCACCCGATCCCTAAAAAAGGTGATCGCTCAAATCCTTCCAACTACAGACCAATCGCTATAACCTCTCTCTTTTCGAAGATAATGGAATCCATTATCAATAGCCAGCTTCTTCTAAGCGACAAACAATACGGGTTCCGTAAGGGTCGCTCGGCTGGTGATCTCTTGGCGTACCTGACTCATCGTTGGGCTCAGGCAATTGAGTCGAAGGGAATTGGCTGTTAGTTTGGACATTGCGAAGGCCTTTGATCGGGTTTGGCATAAAGCGCTGCTATCAAAGCTTCCATCATACGGACTGCCAGAGAAATTATGTAAGTGGGTCACTGGTTTCTTAGCAAACAGAAGCATAAAGGTCGTAGTTGACGGCGAATGCTCGGAAACTCAGTCTGTAGTTGCTGGTGTGCCTCAGGGCTGTGTGCGATCGCCTATTCTATTCTTACTGCATATCAATGACATGTTGCAGACCAGCGGCATTCATTGCTATGCGGATGACAGTACAGGTGATGCTGTATATACCGGCTCCCCCAATATTTCTCGGCAAAATGTCACTGAGAGTCGAAACGAACTTGTGTCTAAGGTGGAGAATTCATTGGAGAAGGTCTCTAAATGGGGTAGACGTAACTTGGTCCAATTCAACCCCGCCAAGACACAAGTCTGCGCGTTCACCACCAAAAAGTCACCAATGGTCATATATCCTCGTTTCGTGGGCACATCTTTAACCATCTCCCCTAGCATTGAGATACTTGGCGTCAACATATCGAGCGAAGTCCAGTTCCGATATCATCTAGAGGGTAAGGCCAAATTAGCCTCGAAGAAGCTTGGTGTTCTTAACAGAGCGAGACAGTACTTCAGTCCGGACCAACGCCTACAACTCTACAAGGCGCAGGTTCAACCTCATATGGAATATTGTTCTCATCTCTGGGCAGGGGCGCCAAAATACCAACTGCTCCCTCTGGATCGTATCCAACGAAGGGCCGCTCGAATTGTTGATTGCCATAGTGTTTCAAACAGCTTGGACCCCTTGGAATTACGCCGAGATGTAGCTTCGCTCTGCATCCTCTATCGGTTGTATCACGGGGAGTGCTCTGAGGAATTCTTCGGAATCATACCACCTGCAACTTTTTGCCATCGTCCCACGCGAAAAACATACCATCCTCATCACCTTGATGAGTGGCAGTCTTCCACAGTGCGTTTTTCGCGTAACTTTCTACCGCGCACTGTAAAACTCTGGAACGAACTGTCACCAGCAGTATTTCCGGACCTATACGACCTGCAAACCTTCAAGAAAAGAGCGTATTCCCTCTTAAAAGGCCGGCAACGCACCTGCAGCTCTTCTGATGTTGCGAGTGTCCATGGGCGACGGTAGTTGCTTACCATCAGGTGACCCGTATGCTCGTTTGCCCCCTTATTTAATTAAAAAAAAACGTCTGTCTCTTTTATGTAAATAGCATTTCGTATCTTTTGTTTCACTTATCTGTCAAATTTGTCAATGTTGTTCGGAAGAGATTTAAACCGGAAAATAATATGAAGGTAACAGATCTGTATAAGTAGAATATCATTGGAAATAACAATGTTCCTTGAAAGAAGACTTATCCAGTATTTTTATCTCAGTTTTTGGGTCATACGTCTTGTTAAAGTATAAAATATAGTTTGGTATGAGGCTCAAGGCTGTACTTTTATTCCGACTATAAAACTTAAAAAAAAATAGTCCTTATATTTGATTAAAATTAAGATTAAGATGAAATAGAACAGGGATCTCAAAATTGTTGTAAGTCGAGCATATAACGTAGAAATAAAATAGGTTGGGCAAAGGGACAGTTAAAAGCAGGCTGCAGGACATTTTCACCCCTATGTTCTGGTTGTAAGCCTCTATAAAAGGTAGAACTGCCTGAATGTATTTGGCAAGTAATTGTTATCCCTATACATACCTACTATTTAGTTACTTAAAGTACCTCGTTTCAGTGCAAGCAAGCCTCTTGAAAAGAATAAAAAGTTAGGTGAAATTTTTAGACAGGGGTTTTCTACCGTACCTTACTTAGGTTAAATCCATACTAACATTAATTAACATTATTAATGCGAAAGTGTGTTACCTCTTCACACTTAAACCGCTTAATTTTTACGAAAGGTATGCAGAATGCATATCTATACATTTGAGTCCCGGAAAAGGACATACTTACCATACTTTTTGTCCCAGAAAAATGTACGGTATCAGCGCGATACTTTCGTAATATTTACGTACCTAAGTGTCTAAATACACTAGGCCAAAGTTACGCAGCGTAAATTCCGCATGATTACGTCCGCAACGTATTTTAAATTACCGATGACATACTATTCCGTCGCGTTCCGTCCGTATTTTGTATGCCTTTGACATTGCAGACGTAATCATGCGGAATTTACGCCGCGTAACTTCGGTCTAGTGTGTTTAGACACTAATAAGTAAAAACTATTTAGTAATATGTGTAAAATTTTGCTAGTGCAAGGTTAAGGGCATTTTCTCTACTTCCTGATAATGTGACCGATCTTATTTGACAGGTTCTCCATTCTCTATCTGTCAAGTTAATCTGGCACTTATCAGGAAGAAACAGGCCCTTATAATCATATAAGTTCTTCACAATCAAGCTGATGATGATTCCCAAATCAATCTCGTGCTAATGACTTGTGATGATTCATACAAGAACGTTTTCCACTTTGTATTATATTAGGTTACGACGCTACCGTTGCGTGTCGAGTATCAATTTTCATGTGGCTCCTGTTATGTTTTTTTGCTTTAATCACCTGATCATCTCCGAAACATTCGGTTATTTTTATTTCTAAGAAAAATTATTATCTTGATGTCGGGAATCGGTATTAAGATTGTTTTAGGCGAACGAGAGAGGCCGTTGCAATATTTTTGTACACTGTATGTACTTTTGATTGAGACTTTTAATAGCTAATCAGTAGTTTTACAATTGACTAAGCTATGTCGTTTTTCATATATTAGGCATGAATCAATTATTATCACACATATTTTTTTGTTTTAAATAACATATTTTGTATCTTAGTATGCAATAATGTTTAGTATCCTGCCTAGTCAATGACCACTATCGCCATGTTTCGCCGAGTACAGTATAGTTTTTATGCTTTAGGTGTTTAACAGTAGATATATCACAATAACTATCAATACACAACAAAATGTATCCCGTAAATAATCGTATACGTAATCATCCTGCGGCTTTTTGTATCCCTTTGAGTTTGTATGGACCGTGAATAGACCCTTAGATATAAAATACTCCACTAATTGATTGAAGGATGATGACGACATGACAAGAGATCGGTTCACACGGGTAATTCACGTTAATTAGACTGTGGAGAGCGTCGCACGCTGCGATTCGTCACAACGCAACGCGACGTCGAGTCGTGCCCGAATGTACGGCTAGGGCTGCCAAAAAAAAGTTTTGTGGGTTCCGTAAGAAATGTAATCCATACTTACTTTATATTCCTATTACTAGCTGTCCCGGCAAACGTTGTTTTGCCATTTAAAGTATTTCTACTTCATCAGTTGATACAAAATCTTACCCCCTCTTTTATCCCCTAAAAGGGTTGGGGCGAAAAATTTTTATACACCAGATGTTAAGTTGAAAGAAGACCGCATTCAAATCGGATCAGTAGTTTTCGTGTAATAGTGGAACAAACATACAGACAGACAGCCAAAAAACTAATTACATTTTTGGCTTCTATGGCGATGTAGTGACAGTTGACACCCTCCGCTTATTATTTTTTGAATATCTTTAATGTACAGAATTTTCATTTCTATAGTTTTATTACTTATATGACGTATAGATTACTTTACTATTACTAATGTTATAAATGCAAAGGTGTGTCTGTTTGTCTGTCTGTCTGTTACCTCGTCACGCCCAAGTCGCTGGACCGATTTTGCTAAAATTTGGTATGGAGATACTTTGAGTCCCGGAAAAGGACATAATATTATATTTTGTACCCCTGAAAAATGTATAGTTCCCCCGCGATAAACGATTTTTGGCGCAACGGATTTGCGGGCATCATCTAGTAGCTGTATACTATTTAAATAAATTGTAAATTAAAAGTTAACATAAAGTACGCAAACACCATTTTCTAAATTATGTTAATGTCAGTATGATACAATTTAATATTTATATATAAACATGACTTGCTTCATTCCATTAATATATTATTAGAATTTAGCGGGAGTTCGCTAAAACACGTCATATATTTTAATAACTAGATATTATTAGAATGTTAATTAATATATGACTATTTTATGTACTTCAATGTAATATTATTTATCTATTTTTTAAACGTATTTTGAGGAATTATGTTGTCAGATTAATTTCACGTGAGTTCATTTAAAAACTTTCAAATAATTGTCCTACCGTGCCTATAATTACAAAGGGATGCCATTATGTGGTATTTTCGACAACCCTATTGTTTGACCTTGCGTCGAACTGTGGGACTTCCGTTCAATTCATCACGAATCGATCTGGTATCGAGTAGCAGAGTATCGATTACACGCGTTTTTTGGGCATAATCGTCGGGAAATCATGTTCATTTGATTATGTTAGAGCAAAGAAATGTTGTCGTCAGTAGGTAGATTGCCAAATATTTCAAAATCGTTGTGATACAGTAAATATGTAACGAAAAATTGAGTGCCCTCCGAATAAAGACCTACCGTTATTTGACGTGATGAATCCTTAGGGGGGCATGTCAAGAGGTCACAGAAAAATTAAAAAGGTCTCGCTAATTGCTGTTTTTCAGTAATTCAAAAATGAATAAAAAAATTTGAAATGCTGATTTCTGAAAAAGTTTTTTAAATAAAAAATGTAGAGGGCATTGCGAACTACATTTTTTGTTATTGGAGTGACGTCATCCGTCTTAAAATACAAAAAGGCGCTAACGGATCAAAAAAATGTTACAACGGTATTTTCGATAGAAAAAATGATTTTTTCTTAAAAATATAAATTAGAAAGTGGTTCGTCACAAAATTAGCTACAACTTTTATTCAAACAATTTTTTTTTAAAAGGTATGTAAGTCAGCGCCATAAACACTAAAAAGACCGGACTTTGCGTATACCTAGAAGGACTGATCACACAAATTAAGTTTATCAATTTTAATTTATTGTTGTATTTGTTTCTACTAATATTTAATAACATTTAGAGTAGATAAAATCAAAAGAATCAAAAGTTGAAACACGAAACGAAGAAATAAGAAAGAAATTTTCCAAAGCATCAATAATAAAGTAAATAATGAACAAGAAAACTTTCAATTATTAGCAAAGCAAAATCAATTAATTAAGAAATACTAGTTTCTATGTAAAAAATTGCTTTTAAAAATGTCATTAATTCACTCATTAATACAAACTTCAAATTGACAAAAAAATATTGTTTATTACGTCAAATAACAGTAGGTCTTTATTCGGAGGGCAAATTACATATTGATTGTACTATTGGTCACAACAGTGGTCACAACTCACACTATACCAGACTAGACAGAACTAGCTTAAATAAGCTAACTAAAAGCTTAAATCTGTTTACTCTGCTAATAGAGAGTGTAGCCATGGGTTAAATACTATCAATGCAGTAATTGTGTACTGACTACTGTCATGGTCTGTGGCAGTATAAAGTTCTGTGACTGCCGGTAGATACCTACATATTTCGTAGAGCATGAAGGCAAGAAGTCGCGAAAGCTACTAAAATATGAATCGAACTATCTAAATTCTAAACAATCTCTTATTTTTTTTTATGTTTTGTACTTCATAAGTCATAACACAACGATGTGTTTATATAGCGTAGTAGATTTTGTCTCACATTATAACAAAGAGGTTAACAAGGCACCTCATTCTAAATAAACTCTATGTAAAGCGGGTGCAGTTAATTTCTTCGTGTTTTACAACTCCACATTAATCGGTACTGAACGACTACAAAATTCTAAGCAGATAACCACGGGAACCTTTTTATAAAAATACCTAGATACGTACAAGGACCAAGTTTGTAGTTCCCTCACGTACTCCTCCGTCTGTCAGCTTTCCGTTCGGAATTATGAAGACTCGAGAGTCGAGACAGAGATCTTAATGTCTACGGGGAAGGGTCAAGATCACAATATAAATGGGTAGAGTAGATCATCTTTGTACCGTTGTTGCAGTTGACAGACCAACGTCATTTGGTCTGATCATATTAATTGTGATCTGTCGGCTGGGTTTGACGTAACGGGACCAAAATACGTGGGTGGGACATCTGCCTAGGAATCAACTTCTCTGATAGTACTAGCACGAACTGGGCAAAGGTTTGGCGTGATTTCACATGTAAACTTTAAGGGCCAGACTAGATTACAACATAACGCGATAATGCATTATGCAATGCATTTTTAATAAGTCATTCATAACTGAACCTTATTACGACGCAGAAATATACATGTATGGAATCGTCAGCCTTGGCGCTTGTGATGCTGGGATGCCTGTTCCAAATTTGTGTCGAGCTACCCGAATTTTAAGTACATTAATCCACTGTTATGATATTTACAATATGGTCAAGAATCAACTTACAAACCTATGCAGCCTTTAAAATCGACCGTTAAAAATAATTTTACCTATATGCCAAGGACATAAGGATCATTCTCATAGAATTTCAGAGGTGAAATAGTTATGAACGGCCAGTATCTACGGATGAATCTGAAATTGCAAGGACGTGCTATGGGCGCGCACAAAAAGTTGGTGATAATTTTAACGTGATGTTTTTTCCCGGTTCCTATAACTTATAGAATTGATGAAATCTCAGATATTAAGTTAAGATTTAGCAATGTGCATTTATTATTTAATACACGTTGCCAACATTTTTTCCAGGAACCGTACTCAAATTATCTCTACAATAAATTAAGAGGTACAGGCTGAAAGATAGACTATGGCCTGTATCAGTAGTAAGTATAATATTGATCTGGGCTGGGCATGTGAAATAATATGTATAATATTGTGTGCTGAAAAACACCCAAGTAATAAGATTTCGAGATATTTATATTCTAAATATTAAATAATATATAAATTTTGTTACTTCTTCTCTTTGCAGTAGAGAACGGTTGAACCGATACGGCAAATTTTTGGCATAAATAATAATTGTTCAGTGTTGTTTGTGGATTTATACTGAAAGAGAAAAGTAATAAGAAGTTAACCGGGTTATCTAGTTTTTGATATTTGTATGTTTTTAACAGCCATTTATTTATTTATCCTCGCTTATTGGTATAACAGCACCGACAATTTCAAAGTAACGTTCAAAGTTTCACTTCACTTATTTCATCAGCACGCGTTCTATGAAAATAAACCTTTTTACCTTACAATGGCCCAGCAAAACACATCCAAGAGCTCTTATCGTTTGTCGGGGAGCGTACTAAACTCGTTCCATCTAAATGAATAAAATTGATTGCTTATACAAACCGCGCTCAAATACTTGACCACATTAAAAAGGGCCTGTGTAGGACGGCCTTGGTTGATTTTGTTTGTTTACACTGTCCCTACCTGCCCAGTGTCAGAGTCCCTTTCTTGGAGAAGGAACGCTTTCTTATGGTAGTGTTTTCGTGTAGGTTGATTAGATGGTAGAATAATTGTTATAAAGTTAGGTATTTGTTAGATTTGTAGACGTATTCTAGTTAAGGTATGTCGATGCAAAAAGTATAGACAACTAAAAGGCTCTATGATTGTTTTAATTTTGGGACAACTACGACATTTTTAATTGACTTTTATGTATGAATGCGGGCTAAACTGTTAGTGGTAATTATGTATATATATATATATATATATATATATATATATATATACTTTCTGAAATTCTTACCAAAGGTTCGCAGATTTCACAAAACAAAAGGCCAGCACAGAGATATCTTTTACAACTGTCATCTCGGTTAAAATCACATACTTATACCAACGTTTATAAAAAGATTAATATCTTTTAAAATATTTATAAACTCCATAATCCTTTTATGGGGAGTATTAACGTAGTTTATGGAATACATAATGGAAGCCTTCGGGATAGTGTCGGAAGCTTCTGAGGGCCATAAAAATATTTTACACAAGGGATACACTACCTGATAAGGTTACGCATAGGGATATATATTTAAACGGATGCCGCGTGCGTGCTCTATGGTACAAAATATGATGGTTGTTTTTGTGTTGATTTTTTTCTAGATATTGTATAGTTTAATATATTTTGATTAACTTTGTGCTAATAAGTAATTCAGATAATATAATTATGTTAAGGGCTCCTAAGGTTTTCCTTAATTAAAATTACATTTGCGTCTTGGTTTTATTACTATATAATAATATGTAAAAAATTGTAATGCAGTTACTACAGAAAATTGCAATTATTTTAATAACAATGGGAAGAACTAGATGATTAATGATTATATTAGTGTTTTACCAAATCTTTCTTAGTGCCCAAACAGAATAATTATTACTAACCCAAGTTAAGAACCCGAGGAAAAGAGGTACTTTATTTCTTAAAAATATTGCATGTTTTAAGTGTTTACTTGAATAGTCTACTGTATATGTCTATGGTTACGCATTTGTAGTAGCAACACGACCGTTCAGATATAGGGTTTATTTCAAAAATAATGTCCGTCTTATCTTCTAATGTGTTGTGGGACTTGTCATACAGATAATACTTTCGATTTAAACTTTTGGGTCCAATGCGTAGAATTGTAAAATGTGTTTTACGTATTCACCTCAATTTGGCCTAGTTTCGGAATAAATGACGTATGACTATGAATGTGGATGAAAAACCAATCTTCAAATAAGTTAAATGTATTAAAATTTAAGCATGTACCATCGAGGAAGTTGATTCCTATGCAATTGATAGACCAACGTTATTTGGTCGAATATGTCAATTCAATGTTAATTGTAATCTGTCCGATGGGTTTGACGTAACGCAACCAAACTACTTAGGTCCCCGATTTGCATAGGAATCAACTTCTCTGATAGTACATTGTATAAGCAGAAAGTTTGAATAGGAGAGTTCTATACTGCGACTCTCTTAATTTTTCTTTATATCAAAATTTTTTAAGCTCGTTGTATTTTGTTTATACAAATAATTATTATTATTAATTTTTTCTGCTTAAAACATCAACATTTTGTATTCAGGCCATGTAACGCAATCAAAAAATCTTAAATGCATTTCCTAATAAACAAAGGACAACGGATTTAAAAGTTTTATTAAACTATAAAACCTCTTAACGTGAAAGGATAATATTTTTTACATAATATCTTACGTGTCGGGACCTTGCAGTCGACGTACAATATATAGAGACCTCGCAGAGCTATACTTGAGCTCTCAAGGGACCAGCGTGATAGTTACTATGCAATGCTCGCTTTGTACGCAGACACTAAAGCCTAAGGCAGCCGGCAGGTCTAGTAACACACGCTCTACAATATACATTATGTTAATATTTACTTCAACTTTCGATATTTTTGTGTAATCTGATTTATGAATAACAATTCGCCATTCGCATTTTACACACTGATTTTACATATTTTTTATTGACATTAGTTTTATTTTATTTCTTGATTATATTAACAAAAAGCTTATATTTTGTCTGAACTCTGAACTGAGTAAAAACCTCCTCTGGGGTTATTTGTACTTTCACTTGCCAGCAGCGTTTATTAAAAATTGATTTGATTTTTTGACAATTTGATAATGACGGCAATATACACTTTTCTTGATTTCGACCGGCTATCTTTTCCCACGGGCGCATGTGGCGTCGCGCAGCATCTCTGCCTTCTACGACTCTCAAGATACGAATGCGACATCCCCAAATGATACATCGATGCATCCCCCATAAACATGTTCCATTAGGAACATCGTGACCTCTGTTCAAAATCATTGCCGCGATAGGATCAAGATTTAGGAGTATAGACAATGACGACGTAAAAGGCCCGGTTTAATTATTACATCATCACAAAATCCATTACCATAATAATAAATGCGAAAGTATGTTTGTTACATTTTCATGTTTAAGATCCCGGAAAAATGTACCTACCATTCTCACGCCATATTTTTTAAAATAAAATCTATTATATATAAATCTACTGTCACAATGTTTGTCCGCGATGGATTCCTAAACTACTTAACCGATTTTAATGTTTCTTTTTTTTAAATGTGTGCCTTTTTCCAACTTGAGAGATAGGATAGCTTAGATCTTTAATTATAGTCGCAATTTTATTTTATTCAATAAAATAATACGGGCGATATACTTTATATAATATGGCAAAGAAACGTTTGCCGGGACAGCTAGTATATAAATTTGTCATAGCTTACTAGATATAATATAAATGTTGTATCGGTGAGTCAGTGGCTTCAGTGCAGTTATTGCGAAATGAAAATATTATGGAAATTATGGAAATTTGTTATTGCATTGATTACTATTTACTTACACACAATAATTTTTGATAACCAGGAAAGTACAATTCACCCAGTTAATAGTTTATACTTTATGTAAAATTAATGATAAGTAATATTATGAGTTATGACGTTGATAATTTTGATGATGCTTACTTATAGTTTTCGTTTTCGTTCACGTGATTTGATAATTGATAATATTTTTGGGTGCCAAAACGGAGTAACTTTAAAGTTTTAATAAGTGATATTTTGACGACGACTGCATAATTATTTCATGACAAACCTAAATCTTTAAAATTCACTTTCATTCATTCAATAGAACAAAACCTCCAACAGGTTAAAAATGTCAGAAACATCGTGATATATAGTTAAAAAGAGCAAGATGAGAATGTTATTACAATACGAAACAAGTGTCGTTTGCGTGACTGTCCGAAGATGCGATCATCCCCCGCCTTTCTCACGACAATCTGATATTTCACTGAACATGTAGAAGCCATTTTTGTTTTCGAAATTCGAAATTCTTTTTTTATGCGCGCGCGGAATGTCAAAAGCATACATTATTCAGCCGCTCGAAATTGTATTAGAGGTATATTAAACGGTCGAAATATTGAAATGGTTAAAATTGTGAGTTACAGTTATTTTAGCGATACTTATGTTCAGTAGTGATGTATTTAATGTAAAAATATTAGGTACTTCGTACTACTACAAACTTTTTAATGAAAACTTTTTTAGTCTTGTAACTTTTTTGATAGGAAAAATGTTAAACTTGTGTTAGGAGTTAGTACTCTAGAAAAGGACTGTTAGCAACTCGGACTGCAATTAGTGTTCTTTTTAATTACTCACGTATTTTGTCGATTTATAGTCAGGCTTATGAAAATCATTGCTTTAATCACAAATAACTCATTGATAACATTATGCTTTAATAGCTTAAACGTCTATTACGATATCTAGCATTATGTGTTTTAATTATCGGAAGAATGATTGATCATAAAAGTGGTTGAATTAGAGTAGCTACTGACTCGACATCAATGCCCATGAAGTTTATAAGGCAGATAAGGAACGGTGCAGACGGGCTGCCGAAGGCCGGTTGCGAGTTGTAATCGCTACATTTTTTTACTAGCCGAGACCGATACAACTAAAGTATGCTACTAATATACTGACACAGATATTTGCGCACAAGTTAGATATGCTAGTTTTGTTTTTTTTTGTTTTGAAAAATTTGTGAAGCTCGCGTGGAACCTGAATATTTGCCTATAATAATAATCTGTCCCTAATTATACTCCAAGCGATTGTTAAGCTAAGCTAACTGTAAAGTGCATTATCACTTTGTCTTTGTAGGAGTGCTTTGTCCTTGTACGATAAAAAAAACGTTATAAAACACTGTGGTTTTTTTCTCGCTAGTATGATGGGGCACCAATTTGATTGCTTAGCCAATTTAATCGTAGTAGTTTTATCTCAAGTCAAGTGGCGGTAATCAGTGGCTCGTCTGCGCGGTGTGCGCCTTACTCGTATGTTTGACTGTAATTACTAATTACTATTAATAATTATGGGGCCGATGGTCTGACTAGGCTGTATGAATTTTATTTAACGAATCTAGGACAATTTTTGTAGTGTCTTAGTATCAAGTCGCGTTAATCAGTGGTCTCTTTGCGCGTGTCCCTCGTGTGTTTATCGGTAATTAGGGGCCGAATAGTCTGAGGATATACTATATTTAGCTAATCTACGAATCTACTTTTATATTAGTTTAGCAGCAGTAACTAGTCGCGGTAATCACGGTGTAGAAAGTTCGTCTGCGCGGGCCACTCGTGTGTTTGTCTGTAATTGTGCTGCCGATGGTCTTATGATTTTTTATGAATTTGTTTTGAGGCCGTATGAATTTCATTTAACGAATCTACGACAATTTTTGATGTGTCTCAGTGTCAAGTCAAGGTAATAAGTGGCTCGTCTGCGCGGGTCACTCGTGTGTTTGTCTGTAATTATGCGGCCGACGCTGCGCCGGTGGTCTGCCCCTTTCCCCTTCACCTGTATACCGCAGATACATATTAAACGGAGCAGGCTAGGTAAAATTATGAAGTAGTAGTACGTACTAATAGATGAGAAGAATACAGCTTTTTAATGTTTTAAAAAATATGTAAGTATTTAGAAATTATATGGTAAGTAATTTAAATATTAAGAAATACTAATAGTAACTAAACAGTTGAGAAGTGTAGCAAGCAAGATTTTAAATTATTTAGTTTATTTTAATATTAAACGATTTTATTTCTTTAATTTTTAATGATTGTTGGATAGTAATTGTATGTGTTTTTATTACATAAAAAAACGATCTTTTCCCTATCTTACTACATAGATATCATCTATCTTAACACCAATTAATGGACTAAATAAAAAAAAAAACTTACATTATGTGATCCCCGTGATCCGTCGATTACTAGATGTTATCTATATATATAAAAGAAAGTGGTGTTAGTTACACTACTTATAACTCAAGAACGGATAAACCGATTTGGCTGAAAATTGGTGGACAGGTAGCTTAGAACCAGAAAAAGGACATAGGATACATTTTGTCCCGGAAAAATGTACGGTTACTGCACAATATACTTTTATGATTTGCGCGTAAACTATTCAATCGATTTTGATGAATTTTGGTATGGAGATACTTTGGGTCTCGGGAAAGAACAAGGAATACTTTTTGTCCCGGAAAATGTACGGTTCCCGCCCAATAAACTTTTATATCAAGAACGGATAAACCGATTTGGCTGAAAATTGGTGCAGAGGTAGCTTAGAACCAGGAAAAGGACATAAGATACATTTTTTCCAGGAAAAATGTACGGTTACTGCACAATATACTTTTATGATTTGCGCGTAAACTATTCAATCGATTTTGATGAATTTTGGTATGGAGATACTTTGAGTCTCGGGAAAGGACAAGGGATACTTTTGGTCCCGGAAAATGTACGGTTCCCGCACAATAAACTTTTTTGATTTTCGCCTAAACTATTCAGTCTATTTTATGAAATTCGGTATAATATAATAATAGCTCCCACACCGGTTTCGGTGACGGTGGCCGGTTTCATTGAAACCAGGCCAGCTACGCAGGAGTAATTTTATAGTGCCCAAGTGTGTGCGCAGTACACAAGAGCACTCTCTATTCCTTTACTCTCATAACCCAGTGGGACGGCAGACCGACACGACTGGCGAGAGATCAGGCGCAGGACCGACTTTTTACATGCCCATCCGACGCATGGATCATCTTACTTGTCAGACAATCAGGTGATCAGCCTGCATTGTCCTAACCAAACTTGGAAATCACATGTTTCCAACGCGGGAATCGAACCCACGACCTCCGAGTCAAGAGCCGAGCTCTGAACCACTGGACCACGGAGGCGTCATCAAATTCGGTATGGAGATACTTTAAGTCTCGGGAAAGGACAAGGAATACTTTTTGTCCCGGAAAATGTACGGTTCCTGCACAATAAACTTTTATGATTTTCGCTTAAACTATTTATTAATCTATTTTGATGAAATTTGGCATGAAGATACTAATTTTAATCTATTGTTTTCTTAATTATACCAATTCGAATTAAATAATCATCGTTAAGACAGGACAACGTCTGTCGGGTCAGCTAGTAAATTATAACTTATGAATGACGCTCATATTATAATAATCTATGATGTGGCGTCCTTGTATTATGTCTATGATCGTAGTATCGAACATTTTATGTATCAAAATATTTGGATAACTTTTTATACATTGTCTCATCGGTCTATTCTCTATTGTAATTATATCGAATTGGTTTCCGAAGGCAATTCATAATAAAGTAACGAAAGACCATGACTAGTTTATCAATTTTCTTACTAGTCTTATTAACAATATTTTTAATTTGAGTTTGAAGTGTATTTTGTATCTTTATATACGCATCCTTTTCATGCAGTTATAAAGCTTTTAAGAGTTTAGTAATATATTTTAATAGTATTTTATTTACCTATATTGTTTGTATGACATGTCAAGCCCAGCCGACATAATATCACGATTCACGAATGACTTTCGCTTGAAATAATTCGACCAAATTACGCAGATTCACTATCTGCTAATAGCTATGTCCATAGTATGCAATTTCATCTTAAATTTTCGTCATCTTCTTTTTATTCAACTTTCTTTGGCATAATTAATAATTGAATGCGTCAAAATCCACCCGCGTTGAAAGAAAAGTGTCATAGCGAGCGCTACGATTTCAACGAGCGTCACGGGCATGCCTCAAGTTCGCTGTTGACTGCGCTATAACGCATGCCCTTGATGAACAAAAAACGGTCCAGTGTGAACAAAGCTAATAAGCCATTATCCAATGTCTATAATGGCATTTCGACTATAGTATTTATTAATTAAAAAGTTATGAAATAAAATTTAGCATTGCAAAACCAGGAAACGCAGCTCATCTTGCCTCTTGACCCATGCCGTAAAAAGCAAACAGCTTCTAATAAATGCTAATTAGAAATGTTAAGCTAAGCTCAGAATATATTAAACCCAGCCATTAGAATAAACATAAAATACTTACCAATAAGATGACTAGCTGGCCCGAGTCTGCATGTCTGAAATGCAAAATACAAAACAAAGTTAACAGCTTTATTTTATTAAATCTATATTTTATAGGTACTATAATAATAGAAATGCGAAAATGTGTCTGTCTTTCTATTTATGATAAAACAGCTGAGCTGATTGTTATGAAATTTTATATGGATTTTATTTGGATAACGACGGCGAAGGGATCACTATAATGTCTTCACTGTATCCGGAGGTCTCTACAACCGAAATGTACGAAATAGTAGTCTTATACACATGCATTTACTTAGCATTTATATATGTATTTACTTAATGACGTCGCTATAAACAACAAGTCGTTACAACCGCGGTCGATATTCACTAAATCCACTTTATATTAAATCCCGGTAAAGGACAGTTGTTATCCCGCATGAACATCTAGTTTATTATTAACAGCAGAAATGTGTACCGGACACCGTGCGTTTTCTAATAAATCAAATACTTAAGGGCGTTCCGTCCGGAGATTCCGTAATTGACCGTATTTAAAACCTTATAAACTCATAATCTGAAAGCTACAAAGTTATAATAAAAATACAGCAATAATCTTCAGTATATCAACATTCCTTTTGTCGTTTTAAATTTTCTATTTTTGTTTCTTATACTCATGATATCAGCTTCCAAAGTAATACCAATTTGTTAAAATTCAAGCATACATTCAGCATCTCCTTAGGATTTACAAATTACTTTTATTTGAAACTCACGCCAATAGATCGACAATATCATAAACTACATATTCGCCGTTTTAATTTTTTTTTAGGACAATTTTGAACCAAGATAAGTAAAAATAATAGGGTTTTGGCGCGATGTCGGCAACGCGGCAAATGTATGGCCAAGGTCGTTTGCTCGGGGGACGACCTTAAATCCTATCTTCTTTCCCGAGACTATACAAATGATTATAATATCAATCGGTTCATGGGTTTGAGCTTGACGAGGGAAATCTCTATCTCGAATCTGACTCAATTTCGCATTTACAGCGTTAATAAATACCGTGAAGATATAAACGACGCACGTGACATGGCATAATATTTTCACCGTTTAGTACTAAACGTAAAGTTATCTTTTTACTGTCACCGACATAAAATGATGCCAATCCTCGTCTTACTCAATTAACAGCCTTATTAAGTTATTAAATTCAGATTGTAATATACAGTAACATTAAAATGACAAATAAAATTTTAGTGGCCAATAATGAATGCAACATGTTACTCGAGAGTCGAGACTCGAGACGTGAGAATAGAGGCCGAAGTATTTTCTTGGTATTTCGTAGTGAGCTCTACTTGTTGAGTTTTCAATGAGGCATTTTCTTATTTTTTCAACTTCTCTGATAGTACTTGACTAAAATTTCCTTTAGAGTGTGTGATTTTAAGAAAAATCATTGTATTTTCTTTGTTTTTGTGCAGAATTTTATTACATTGTGTCCACATAATAAAATTCTACACAAAAACAAGGCCTATTGTTCTCGAAATCATGGAAAGAATTAAAAAGTCGTTATACTGTAGACTTTCAGAAAGCATCAAAGTACCTATATTCAGATCCAGGAATGATATATTTTGATTTTAATTCACAAAGATTCATGTCCCAAAGAAAGTCTGCAAACTACAAATGTAATAATTTACTTGCAGACAATTATTACTGATCACAGACATAACCGCTGTACCTCCTAAAAGTAATTTACCATTCAAAAGTAATTGACTTAAATAAAAATTTGTTTTCAATTAAAATATGTAATGACAAATTGATATTGCCTTTTTAATTTGAGCCTTTTATACCGCCGCCATATTGAAAAAAAGATAAAATATAAAAGGCGCTTGTCTTTTTTCAATCTGAACATTTATTGCACTTTTAAATGCAACAAATATAAAGATTGAAGTTTATTGCAGTTCACAGTTTATTGGCCGATTTGTTTTGATATGAAAATGATTATCTTTATTATCCATTCTGACTTTAAAAAGTGTGTCTATCTGTCACCTCCTCACGCTTAAACCGTTGAACCGATTTGGCTGAAATTTGGTATAGAGATAATTTGAGTCACGGGAAAGGACATAGGATATTTTTTATCCCGGAAAAATGTAAGTGTGTATGTGTTTAGTGTCATTTGATCATTCTTCTTTTCATTGGTTTTTTGAACATTCTATAAAATGTAATAATTTTGACTACAGACTATGTGCTATTCGAAGATTGATTTAAACAATAATAAGAAACCTTTTTTGTTTTACACGTATGACGTAACAAATTTTAAGAAAGAGGTAAGTAATAAGACTTTTGCATGACCAATCCTTTATACTCTACAATAAATAAAAAATAATCGGCGAAACTCAAAACAAAACAAAATATTATAAACATAACGGTATAACAAAACCTGTGTGTAACTAACTGTCAATAATAAAAGGGTTTGCCAATAATTGCAAATTGCAATGCAATATTATGACATAATACGTATTGTCATTCTTCTAGTAACTGTACCCTTTTTAACACGTTGCTACTAAAACTTTCTTTTAGAACAATAGTTGCGAATAATGGCAGAAAAGTAAAAAAAAAAAAAAAAACAAAAGAATAACGGAGTAATCCTTTTTGCGAATAGCTTAATAACCTTGCGAAGAAGCTGTTTATGGTACTTTTGTGCCCTTTCTTTACCTTTCTAATTTTATTGCCTAACGGGTCCCGTAAGTGACTAATAACCGGCCAATGGTCATACAAGTTTACGGCTGAAAATAGCTAAATATTTAATAGTGTAATCCATTAAAATACGATACTAAGGAAACATAACTCTCATACAAGTTACGTTTTGATTTTGGTTCCTTTTACGGAAACAAAAATATGTCAATGACAACCGAAACACATACTTAATAATAATTATTATTGCGATCATGGTGTTGCTAAAGTTTTTCTAGGATACGTGACGACAACCTGCACGCAGAATAATGGACTATGTGGCTATTGGATGTCCTCAAAACTATGATGAAAAGTTAATGATAACAGTTATCAGTTTATCACACTTGGATAATGTTATGGTCTTCCGCAAAAGCCTTTTTGTGGAACCATTCTTTGGACATAGTTATGTTTCTTTAGTATATAGTTATCGTTCTTTATATTGATGGTGCTATGTAAAAGTATTGAGAGATTGTACTACTAGTTGTTGTGGGTTCAGTAGCACAAGTCATTACTTTACGGCTTACGCATACATAAATAACGAATTTTTATTATTCATTTAATTCCTTTGCACACGATGCTTAAAATAAAATGGCATTGACAGATTGTTTATTTATTTGTAACACTAGTTTGGCAACTTATTTGCGATCAATCGTTTCGATCTATCATCTATGAAAGAATTTGTGTGGCTAGATTTTTCATGGGGGCAGTAAGTACTTAGTACAGTTTTTAGGGTTCCGTCCCCAAAGGGTAAAAACGGGACCCTATTACTGAGACTTCGATGTCTGTCCGTCTGTCTGTCCGTCTGTCAGTCTCCAGGCTGTAACTCAAGAACGGTAATAGCTAGAAAGTTGAAATTTTCACAGATTATGTATATCTGTTGCCGCTATAACAACAAATACTAAAAACAAAATAAAATTAATATTTAATATCCCATACAACAAACGTGTTTTCTTTTGGCCTTTTTGGCTCTATATCAATAATGGCAACAAGTAGGTACTTGAATTTTACTCAAGGTCCTTAGTTTTATGTGCACGTTAATATTTAATGTGCACATTAAATAAAAAAATCCCATATAAAAAACACAATTTAGGGGCTAATTTTGCTCTATAATGATACGGAACCCTTAGTGCGCGAGTCCGACTCGCACTTGGCCGATTTTTGTATCTAACGACTATAGCACGGTATCTCGACTCTCGAAAAAGAAGTGAGCAATAATTTTACCTTCTTCATTCTTTTTAAATCTATAAGATGCTTGAAGATTTTGAGATTTTGATAGTTTTATTATGTACATATGTTTAAGTTTCATATTTTCTTACTAATAATATGTGTCACATAATAGGTACAAAAATGCTGTTTCACATCTGTTATTAGCAAATAGGATAGAATCTAATTTTGTAATTATTTTAAAGAGTAAATGTAAATTCCTACAAGCTGTTGATGTGCCAAAATAAATAAATTAATAAATAAGATTATCAATCCTATCTCCAAATCTATAGAATCTACATAAAAATGTCTCTGTCTTCTCGAATATTTGAAACAATAGATTTAGCACATTATAGGGTAAAGGTGGCTGTCTGATCCGACAAGCGACCGCGTCCGAATTCAAATAAAATGTCACTTTATGACCTAGGGCCTAGGCTATATAGGTTTTACTTTATTCAACTCCACTACAAAGCAGCGATGGCATGGGTCGCTAGAAAAATGTCGGTAGAAAATGAAACCTATAGCCTAGGTCGTAAAGTGGCCTAGACACTAGACAGGCCAGCGGAGGTAAAATGGTCACATTTCGCAATTCCTCTCAATCAATTCACAAAATGAATTGTCAATACTGTCAAACTCACGAATGTCAAATTACATAGTACGAATTTAGACATCTAAGGACTAAATTGCAAACAGAGTGTCAATTTTGCGATTAAAAAATGAATAATAATATTATGATTCATAATATGATTACTCAAAGCGACCGTTTTAGCCCCGCTGCACGTTGTGATGAGTCCGCGAGGCGTGGACTTCCGCCGCGTTGGTAGAGTTGCGGTGGGTGGGTTGCCCGTAACTGTGCCTAAGCGGGGATTGGAACACCATGGAGTTTTAGTGGGTAGTTCCTGTCCCCAGCCGATATCCCCAATCCGCCGGGGATGGTTCGTTAGTTGGTAACTATGTATGTCTAAGTGGGAGTGAAACACCATGGGGTTTTAGTGGATATAGTTCCTCGGAGAGTCCCCGGCCGATGTCCGCAATCCACTGGGGATGCGCAAATCATTTCCCTAGGTAAAAAAAGGTCATAAAGTATTATTTTATTAGAATTTCTGTAGGTCGCGCTTGCCGCGCGGATCGGAAGGTCACCGTAAGTAGCTGATGTCAGATGAGGAATGCTGGATTCCTATCTGATAAAAGATGGATTCACGCGGGAGAGATTCATTGCGGACCACGAGTGCGCTTCGATGCAGACAAGAGGCAACAGTAAGGCTGGTTTTAGTGTCACACGGGCCGTCGGTACGGATCGCTCCGTAGATCGATTTGTATGAAGTTTTAGGCTGGTTTTAGTGTCACACGGGCCGTCGGTACGGATCGATCCGTATATCGATTTGTATGAAGTTTTAGGCTGGTTTTAGTGTCACGCGGACCGTCGGTACGGATCGCTCCGTATAAATGCAATATGCATTACGCTCTAAGGAGCGTTTTAGAGTAATGCGGAGGGGTCCGTACGGACCCGTCCGCATTACTCCTAAACTTCATACAAATCGAGTTCTTATAGGCTTATAGGCTTATTCTTAGGCTGGTTTTAGAACCAGCCTAAGAATAAGCCTAGCTACAGGCTACAGCAAAAAAAAAAAACTGAAAATCGGCGCACTTTAGAAAAAACAAAGGCAGTAAAGTATTTTTTAACAAAAAAATAAGAAATCATGGTTTTGCTATCTGATATTATTTAAAACTCTTCAAAATATAAATCTATCTTTCTTTCTTTGTTTTAGAATTTTAATGATACCATCAATTATTTATTGACAAACCTAATAACAGCTTTAGGGATTTTAAGATAAAAAGATGGAACCTTTTTCTCTAGCGTCGAATTTTACATTCCGACAAGTCCACCAATGGTAATATTTTAGATTCGAACACAACACTAAATTAGCACATTCTTAAGACCAGCATTTTAAAAAGACAAAAACATTTCTAACCATTGGTAGCTGGTTACATCCATACTAATATTATAATGCGAAAGTATGTCTGTCTGTATGTTACCTTTTCACGCTTAAACCGCTGTGCCGATTTTGATAAAATTTGGTATGGAGATACTTTTCCGAAAAAGGATATAGAATAGTTGTTATCTCGGAAAAATGTCCGTTTCCGTAAATAAACGAATTTTGGCGCAACGGAGTAATGTTGCGGATGTCATCTAGCAAAACATAACTTTCAATACACAAATTCTTTTAATACATGAATATAATATGAGACGGTCGTTAAATATTATAGAAGATAAGGATTGACTTGAATATGGTATAAATTTGCATAAATATTAGCTATAATACCTGATTAGCTGATGGTAAAGATAATGTGATACGGTTTAAAATATGCGAACTAAAACATGGCTATTTCATTACTAAATTTGATATGTGTTGACAACTTCTAGCGAAGAATAATTTTAGGAATCTATTAGGTAATTCATGACAACGAACTTTGTTGTAAAAGATTTGATATATTGATATGATTTTAGTTTTGGTGATACATATTAAACAATAATTTATATTCTATACTTTAGTATAGTTCTTTAGAACTCAAGATACCTAAAAGCTCAAAAATTATAATAATATATTATACATATTATGTTACGCTTTTCGTTGTATGTATACTTCTATGCTGTACTCTATTTATGGTTGTAGCCTTAACATCTTAAGTTTAAGCTTGATAATAATTAGTTAAACAACAATCTATAATAATTAGTTTCGTTTCGTTCGTGAGAGTAACACAGTCCAACATCAAAAGCCACTGTTATAATACATACAAGATTTTGCAATTTCTGTAAATTGTAATACTGATGTTTCTGCTCTACATTAAATGCTACCTACGGAACCAGCGCAGATGTATCGACGAGATTGTCACCGATAGACCCGGGAACAGGTTACTGAGTCCATGATATAGCTTATTGTTCTGACTATTTTAACTTTTAACTCAATTTTTTTCTCTATGGCTTTTTTCCTAGTGTTAGAGCCTGTTTCGCCACTTTCTGGTGCCGAATATGCTATTCACAATTTTTTTGACAGATTCTCCACACTTGATCTGTCAAGTTAATTGGTGGATATTCGTCACTTATCAGGAAGTGGTGAAACAGGCCCTTAGAGTTCTATCTTCGCAGATTTGTTGGGTGGAGGATAGGGAAATAGCGCTTATTCCATTTCACTCAATTTAGATATCAAATGATTTAGTGACTAAATTTAGTGAAATGGAATAAGCGCTATAATTCTTCTATTAGCCTATCACTGCTTATCTCTTTCGTATTTATAGACGAGAAGAAAGGCTTTAACAAGCGATTAACAATTCAATATCCTTACTAGCCTTTCCGACGATTTCAAGAAGCCATTATACATTCTTTTACGCTTTATATTTTTATATCGCCACAATCGTAAAACCTAGACGCAGTTGACATCCGCGTTCAAGAGATCCGCGATAAACACTCACAATACACATTCTTACAATAACTCGCGTAATTCAAAGAGTTCGATATGTTACCTAGGGCTTCACCATTTAGAAACGAGTAACTGTAAAATTCGCCGCATATTTGAATATAAAGCTTTAGTGAAGCAAGATAATGCTACGTTAATGAAGACCAATATCACTAATATTATTTACATCATCTAGTCTAGTCAAGCGTCACCTGCCGATAGTCGGCACTGGGGAATGGCGCGAGTGCGACGCGCGAGTGGTTAGCAAATGCTGAGCTTTTACATCTCCAGTTTTTTTCGAAGTAACAACCCTAGTGTCCCATTGAAAGAGTTTGTATGTATAATTACACGACCTATAATGCGGTGTCAGGGCTGTGTCCAGCTTATTTATGGTCAGGGACGTCCTGCGCCTGCGATTATCACGTCCCATCGAATGATCTGCTGATAGCCACTGGGCTTGCCATGATACCGAATTTTATGGGACTAGAAAAATTATTAAAGGTTAAAGGATAATGGAATAATTTTATTCGTCACAAGTCACACGCGACTAGTTTTGACTGATTTCTGATATTTGATGTATTTTTTATATTTCAAATTATTTAAACACAAAACTAATGACCGCAATGATTAAGGACGTGTTTAAACTATTCGAATACACGCGAAAATGTGTGTAGGTATGTGCGTACGCACAAAAAGCTTGGTCTAAGATTAACCTAAACAACCTATTTAAACCTGTAATCTTATACCTACTCAATTTGCTGCTTCACGCGAGTTGCGAGATGCGAAAACTAATGATCATGCTCAAAAGCTTTAGAAAAGTAAGGTTATTTGTTTTATTTCCTGGATAATTTTACATCATGGTCACTTCAACCTCCGCACCTTCTATATTCAAATTCTTTATGCGCTGTTTTGAATTGTCTATGGGATATTTCTCCCCAGTCGAAGGATAATGGCGTTTTTTCAGTGGCCAGTTTGATGTCCTGTCCGTTTGTTCGCGGCTATTGTGAATAGAGGAAATGCGTTTAAAATAGTCCTCGAGATTCGCAATTGGTCATTTATTTTCAAAACTGCATTCGCTTTGCTATGGTAGGTTTTGACCGTATCTTTACTTGATGGACTATCCCACGGGAAGATTGAACTTTTTGGGACTAAAAAGTAGCCTATGAGTTAAACTAGAGTCTTATCCACTGCTCTACAAAATTTCGACAAAATCTGTATAGGACTTTTCTCGGGAAGAAGTAACAAACAAGGACAGTGTCAAACTTTTGCCCTAATAATATGAGTGTGAAGAATTTTGGTACTACAAAATTCTTCACGCTCATCCTGATCCTATCCAATAGGATAGGAAACGGACAGTAGTAAACAAGGAATAAAGATAGATTAATGTTGTATTAAATTTTTAATGTAGTGAATTGTGGTGGAATCGGGCTACACAATTATCATAACCCGCTACCACACAAGACTTAAAACCTCACATTTCATAATAATTAAAATCATTATCAGCATTTATTAAACTCATTATCATTGAAATATCATTAATATCTTTTTAATTCGTTCCATATCAAAATAGTCTGGGATACCCAAAACATTACCTTATGTAATCAAAACGAAATAAAAATTACGAGTAAGATAAACATTTTATTAAGCTTTCAAGTAAAACTAATCTCGATTTAGCTTTAGTAGATGGTACGATAGGCTATTATTACAAGTATCTAATCTGGTTTATTAATGCGTGTGGTCTAATGTTACGTTTATAAATTATTCCACATTAAACATATTGACGCTGATTTGAAATACGATAGTTTGGGTAAACTAGTTTAACTACCGTAAATTTTGTTAACATACATTAAAAAAATGATCCACTTGCTTAGTATTTGGCATGAAAGAGCATTTATTAATAGTAATGATGGCAACAAGAATGTACAAAAAATGTTCAATTTTTATAAAAAATATAACAGTAATTGACTACTTTTTCACATTTTTTAGTTTACAAATTTACGCACATGGGGTCTAGTTTTCGTTGTTTGTTCTAAAATATTTTATTGTCTTAATCATATCATATTTATTTTACATAAACCGTTTCTCAATATCCTTTTTTATAAATTGGAAATTTTTATCAACAAAAGCCGCTTAACCGATTCTGAAGAGTATTTAAACGTTGAGAGTCAGGACAGTTTTCACCCCTAAAACGTCCTATTCTTTATTTTACGAATTCTCAGCTACTTATTTATAGTCCACATAAATATATTTTTTCCAAAACATTCATCATATTGTTACAACTTGTGGGTATTCACCAAAACAGGTTACAATAATAATTTATGTCGGTAGCCATATTTACTAAATAGTAACACTCCTAACCGCTAGGTTTTTGAAAATCCACCATTTCCATGTCCAAGGACGCCGCCTATTCATAGGCCGGTCTATTCATAGGAAGATTTACTGTGGAGTGTCAACGGGGTGGATAAAGGAACTAATAACCATATCAAACAGCTTTCACGGTACCCCGAGAATCTCAATGTGTCTCTTACAAGAGAATTGAATAAGAAATGTGTATTGTTTCCTAAGTTGCTGCATACTTCATAATACTTTGCTGTGGTCCTCATATCATTGAAAAGAAACAGCTCCTATGGCCTTGAATCTATGTTAGCGGCTAGAAAAACATTATTTGGTCTATTGGCAAAAATGGCAATGACCCAAAATATATTTTGCAATTATTGATTTTTGCTAATAATTATAGACTACGTAATATTATTATGTCAACAATCTACATAGAAATCGCCTGATAAATAATTTCATTCTACGTACTGATCTTAGATGACTGTCAAGAGACACTTTTAAACCTAGCTTTTTTTAACCTAGTTAATATGCTCCAACTCCCATTAAAATTTCAAAAACGTACACCATAAAATGTATATTAATACACAAAAACCATCACTAATTGTTTGGGAATCCACGTAGACCAGAATATCTTTATGACATCAAAGACAATAAGTAGACGAGCTTATTATTAAAATTTTTATAACGTTAAAATGTCCCATTCAACTAAACACAAGGCGTGCCACAGACAACCCAAACTTGTCACAGATTTAAAAAGAATAGAAGTGGCACGAGAAAAATTCTTAGGGCAACCTAAACTGTATGCCTACTACAAAACTGTTTTGAGACTCAAATAATCGGACGAGAATGCCGCGTCCTGCTCTAACAACGTCATTTCACGTTTGGTTAGAGCAGGACGCAGCATTCTCGTCCGATTATTTGAGTCTCAAAACAGTTTCATGGTACAAGGCCTGGTTTCTAACAAAATAAATACGAGAAACCCCCACAAGTTTATTCAACGTTTCATCGTTAATAATAGTGGCCAGGCTTTAGGTAGACTCAAAACTAACGTTTCGCAGTTTTAGTAGAGTATTAAAACAACGATAATGTAAGTTTATTGAAAGCGCTTGTTATTAGACGGAGAGTTTCTTTTCAAATGTCAATGGCCAATGCATTTTTTTTTATCAATGTATGTTTTCGGAATCATAAAATCCAAATGCCTCTAAAATTTTGCCCAACAAAATCTTTTAAGTTTTAAGGTATCAACAAACGCTTACTTTAGCATGACACATCTCAAATTCACTACTCTACACCACATACGTAGAGGTCAGAAACGTGCAGTCGGATTTGTTTTCTAACTAAATGCGTTTGAGTAGAAAATGCATGTAGCTTTATATCCTACGTGAGGGGCATGGGAATACCGCACCATAACACAATATAATTCGTCCTTTGTGCCCGCTCTTTGTTATTAAAGTAATAACCGATTGGAACACTCCGGTATAAACAAAAGAATTCAATGAAAACCCATTATGTCGCGGAGTGGTCGATTGTCTCAATATTTTTCTTGTTGGAGTGACGTGTCATGCCCACTCAGGGACCCTCTACGATTTGTAACGTTTCATTTCGAGATTTCACCGGGGGAGTGAAGTGGTACACCCTGTAGCTTTTTGTCAATAAGGTGTGCAAGAAATGGAATCTATTTTTTTAGCCAAATTTTGTCTAAGAATAGCCGGCGTAAAAAATGTAACACGAATACATATTAATAAAAAATTTATTGAATATCTTTTGAGTCTTTTGACCTAACGAGAAAGTAATAACAGTTTTGACAAACCTAAATCTAACTTGACCTTGCCTATACATAATTAAAACACTAAATACAAACCTCGAATCTAGAACACAACCTTCACATTAGTATTTAAATAAATTTATCTGATCGATACTATAGAAAGTCTAAAATAATCGAAGAATAATGCTGCAAATAAGTGCTTCAAACTTTTCAGACACCAGAAAAGTGTACAGTATAATAATGATTTATAATCGAGCTACTTAAAATAATTACGAAAACAGAATTTCATTTGTAATATTATATCAATAAAATGTTATTAACATTTAAAGTAGCATCAACAAGGTGTATGTTACACAAATATGTGATTTTGATCGTACAAGATATGGCGATTGGAGTTAAGAAGGAATTAATATAATATCGTCATTGATACGACACAGATTCGATCGTTATTCGGCTTCCATTCGATTTTATTGAGGCTTATCGAACCTACCTAAATCTCTATTTTATGTTCTTAATGCGTAAATAATAAATATTCATTTATGTATTTTTAAAACTCATCTCAGCTCATTTTCTCTTGTTGTTAGTGCCTTAAAAAATTATTTTAATGTTAAAAAATAGAAATTTAAGAGAACCTACCAACTGATTTCTTCTTAGCTACTGTAAAGAAATTTTGCTGAATGTGGCCCAAATTTTGTATTGAACATAATAGTCAGGGACCTGTAAAATAATAGAGTTCGAAGAAAAGAAAGTATCCAAAATCATATTTTAAACCCCTTGAGTCATTGCGAAAAACAAAAGCACCGAAGGTTGCATTCGCCATTTTGTTTACCCTTTGTTTTTGAGTCGGAGTTACGACTTGAACTGTTTATTGTTTACTTCGCAAATTAAGATATTCCTGCAAATAACAAAAAGTTTGTTTACAAAAAGTGATTGTTGCTCGTTTATTGTTATTGCTGGATTTATTGCCGACAATGTTGCGAAGTTTACCTTTTTAATTTGGTCGTAAAAGCGCCGTAGAAAGCATCTAAGAAACCTTTATATGGCACATAACAAAATATGTTAAGTCAAGTTAAAATTATGTGCTAGCTACCGGCTTCGAAGAAATCGCGTTTTATTTGTTGGTTTAGACTTTACTGTAAAGTGCAAGTGAAAATTATGAGTTTCATATTTTGCTTATTTTGAACGGAATAATGCAGTTATGTGTGCAAAGGCCTGTTTATTTTGCCATGCATATTTTTTTGTTTTTTTAAATAGAAATGTAAATTTTGTATTATTTTGTATCATTATTATTTATTACCATAGTCTACGAATAATAAAATCTAAGGAAACGTAACTCACATACTTCAATCGTTTTGAATTTGGTTCTCAAGATTCTTTTCGTACACTAAAATAATATTATGGCAATAGCTACGAAACATTACATTCAAATTGACTAAATAAAGCCGTTGACAATGATTGTCACTTCTATAATTACACAAAATTCTTGCATGTATTCGGGTCTGTTTTTGCATAAAGTATGCATGTATTCGGGTCACATTTTGTAGAATCGGAACAAATTTTTTGACACACTTACTCTTCCTTAGTTTTTATTATTCGTAGACCATAGCACATAGTTATTTTGTTGTTCGCAATATACTGCGAATTTTGATTTTTTTCGTCTATTCTCATTTATCAATTTATTTTAATTTGCAGTTTAAAATAATTGTAGTTATTCTATAAAATGAGCTAAGGAGATAAATCTCGGTTGTAAATAAAATTTATGTACCTATTTTCAATTTGAGGTTTGTTGTACAGGTCTTAATCTTAGATCATAACCTATAATTATCTGATCTGTTGTTTAAAGATTTATCTGACGTTTTTTTAGCGTTGCGCTTTAGGCTAATCAAGTCTTCTACTGGTCAAATCGTTATTCTACTCCGTGTTCAACGAAAACTCGCCTTTATTGCCTCAAAAATAAGATAGAAATTGCTTCTCGAGGCATGATTTACACGTAAATTGTAAGTTTACATAGGACCTAAAGTGCAACGTTGGACAAACATAGTCATATAATATAGAGTCAATATTGGTGGTTCGGTTCTGAGAATGCGTCAGTATAATGCCGCTGTGTGCGCTCCTCGTTATTGGAATTAGACGCTTCGCTATTGTGCTGTCTATTAGAGCTGATGGTTTTGGACGCGTTTCTGACATGCCGACTGTGTGCTCCAGTTCGAAAACACTTTGAACTACCGAACTCCAATTTTTAAAAGATTTTGATCTAAGGCCGTGTTTCCACCTGCAAGAAAACTGTCGCGAGAAGTGTCCGACAGCAGCTTGCTAGTGTAAACCCCGTAGCAAGTGCTGTCGCAACAATTTGTCAAGCGCTTCCTGCGAGTAGTTGCGACAGCATGTCTAAACATATCTGCGAGGACTCGTGACAGGAAATTGTAGGAATTAGTGTGAAATGTAAACAATATTGCAAGAAACTCACGCAAGACTGCCGCTAGTTTGCTTGTAGGTGGAAACACGGCCTAAAGCTTCTTACAGATACAGACGAACGGCATTTGTTTTTTTTTAACTAATTGTCGACGGCCTTGTTGAAAAATCCAGCGACGCCGTCGAGTGCCGTCGACTGCCATCGACTACCGTTGACGCGTGCCGTTGACAAGTACCATTCGCCTGTAAGAAGCCTAAAATTAAATGGAAGTATAGTCAAACAAAAAAAAAATTATTAAGTATTAACCTTTCATTTCTTGTGCCGCCAATTCGAGAATATTAAATTAGTGGTATTACAGCTCATAAAAGTAAGGTAAGTAAAATACTTACCTTAGTTTTACACCACTAATTATAAGCTCTATAAAGAGAGAGGGAGCGGTTAAAACTTAAAGTAAAGTAATTTTAAATACTATATAAAAATAAAATTTTTGACGTGGGAGAGCCATGCTTCGAGAAATACCACGTCCTCACAGAAAACCGGCGTGAAACAGCGCTTGCGCTGTGTTTCGCCGACTGAGTGAGTTTACCGGAGGCCCAATCCCCTACCCTTTTCCCTTCCCTACCCTTCCCTATTTCCTTCCCCACCCTCCCCTATTACCCCTTAAAAGGCCGGCAACGCACCTGCAGCTCTTCTGATGCTGCGAGTGTCCAAGGGCGACGGAAGTTGCTTTCCATCAGGTGACCCGTTTGCTCGTTTGCCCCCTTATTGCATAAAAAAAAAATCTTAGATTAGTCACAATAATCTTACATGTATTAGCATTACATACACGTCTTTAGCTTAATTTTTCGTAGTCATTTCATTACAGACTAATCAATTATCACTACTCAGTTAAAAATATTTCAGAATATTCTATCTAGATTCTAGAAAAAAAACTAGCACTTAAAAGCCATTTACTGAGCAAGTTTTCAACGGAAACGTAGAAAACGCTCGTTTTTTTGTATTAGATAGAAGGAATTATCGCGTTATCGGTTTTTATTGAGGGTCCCTTCTGCTTTGCGGTTGCTGCTCGCGGTTAAATATGCTAAATGGTTAAATTGTTACTGTAGGGACACCATGATGTAATTTGGAAGAAATTGCTGCATAGCAAGAAATCTTCCTGGCCAGGATTAACCTACAGAACGAATTTTTTAAAAGTAATGACAAGATATATTGTAACACTAATAAAACACACTTTTCAAGTTATAATATAATATCTTAATAGAGTGGAAAAAGTGCAAGAAAAGTGTGTTTCATTAGTGTTCAACATGAATTTCCACCAAGAACCGACAGTACAATCAATTACGTATAAGATATATTTTACATACTAGGACACAATATATCTGTGTCCTAGTATGTAAAATGGTATTTTTGTTAAAAATACTACATAATTGAAAGGTACAAATAAATCGCAAAATGTGTTGGGTACGAGGTAGACTCGAGATTTCGCTTTATTTGAAAATTCCTAGAAGTACGAGAATGATTCATACGGAAGAAAAAAAAAGAACAGTAACTTCACTGCTTTTGAAAATTCTAGTCTAAAATTTACTATCCTACAATACTTTACTATCCAGGAGTATAGCCACCCTACTCAGGGGTATTGCATGTCATAAACCGATGAAATAAAACGTCAGGACTTCCATTCACACAACTGTTCCAAAATTTTACCTTATCTATAAAAACAACCCTTACTCATAGATATCATAGGTTTACTAGTAGCCTTATGAAATTCCTGATGCCAAGGACTCAAGGGATCCTGAGAAATGGTTTGTTTCTTAAAAAAATCTTTAGGTTTTAATGTCACAATTCACAAACCGTAGGTGCTCTGGAGCACGGCAAAGAAGTTTAGAACATAGTTATTGTATAAATATCGAGTCATAGTTATTGTATACAGGCCGAGTCGTCACTCTTCAATTAAGGACTCGATAAAATAATATATAAAAGCCATTATGGCTCTTGTAATCTTAGTTCTTGCAAAAAGAACTCTCCGAAACGAATACAATCCTTGTCGAATTGTCTTGCAATCGTCATGAATTCGTTTCTTTAAATGCGTATCTTTCTTTGCATACATTCATAAGATACCATGTATTTTGTCATGCTGAGTGTAACTAAATGAAGCTTGGAAGATTTATCTTACAATCTTAACGAGTACTAGTTTTTAGCGAACGCATTATTATTGTCTCAGTTCTTACTCTCTGACAAATAAACAGATGACACAACCTATATTTTACTAGCCCATTTCATTTACATACGCTTGTCCATAGCTATGGTCTATGCATCAAACTACGCTATTTCGCGTAATAATGCAATCGGTCGAGTGGTCGTGCGGTAGCGTAGTTTTTTTTAAATAAAATTGGGGCCATAGTCTGCAAAAGGGGCCAACCTGACGGTAAGCAACTACCATTGCCCATGGGCACTCGCAACATAAGAAGAGTGGCAGGTGCGTTGCCGACTATCATTATTAAGGGCGTTCCGTCCGGAGATTCCGTAATTGACCGTATTTAAAACCTTATAAACTCATAATCTGAAAGCTACAAAGTTATAATAAAAATACAGCAATAATCTTCAGTATATCAACATTCCTTTTGTCGTTTTAAATTTTCTATTATTGTTTCTTATACTCATGATATCAGCTTCCAAAGTAATACCAATTTGTTAAAATTCAAGCATACATTCAGCATCTCCTTAGGATTTACAAATAACTTTTATTTGAAACTCACGCCAATAGATCGACAATATCATAAACTACATATTCGCCGTTTAAAATTTTTTTTAGGACAATTTTGAACTAAGATAAGTAAAAATAATAGGGTTTTGGCGCGATCTCGGCAACGCGGCAAATGTATGGCCAAGGTCGTTTGCTCGGGGGACGGCCTTAATGCGCATGCGTAATTTCAGCGCATCGAAGTGCAGACAACCAGTATAAAACTATACTTAATACTTCTATTATTATCTCAAAAGGAACGTATTAACACGTTGCAACTAAATATATCGCAACAGATATAAAGCTATTAAAAAGCGTTAAAATAAATGATTGTGCCACACTCGATCTGATATGAGGAGACTTGTCGCCTTTGAAGTGATATTACTAATGGCGGTCCCGCGCGCCGCTGACGTGACGGTAGATGCATTGTCGCAGCTGTGGACGACATTTTATTTTAACCGACTTCAAAAAAGAGGAGATTCTATAATCGAGTATTTTTTTCCAAACATTGGTATGATCACAGGCTAGGAAAATCAAAGTAGATATTGTAACGTTTCAAGCTAGCCACCACGAATCTATTCGTACCAATTAGACCCAAACAGCATGACCAAAAGTCATAATAACACGATTATGCCAAAGATACTGACGAATTGTGCAAAAAAAATCGTCGTAAAAATTAGTAGATTTTTGATAAATTTTGGGGTAAAGAAATACTGAAAAAACTAGAAGCATCGAGAGAATAAAGAAGGATCAAGGAGCACAACCAACGATAGAAGTGATGACTGATGATTGCACCGTATTAGGTAATAAGTATAAGTTGTGACTTGTGAGTTGTGAGTTGAGTTGTTGCGCGTAACTAGAAGTTAAGTAAGTATAAACAGCTGTGTGTAGTATTATTTTTAGTAATCTATTTTATTTCTACGCTTTCCTGCATCTAAAGTTTTTATGAAAATTGTAACTGTTTGTTAGACACTCTCTCTACTGAACTCTACTCTTAGGTATATTACGAGTATGTCTCATCGCGATTATAAACAATACACGTCATACAGCCGAACGTTTAACCTATTCCTTTTGGAAGTCGGTTAAAACTGACCAAACTTTTTTATAAAATTTGAGAATGCACTCAAATATTTTATACCCGTCGTGTACAAAAAGTGAGGAAATTGATGTGAGGTAGAATTATTTATACGGACTAACGTTAGAGGCAGGACCGGCTCAGCCACTGACAGGATTTTTAAATGAGATGACACAGCATCACAGCATGCCTTATTAGAGGCATAGTTACGTTACGGACACTGGTTTGACTACTAACATAATGTAGATGTGACGAAAGTGTTATAACTTATAGCTCTCTATAGTATATAGTTCTCTAAAAATGATAATATTAATTGCCAAAATAACTTTAAATCTTTTGCTAAATAAAAATATCCACGATGTCGACGGACGCTATAGAAAGTTATAGGCTTTTGTCCTCGTGTTGTTCTAAAGAAAATTAGGATCAAGACAATAAGTTATATAGTTCTATATAGCGTCTATTTGTGAGGGGGGGTAAAGTCATGAAATATTTGAAATGGATTTACTTACTAATAAGTAATATTTAATTTTCTTGATGTATGGAAGAAATACTTAAAATTGACGTAGATGGATAAGGAAAACAATTAAGACAGATAATAGAAAGAAGATACGACAGTTACCTACTTGTCCCCTTAAAAAATTGTTTTATTAAAATGCTACAATTTTTATGATAGACAATTTAGTAACCACTGTAACTAATTTGTTGTTTTTTTTTTTATTTAATATGAAGTTGAATGCGACAACATTAACAGGAGTATAAGGACAGTTGCTGACACTTTTGGGTGCCAGTGACTTGACAATGTGGTCGACAATCGTGAGGATAATGAGCGCGGGTTCGAATCCCACATTGTCTCTGAATTATGCATCGATATTGTTCCAAACACGATAAATATTCAATCAACTCTTTTGTACGGTTAAAAATATAAAATTCTTTATAGAGGTGTTAGTGTAGCTTGTGTAGAGATAAATATATAAATGCATTAAAGTTTACTTTTAGAGATAGGAAAGCAAGATATCATCTAGTATGCTGTATGATTGAGCGAATATCATAAAATTTTCTATACTGAAGCTGTCAACTCGAATTTAATTGTATAAAATCCACGAATTTAGTCAATAAGATCAGTCTGTCTACTGCGCTTTCAGTATGTACCGATATAAGTTATAACTTAAAAGTTAAAATGTTTTTCTACTCATTAACTATAAATTATAATAGACTTTCAACTAAAATTAAAAGTCTATATTTAAATTTTAAACATTGTTAAAACGCTTGAAAGTAGCAGGGCGAATCCCAAACAAAATACATTTTCTTGGAGATCCACCGCGCTTTACTAAACGCCACCAGCCAAAGCCATCAACATAGATTGAAACTGACATAATAATTAAAAAGTGGCCTCGCTTATTTACATTGAGGAATTTAAATTGATATGCACCGATCAAAGCTTAGCCCAAATGCGCTTCGGCGAGTTTTTAATGAATTTTTAACAAAAACTTAATTAAAAATCATATCTCGGAGGAAATGAACTCATCGCGAGTGACGTGACGTGAGCGGTGAGGCCGGGCCAAAATGACCTCTTACTTGTTTTTGTAGACGTACCTGTTGCTTGATCATCAAATATAACTATCATACTGGTAAATTGTATGTAGTGGACTAATTTTAATAATAATAAGTATAAATGCGCAAGTGTATCCGTCTATTCCCTTTTTAGTTTTTACACCTAAGCCGCTGTATCAATTTTGATGAAATTTGGTTTAAAAATAGTAATACATACTTTGAATCCTGGGAATGACCAAAGGACTTTAGCTATTTAACAGATTTTGACTAAAATTGGAAGGGAATTGCGTCGAGTCCTGGGAATGGAGACGGGATAGTTAAGAAAGATAGTTTAAGCCCGTGAAAATGGATGATTTTTATCCTGAAAAATCTAGAGTTTTTTTTGCGATATACGAATTTTAGCGCAACGAAGTTACGGACAAAAGGTAAACAGTTGTAACAAGTAGTATACCAGACTCTAGAGTCTAGTATATTATCATCTAAGTTTTTTTATAAAATCGGGAGGTCAACGAGTAAAAGGGTCACCTGATGGAAAGCAACTACCGTCGCCCATGGACATTCGTAGTGTTTTTTCTATGAAATTATGACAGTTATCCAAGAACTACACAGGGTAATTCTCTAACGTTTTCACAACATTTATTCACAAGGGAACTCTGTATAAGTATGCTAATTGTACAAATACATAATATGAAGGTTATTACTCACTTATAGCTTTTTTGCTTACTTTGTAGTAAGCTTTATTGTAATTACTTACTTATTTAGTATTCATTTTATGATTAAGATAGAAAGAAAAACTGCAGAAGCATTTATGAAACTCTAAAAATAGTATTTGAAATACATATTTATTTCTAATTTTAACTAAAATTAACAAATGGGAGCATCGAAAAAGAACCGGATTTGAGTAATTAAGATAATGTTTATTCACTTACACAATATACAGCTTTTTAAACCGAATTCTAATACCTAACTGTGTGGTCGATAGCCCACTTATTATACATCTAATATAGATAAAAGATAAATAATCTAAAGTTGTTGGGCGTTTACAAAAAAAAAAAAAGTTAGTATGAAGACTCTATATTCCTTTCAAAGTTATTTTACCTCTGGATTTCTATAATAATAGACCTTATGTCCTTAGGAAAAGGTTCAGCACAAAAAAGTATGTGAGTACGAAGATGATACATCTCATTCACGTTTAAATTACCTCTGGGTTTCTATGATAATGGTCCCTATTTTGTTGGGATAAGGTTCCATAAGAGGTAGAATAATATAGCCTCAACAAAACCAACACGGGTCCGCCACAAATTGGCGGGCCGGCGTGTCGTGACTACGCCGACGCGCCTCAGGCTAGGGCGGGATATGCTCATAAGCGGAGCGTTAAGGCCGTCCCCCGAGCAAACGACCTTGGCCATACATTTGCCGCGTTGCCGAGATCGCGCCAAAACCCTATTATTTTTACTTATCTTAGTTCAAAATTGTCCTAAAAAAATTAAAACGGCGAATATGTAGTTTATGATATTGTCGATCTATTGGCTTGAGTTTCAAATAAAAGTAATTTGTAAATCCTAAGGAGATGTTGAATGTATGCTTGAATTTTGACAAATTAGTATTACTTTGGAAGCTTATATCATGAGTATAAGAAACAAAAATAGAAAATTTAATACGACAAAAGGAATATTGATATACTGAAGATTATTGTTGTATTTTTATTATAACTTTGTAGCTTTCAGATTATGAGTTTATAAGGTTTTAAATACGGTCAATTACGGAATCTCCGGACGGAACGCCCTTAAGCGACAAGCGGAGCGGGGAATGAGAAGCGGAGGGAGAAGCGAGAAGTGAATCGAGGAGCTAGAAGCTGATCGGAGAATGCAGGTGCTAGAAAAGATTACACAACTTATGATGGAGCTACGATAATCTGTGGGCGGCAGTAATGGCAGCAATTCGTCAGACAGCAGACTTTATTTTCACATGTGTGTAACTGTACTGGCAAAATTGAACTCCAATTCGGAAGAAAATAATAGAATAACCAACGGAAAATCCATTCGAAACGATAATCTCTTATAATCTTCGTCAAATTATCTATATCAATTATCTAATCGTCTTCAATTATTGTAATGTAAGGCTTCTTACAGACGAACGGCACTTGTCGACGGCAGTTGACGGCAGCCATCGACTGCCGTCGACTTTTTTAAAGCATTTTTACTATTTAATGTTGTAAAGCATCTTGATGATTGAATTTTGTTTCCAGTTATTGTCATCGGAAAATGTAAAACTCCAAAATCTTATACTTTAGACACGCCTAAAAACTTTCGAGTATTAGCAAGAATGTAACAGAAACGCTGCATTCCTGTACGTGTGTCAACCCTTACGCGTCTTGTATGATTATATTTTACTCTGTAATGGTAGAAATCCATTAAACAAGCTTCTTTTAGTGATTGAACAACAAGTAAACGACACACTCAGAATGCATTTTTGAATTGCACTTACAATTTGCCGACGAAATTGCATACTTCGGTCGACTTATGTGTTACTGAAGTAAGGATAGGCCCTATCAATGTATAGTGTGTTCGACGTGAGTGCCCTTTTAGGCTTTTGGATCCACGCATCCTAATTACTCCTTATATCGTGCGCGAACTCTGACAACACAAGATCAAAATTTTTTCAAACTTCTTTCATAAAACTTTATTTTTTTTAAAAATCAGTTCACAAACGATGGAATAATCGTTGAACATACATAAAAAAAGAAAATTATCCACAGCCGAATATAGAATCTCTTCCTTTTTTGGAAGTCGGTTAAAAGTACTTATATTGTGTTTAAAGCCCGATCTCTACATTCAAAAAGTAACTGAGTAATTTTGTGTCGTTTTTTTTGGAATCAATTTTGTAAATACATCTTTGTCTTTACATACCCCGAGTAAATATTATGTTGAGAGTTATTTACAGTTTTACTTAGCATAATGAGTAATTGCTGTGGACAAAATGCAATTTTAAGGTCGAACATAATTTTAAGGGTCACACATTGACAGAACATTCGGACACAAGTTGACACAACTCGCATCATGATTCATGAGTCAAGAAAAATTGAAATTTGATTGATTGAAAATCAATAGGATGGATTGAGAGTAGACCTTCGTCGCGGCGTAAAGGAGGAGCTAACAGCCCCTCTTTTTCTACGGCGCGGCTTCAGAGAGGGGGTTATATCCCACTTTTTCCTACGGCGCGGCGTAAGAGAGGATGTAATATCTCCCCATCTTTCTACCACGCGGCGTTATGCCTGCTCCTAATACTACTGATATCATACATTTTCGCCGGAACCATTTCTAATCTCTTACATTGTTTGTAATGACATTACTCAAGTACAATGTACAGTTTTTGATTTGCATATAAATTGAGATTTCCAGCGAAAATCTAAGTAGCCGTTGTAATAATTCTAATTACATACGTTTTGCTTGTATAATTCAATTGTTTTAGCTTATCCACCTGACTTATCTTTTTTATTTTAAGTACTACTATTTTTTAACTTTTTTTTAAATTTACATATTTTATTGCACACATGACAATTGTTACATTGCAAGTTGCAACAAGTATCTCGCACTTATAGCAATGTAAGTTGTAACACATACATAAAAAATGAAATAGACAGACGATACAAAGTAACTGCTTTTTTATAAAGAACTTTCGTACAGCAGCCCTACGAAGAGAGATGTGATATAAAAAAATCTGACAGAGCGTGCCAATTAAAAAAGAAACTTGAAATCTAGATACACAAAAGTGGTTTAAGCCTTAAGGGTTGATTCAGACCGCAACGCGACGCGTAGATGCATTTCTAAATTTATATGGATTTGGCCGATTCGCAAGACGTCTCACGCAATTGAAATCTGTCAAATCCTCGCCTCGCCTCGTCGCGTTGCGGTCTGAATTGATCCTAAAGCTAACAATAAAAAATAGTTTGACGATTACAATTGACAAAAATTCGAATGTAAAAAGTACGTCAATTCATCGAAAAAACCAATTTTGGTGTTAACTGCCCATTTGAAATCAAATGTAATAAGGGAGAAGACCTAATGGCAGACACTATAAGGAAACATGAAACATTCGAATGTTATAAAATATATAATTTATGAAAATAAAGGATTGATAACTTCTTCCATGTCTTCAGTAACTCTTACAAAATAAAACTATTATAATTATTCTCTGACAAATCAATAAAAAAACATATTATTGGTCTTTTTGTAAACTTAGTCATAAGTACTAATAGATGACATCACAATAAGCGAACAACACTAATAGTAGACACCAATATGAACTAATAGTTGACATAGAACATTAAATTACATTTTACATTTTTCATATTATTAGGCCTTTATTTGCCGTTTTTCAAAAGATTTCATTTACTTCATCATAGTAACTACATGCATCAGAAATATTATCCACGTTGTCTCCAGATTCTATTCATTCTTCTTCCATGCTGAAACTATCTTTCCTTTTATTTTTATTTTTCATATTTTTTTCCCAGCAAATTTATTTTTAGTCTTAAGTCTCCATGCTTCTTTTGCCTCTTCTTTTTTCTTCTTTTTGTTCACAGTTCTCCTTTTTCTTCTTTTTACTGCTACAAAACTAAAGCATCGATTTTTAGATCAGTGCAAGGTCTAATATTAGACACCATGTCCATTTTTAGGTACAGTAGTTCTAAGTTCTTAGTTTGTTAATAGAATTATATTTTTAGAGAATAGTGATGATATTTGCAGTAGAATAAAGTACAAAATAACTTTAGTATGTATTGAAAAACTAAAATATGAGATCCATGTCATCTATTAGGTTTTTTTACATTTTCAAGAACTAATAGTAGACACCCTTTATATTGTTAGGGAAAATGGATAAAAGATCATAAATAAACATTAATTAGTGTAAACAACATGACCATTAATCCAATGAAGTCAATAGAAATTACAAGAAATCTAATAAATGTATTCAAAACTTACGTGCAAAATTTCGCCTTCCTTAACCTATTTGCTAAGAAATTGCCGGGTGCGTGTTGACGCGGTCACATCATTTACGAAAACTGATCCCATTTTAAAATTTTGTTCCCGAAGGCATCCCTAATATATTTTTTCACATCAACAGATAGCATAAGAAGCTTATAAAATTTACAGTGTTGAGAAATAATTAGAATAATTCTTATTTTTATGGCATTTTTGTCGTAAGTGTCTTCTATTAGTTCAGTGTCTACCATTAGCGCCTTTCCCTTAGTCATTTGAAATCAAATGTAATAGTCGTGAACTATTCCGGAAATTCAAAACAATATTTCGTATTTAATAAAATAACGGAAACATTCAAATGTTTGTTAATAAATTCATTACACGCATCCCAAACATTTCGGAGATAAATATTTTCAGAATGTTTTTATTAGAATAAATAACGATATGGAGCGTAGTGATCTTTATGGCCCGTAACGTATGCAAATAAAACACAGAATATGTTTTAAAGCGGACAAGAATGAAGAATATTGGCCTTCTGATCGATAGAACATAATATTATGTACCTACTAGCAGGGAAATAGATTTCTAGCCTCTAGGAAGATGACGAACCTACGTTATTTGGTCAGATTATATTAAATCTATGGAGTGCTTACAGACGAACGGCACTTGTCGACGGCAGCCGTTAACTGTCGAAGTGCCATCCGTCTGTAAGGACTAAGAAGCCTTTGACCGCGTGCTTTGACCGCGTAGACGTCAATTCCTTTAATAAAAATTATCAAGAAATTGAAAAACATTTTAAATACATACTTGTCTAAAAATGTTCAATGTTTTTGATTTTTTTTAATAATTTAAACGTTTAATCTACAATATGATTGATGGTTCTACTAATTGCAGTGGAAATACACTTATTTCTACCGGTAGGTATACAAATAAAGCACGATAAAGTCCTCAAAAGAGTAATGGATGTAACACGTTGAAATATAGCTGATCGAACATGCCATAATTATACAATCTGCGCCGTCGAGCCCGCATTAGCATACATCGCGCATAAATACTCTAACGTAAAACCTCTTTGGCATTTTTATTGCACTACCATCGAGATATCATAGCATAGATATCATTTGTATCGTTTACGCTTTAAAGTTTAACGCGTTTGTCTTAAATATCGAGTATCAACTTAAGGCCCTGTACTTCCAGAAGCGGACAATTTTCAAGGTTTAAAAGTGACAAGGAGACATAAAGATACACTAATTTAAATTCTAAAAAAATATGTGTTTGTTAAGGATCTTACATATTGGAATTTGTATTCCATTACACAATATTATGAACTTCACTCAATAGAAAAAAATCCCAAAGTTACCCCTTCTTTTAACGAAATTGCCATGCTATGTTCAAATTACTTGGAATTTTCAGGTAATTTTTGTACTGACCGAAAGACAAAGAATATGTCTAGGGATTCTCGTTTTTTTGACTCGATTGAATTATGTATAAAATAACGACGATAAAAAAAAAGTATAAAATTGCATGAGCGACTGAAAGCCTTTGCACCTGTTTGCGGCACAAGCCAAAGAAACATACCAAGTTTCAGCGAAATCGGTTCAGTGGTTTGGGTGTGAAGAGGTAACAAGCAGACAGATTCTTCTGCCATTACTGTTATCTATTTGATATTATTTATTAATAGCTGTTTATCATGTATTTTATAAAATAGCATATTATTATTGTCATTAATAGGATTGGTTCATTAAGTTCCTGTTGACAAATCATAATATTATTATGTTTTATTGTTTTAAGTTACTTCTTTATGAGTAATTACACCGTCTACTCAGTATAGTGCGACTTCTTAGGTATGGTACATCAATGTTAGCAGCGGATAGGGCAAAAAATAGTTTTTTGTAACGATACAACCTAACATGACCTCTTCTATACAAATATTATTCTATCGATAATAGCTATAATAGAACAGAATTTAAATTGCTATTTTTTTCGACACAGATTTGGTAAAAGAATATTATATTAATATTATAAGATAATATAATAATATTATTATGAAAGTACAAAATACGCGTCATGGTCAGAGTAGATAGAATTATGTCTATTGTGTCATGGTGGTTATATTATATTATAATTAAATCACAAATATTAAATGTTATAGTCAGAATTTAAATTATCTATTATTTTTAAGTTGTTCTTTTTTTAAGGCTGTCTGTGTGTTCTTAAAGACATGCTTTGAACTTAGAAAGGATTTTTTTCTTCGAAGGAGATACATACAGCAATTCCAATTAGCGAAAACAGTAATTTTGTCTTTGCTCTGACATTTCACTACGGGCATGTTTCTCTACTTTCTGATAAATTATTTCTTTTCTTTTATTATCTCTAATTGTTCCAACACGCTCAGCCGAAAGCCTTTATCGCATTTATATAAATCTATCAAGTTAAGTGGTGTATCTGTCAAGTAAAGTGGTGGATAGCCTATACGGCACTTATCAGGAAGTGGTGAAACAGACCCTTAATATTATTATTTTGTTTGAAGGTAAAATTAATATTTCGTTATAGCTTTTATAGACATTACACATAACTTAATCTTTATTTCAGTTAACTGTAATTTTCGGCGTGAGAATACTTTTAACTAATTAATAAGAAAGTGCTAAAGATGAGTCTTACATGTTACAAATAAATTTAATTACACAATGATCATAAAACTACATCAGGTTACTTTTATATTATGTCGGAAATTGTATGTTTTATGGCATCATTAAAATATTTTGATTTATGTGGTTTTGGCTTTGAATGATGTTGGAATTCTGACATGACGTCATAGCTAGAAATAATGTTGCACTTAGCTCTTAAACTATAATTTGTTTCAATATTTAGAAGTCGAAATTATTTTCAGTATAATTTATTTCCATTGCTCTGGAAAATAGGCCAAGAGCTTACGATTAATTTTGCTGTTTGTTTTGATTGAACTGATTTGAAAATACTGAAAACAACTCGAAAATATTTTGTTACATACGCATGTAATAATATTATATTAAATAGTTTTATTAAACCTTCAGGCCCCGCGCGAGCACCGGTGATCGCGACAACAAAAGAATACAATGGGAATTCCTAGAACCTCCGATCGAAGAATTAATAACCATGCAAAAAATACCCGCCTCCTTTTCGAAAGTTGGTTAAAATCATATTTTCGCCTTATTTAATTTAGTTTTCACGTTTCTTGTTAGTCTATTGATGGACTGGGATGGACGTAGGCAGCTAACAAGAACAGAGTTATAGTCTAAGAGACAACGTCGGTTTATTAGATCATAAAACACCGGACGGACTGTCCGGCCTCCTCGACTTTTGTTGTGACACTTCATCCTGTCTATACGACATACGCTTAATAGGTGATTCTTTTCTGAAAACTAAATAAATAACAAGACATTAGCTTATAAGTATCCTCCACTTGGTAAGATTATAAAACAACAACTTTTGTGTTTGTCTGATAAGGTAGAAAAGTAGCTAAAAACTTGAAAAACAATGTATTTTTATTTTTTAATTATTGTTATTTTAACTTTGAGAGGCAAAAGTGTTTTCCTTTTCATTTTAACTATTATGTAATTTACATTTTTCGCAAATATGGAGTAATTTGAAATTTGAAATGAATTAAAATATCGTAGTTACTAAAAATTATGAACCTATAGCAGAACTCTGTTTTAAAAGGTTCTTAGTAAATTTCTACATTGGTAATACATCCTCTCATCTGTCAAGAACTGTCAGATTTGACAGTTCGTTTAACGAAAATTTTTCAATTTCCAATTACTCTCAATAACTGATCAAATTATATTAAGAAATTACCATGAAAGCTATATATAATTTTTATATAATTAGAATTTTTAATTTAATAAGCTATTAGTCGCGAATTACACAAAGTTTTATGTTTGAAACAAAATACTAAATCGGTGGTTTGCAAAGTAGAAGAAGAACTTTTGAATAGTTAGGGTAAGGCGCCCATTTTGGGCGCTTGACAGATGAGCTATTAATATTAATGCACCCTATTTTATTGAATTGCCTATATCCAAAAGGATTTGCTTGGTAAATGCTCGATTTGAAATGTAGGTGAAAATTGAGCCGTGTTGTTGGGGTGAGTGGGAGTATTTATGTGGCAACAACACTGTCTGTCACGCGTCTGTCTGTTTGTACACGACCAAATTATTACGTTACTTACAGACAACACCCTTATTACAACGACATAAGAATCATTATATAAATCAGACTTTAGAACAAGGATTGAGGAATCAATTCGAATACTTCGTATAGCTCTTGATCCTACACTATAAGAAACTGGAATCGATAGAATTACTATCGGCTTAATCGAATAGAGAATTTATATTCAACTAGATGTTTTAAATTATATAACGGAGCAGCCAGGGATGAAACTATTCTATGTTCTTTTCTGGGAATTAAAGTAATAACCATACTCAATTTTATATTTTATTATTTTATGACAGACACAGCATAATGAATAATAAGTAGGTACTTATGAAAAACGTAATAAAAATTATATTTTGTTATTTCTCACTAATGATTGTCACATTTAAAGGCAAGTCATATAAAATAGAATTCGCACATTAAAAAGTTTATTTTATTTTTTAGCACTAAAATTATAATTTACGGTTAAAAATTAAACTTTTTATAATTTCTGGAACACAAAATTATTTTGTGATACTCGTAAATGTCTAATATTTTAATGAAAAGTGTTGATTGCAATTCCTTTCTTAAAATTACATCTATACGCATAACCAACATACGTTTAATTACTAGGGTTTTATTTCTATGAAATTATTTTCTTTTTATAATATTAATATGGATACGGCTGAAGATTGTGTACTGTGTAGTAAGTAGATTTTTTTAGTAAAGAGATTATGTTTAAATTAGCAAGCTTTCTTAGATAATTACCTATGCTTAGGTATTCTCAATTTTATGTGCACTTTTATCTGTATCTATTCTTAAAACCTATAAACCGTCTTTATATCGTCGTTAAGATAACTTGTAATTATTTTTCTCCAAACTTCTTCAAATATTTTGATGTCAAATTAAATAGAAATACATTGAAAAATGCAGATTTCACTTTAAATAGACATAAATGATTAATATATCCGCAAAGTGGAATGAAACACAACAAAATGGTCTAGGGATATTTCAATTAAACCTAAATAACTAAAATTCTATTAACTTTTTGTTGAGACACCTACACTTTAAAATAATCCTTGTATAATAGCATATCTAATCTGATAATAAACTTTTAGACAAGTAAAGTTAAATTAAGAAAAAAAAAAACTTCAATATTATTAACTTTGTTTTTGAAACAACATTTATACGCATTTACGATTTTAAGGTGCAATAGTAGACTATAATACGACGTCGTCAAATGTTTTAAAAGTGTATTAAATCTATATAAAATCGTCAAAATAAAAAAATAATTTAGTTTAGATATTATGTACCTGTGTGTTACAATTTTTGTTGTACTTATTCAATTGTAATTTGTGGTCGTTAATGACATTTGTTGTTAAAAAACGACCTTTAATAAACAAAATAATAATAATATTAATAAATTAATACTAGTTGAATCATCTAACAACGTGTAAGAACAGTAAAATAATCCTGTGTGTTTACTTAATTGTTAAGTGTCATTAGGACGTTACTTATCCTAGTTGTAACATTTGAATCACAGTTAAGTAATTAACATACCAGAGCCTTAAAAATAACAGTCGCTTATCTTAAACAAAGGCTATATCTATGACGCTTAAGTGCTGTACAGAGGTTTACGAGCATAACCATCATAAAGGCAGCTATAACGTTTTACACTATCCGATACGATATGAAATTGTTACCGACTGAAGATGTGGTCATAAGGTGTGGTCAAAACATCGAGACATAAAATTTCATATTACACTTTCATGCAGAAATTTTTGAATTTATTATGATTTATGAAGTTTTATGACTCGATTCCTTGTTTTTAAACTGCCGACTTTAGACAGGTAAAAAAGGTTTGTATATACTCTAGTCTAGACTCTAGGATACTATTGTAATAGTTGGACTCTTCGTGAGGACCTGTACGCATGCCTGTGCGTGCACTCACTCATTTACTTAAAGGTGAAAGTTTATTTCGCGGAATATTGCTAAAAATAATAACAAACTAAATTTTTTCTCTTCGTGAGTGTTGAGTTGAACTGTAATAAAATCAATCAGGTTAGTATTTCGTATTTTGATTGAAAAAACTCCACTATATGAGTTGAAATATTCGTTACTATAAGATAAAAATTAAAAATCTAATCGAAATTTATAAATATTGGAAGGAAATAATTTGTAAATACTAAAATGTCAAGCTTTTGAATTATATTATGTAATTGCATTTTGAAATTTAACACAGGAAGAAAGTATAGTATGTACTACAGAAAAAGGAATCCGATTAGTCGTGTCGGACTGTCTAAAAACCCAGAGTTATTATAGTGGTTTATACAAACAAGGGGCCTTATTCGTCAGTTTATAAGGGAATATAAAATTATGTTTTATGATATGTGAGTAACTTTTTTCAACAATTTAAGTTATTGCTCTCATTTTAAACGATTTGAGTTTAATGAAGCTTGCTCTTATTATGCAATAAAAATTATAATTTTATGAACGTTAACGAGTTTAGTAGCTAAGACTTACTGCATTTAAATTAAATACTCGACAATCGTAAAAGGATAAGTAAACGGGATATAAAATAGTATTATGATTTATTCTTTACTTAAACAAAACGGTAACTTCTAACCTTTCTTCTAAACAATTTCTAGAAGATAGTTTTAGCTTGTCCCTATGACTCTTTGAGATCATATCAATGGCGTTTTGTGAGCATCGTCAACTTCCAACTCCTACCTTTTTTTGAATTATTTCTGGAAGATATTATACCTTGCCCCTCGAGCTTTCTGAGATCTTATCAAAGTGTTTTCGTGGTTAATTATCACTGTCGACTTACAGGAGTTGCAGGTTGCAATGTGGTTAATGCCTGTTAAAAATACTTGGCCATTTTTGTGGCTAGATGGTAAAGTGTGTCGCACGAAGACTTTACGCGTCTCGCCTGGACCGGCTAACACGAGGGCTGACTCTTATAAATCGCTGCTTTTTTGTTTGCACATGACATGACTTAAACATTGGACTATACAAGGGACAAGGGTTTGACTATACATTGCTCAGTTATATAGTCGAGAATTGTTGCGAAATCTTGCAGTATAAGTACATCAAATTAACAGCAGCAGGAAAAACTTGCTTCTTGAATATACAGGAGCTCTTCAATGTTTGTACCTACAGGAGTAAACAAAAACCGTACGAGGGAAAAATCGGTCTCCCCACAGGCAATTAAAAAAAAAATCTATACGAATACGCACACAACGAAATCTACTTCTACAAGGTGTAATAAAACTATAGAGTTCACTGTGAAAGTAGCAGCGCTGGAAGAGCAATTTTTTGCTGTGATTTGTATGGATAAGCACCCAAGCATCATAAGTACATATTCCCTCACAAAAGTAAAAAACATTACTTTTTTACAGGGAACTCGATATATACCCACGGCCATTGAGATGTAAGGAGTTGACACCGCAACGCAATGCTTGGTCACATTCAAGAGACGCTATATAGCCGCAGTGCACTTAGTCGGCCGCGAGCTCTTCTGCGCACTTGACGTATGACAATTATAAACAAACAAAATAAAAGTCACAAAAATGCCTTGGTGTGTCCTAAGATATTGCAAAAATAATTCCAAAAATACTTCCAAATGCGACGGCATAGCATTTCATCGGTTAGTTTTCTTATTTAATTATTTTCAATTAAAATACGAACATTCAATTACTAGGCGAAGACGCGCGCCATTTCGCATTGTCATAGAGTAGTAGATTCAGAGGGGAATGTAGGCAGAATACAGATATCTATGATGAGACGACGATGAATGAAGTATTCACGGAGACGAGTTTGTATTTTGGTACATTATACATGCGTTCATTATAATTGTATTTATAAATATTTAAGTAATTTAAATAAGGTAAGTATGTAGTGGACTTTGGATCCATACTTATTATAACTAGCTGTCCCGGCAAACGTTGCTTTGCCATAATATAAAGTATTTCGCCCATATTATTTTATAGAAGTGACTATAAATAAGTATGTCACCATGGCAACGTCGACCGCTATCCCGTCGCGCAAAATTAATGGTCGCCGTCAGTCTCAGGTTGTAATAATTTGCTATTATTTATTCAACAAATGCACTTATTAATATACTAGCTTAAAAGTAAGGCCAAGTTAGCCTCGAAGTATTTTGGTGTTCTTAATAGAGCGCGACAGTAGGGATTTCAGTCCGGACCAACGCCTACAACTCTACAAGGCGCAGGTTCGGCCTCATACGGTGCGCCAAAATACCAACTACTCCCTCTGTATCGTATCCAACGATGTACGCTGCCTAATAAGTGCTATTGTGTATTATTGTACGAGTATTGAATTTGAACGAAGGGCCGCTCAAATTGTTGACTGCCATAGTGTTTTAAACAGGCTGGACCTCTTGGAATTGTGCCGAGATGTAGCTTCGCTCTGCATCCTCTATAAATTGTATCACGGGGAGTGCTCTGAGGATCATCCCATCACCTTGATAAGTGTCATCACCAAAACTATGGAACAAACTATCACCAGAAGCATTTTAAGAACAAGGCATATTCCCACGCTTCCGCAGCTCTTCTGACGTTACGAGTGCCCATGGGCGACGGTTGTTGCTTTCCATCAAGTGACCCGTTTGCTCGTTTGACCCGTTATTTTATATAAAACTAGCGACCCGCCCCGGCGTCGCAAGGGTATAAAATATATAGCCACAAAAAATATGCCTATAGCCTTCCTCAATAAATGGGCTATCTAACACTGAAAGAATTTTTCAAATCGGACCCTTTTTTTTCCCGGACCCGGAATTCAAGTTAGCCCTTTCAAATAATTTCCCCCGTTTTTTCCACATTTTCCTCTATTTCTTCGCTCCTATTAGTCTTAGAGTGATAAAATATAACCTGTAACCTTCCTCGATAAATGGGCTATCTAACACTGAAAGAATCATCAAAATCCGTTGCGTAGTTTTAAAGATTAAAGGGAACAAAGGGACATGAGGGAAAAAAAGCGACTTTGTTTTATAATAAGTATAGATATAGATAGAAATCTTCTATGTCCTTGAGAAATCGTACTTGATGTTGATTAGTGAAAAAACGGTGTCTATATATTTTAGCGACTTGTTATATTATTATTTCGTTTATTTCTGCATGACTAAAAAGTTGGATTTCACTTAACTATTTTTAACTAAAATCCAATTCTTTAGTCATGCAGAAATAAACGAAACTTTGTTTGTATTCCCCTATCTTAGGTGAGCCGCCGTATTGGATGTAGAATGACATTACATTCGTTTTCGAGTTATTCTCAAAAAGTTCTTTCATTTAATATCCATACTGTTATTATAGGACGGCAAAGAAAATATATCTATTCCGCTATCTTGGATGGTCGGCCATTTTATATTTATTAGTGATGTCACATACTGTATGGTGCATTGTCATTCAAACCAAACGTGTATACAAAATTTCAGCTCAATCGATTGAAATATTATATGTACATACATACTTACTTCGAAATTGAGTTCAAATATTCCACCCGAACTTACATAATAATGTAAATAATCAAAGCGCACGGAAGTGCGCAAGCCTAGTTCCAGCAGGCCGCGCGCATGCCGTGCACTATTTACACGAACCGTTTCGACGTACTTTTGACCCCCCTGTAGCTCAGTGTCTATTGCGAGTGCAAAGATAAAATTATACCTACGTAATTATTTACGAGTACTTAAGCAGTATACCCAATTTCATAGATATAGCTTCAGTAGATCCTGAGATATGTCCTTGTAAAAATAGCTTATTTTGGCACTGACTCACTCATTCACTCACTCACTCACTGACCGGTAATCAAAACCTCTAGGCCACTTCCAATTGTCCTAGCGTTATGAAATTTGGCACACAGGTCGTGTGTTATATTATGTAGATTAACGAAAAATGAAGAAATTGTAGAAAATGGTCAAGCGTGAGTCGGTTCATCTACGAACTTCAGAGGCCACTTCCAATAGTCCTAGCGTTATGAAATTTGGCACACAGGTCGTGTGTTATATGTAGATTAAAAAAAATAAGAAATTTTAGAAATCGGTCAAGCGTGAGTCGGCCTATCTACAGCCCATACAAACTTTAATGTCATAGCGTTATGAAATTTGGCACACAGGTCATGTGTTAAATGTAGATTAACAAAAAATTAAGAAGTTTTAGAAATCGGTCAAGCGTGAGTCGGTCGATCTACGAACTTTAGAGGCTACTTCCAAATGTCCTAGCGTTATGAAATTTAGCACACAGGTCGTGTGTTATATTATTATGTATGTGTTACGATAAATTAAGAAATTTAAGAAATCGTCAAGCGTGAGTCAGTTCATCTATGAACTTTAGATAAAAATTCTTATGTACCAGTGATATAATGAGGCATCTATTGAAAGTATTGTTTATATCGGGCGTAGCACAAAAAGAAAACATAGGTAGGATTTCTTGAAAAAAAGTATTGAAATCCCACCAAAAACATACCTGTTAAAATAGGGCCTAGTTCCTATAGGCTAACTGTTGGTCTAAAAAAAGAGTTGAAATCCAATCCAATGCCAAGTTCAGATGCACTTCATCGATCATAATCATCTTCATCAACAGCCTGATCCATAATACTTCTAAATTTGAACTTGGCAGGTTTTTGTGCTATGCGTTACACTTGATTAATTATATAATTAGATAATATTAATAGAATTTAAATAACCTGCCAAGTTCAAATAAGAAGTATTATGGATCAGGCTGTTGATGAAGATGATTATGATCGATGAAGTGCATCTGAACTTGGCATTGGATTGGATTTCAACTCTTTTTTTAGACCAACAGTTAGCCTATAGGAACTAGGCCCTATTTTAACAGGTATGTTTTTGGTGGGATAATATTATACAGAGCAAGTTAAATAAAAGCTTTTAATAATGTTTAGTAAAAATCTTTGTTTTATTTTATCCACTTTCAAATAGAGTCTGCGTTCATTCGAGTGTAGGCACAAAACTTTGTCACTTCTGCGGTACTGATCTATAGCCATCACCGCCCCGCCTCTCACTCCGCTCATTCTTCAAGTGTGACATGTTTTTTGTTGGCAATAGCAACTCCATACATCTCAATGCCCACGGCTAATATTTTGTAGAGAAATAACGTGCGTGTGATTTTAGAATGCTCCTAAAAGGAGAAAATTGTTGGTTAGCGTGTTCGGACCTTTTCATTTATTATGATAATATTTTTAAGAATGCTTCACCTTGAGTCATTCAGATACCAAATTACATACTTAATGCCAATAAATATAACGGATTGACATTTCCCAAAGACAAAAGGTCCGCCCACGGTCAAATTACCAGAACATTCTTCGGCTAATTTCGAGAGATACCCTCCCCCTGAATACTCTTCCCCGCCCATACAATACATTGATATTGGCTTTTTCGTTTTTTGTCGGACGCCTTTTGGGCCAAATATCATTTGCATTGCGTTAATTGCAAGGATGGGAAACGAAAAGGCATCTGTTTCTTAATGCGTTTCCTTTTTTGTAAATTAGGCGGTTGTAATTTTGATTTGAATTTATGTAAGGTATAAGGAAAAGTTTTAAAATGTTGCTTGTTGGCTAGATGTACTTTAATGCATGTGTGTGCGCAAGCGCATGTGAGTAAAGTAACAACAAAAGCCTGCATGCGATATAATATTATATTGTTTTAAAAGTTTGACATTTTATCGAGCCATGACGTAATCGAATATTCGTTTCCAGAGGGACAGAAAATAAGGATGTTATATTATCTCTTTCTTCAATTACATAATATATGCCTGCTCTGACGTTGCCCCCCAAAATATTATAGGTTTTAAGTGCAATTTTGTTTTTTTTTCATCAAATTATTCATTTCATTCAACATAAACACAAATAGTAGGAAGGTATAGTGAAATATGATCAGATGATGATGATGACGCGTATAAATATTATCATCTTGTCAGTGTTAATCACCGTCACAATGAGAGTCACCGATCCTCGTTAATTTTCGCCCACGCGGTAAACAAATAGCATTTATCATTACTGTCTTGCAGTAAAACGTAAGGACAGGCCATTCCGTATATTTTAGAAAATTGTTGTGTAACAAGGAAATGATCACAGACATAGAATATAGCTTGATCTATGTCTGTGGAAATGATCACTAAACTCACTATAATCTGTTAATCATCGATTGAACAATTCAACTTATTTATTTAGGCGTTTGTTAGGTTTCTAACGTTTCCAGTAATCCGTGAATATTATTATTTTTTGATTACCCTTAAATTATTATTATGAAATGCATTATTTGTTGTTGATTTAAAAGTTAAACAAACATTAATATTATTCTAGTTTTGTCTATAATATATTTTGTTTCTCTTTTCTACTATTAGTCGTTATTTTCCAACATTTCATTATTAAGAGAACAACAACGACATCTTTGCTGTAAAACGCAAAAGTCATGTGCCCCATGGGCCAATCAAAGTGCAGACAGTTTTAACCTCGACATGTTCCATCTCTATAATTGTCTTCGATACAGTACTTAACGTTCACAGATTCATTAAAGATGCCGATGGATTAATGTGCCCCACTTTTTTGTGGGTTATGCGAAAATAATTCATAGCTCGTAAACTTAATAATTAAACAGTAGTTCGGTAGTGATAAACATTTTACTGCTCGGAAAATTTTATAGTTTTAAAATGAATGAATTGGGTGCGAATGGAGAATGAGGAGTATTAATTGAGGAGAATAACTTTAAAATGTGCCTCTCGATATTCGCCCATGATGGGCAGCAAAATTTTCCATTGTAATATTCGTCTATCCCATGATCGATATCATGCACAGCTTCGCAATCATGACTATCCATGATAAGCCAACATTAAGACTTTTAAAAGCTCTACGAAGTACGATACCAAAAAATATATTTATAACGAAAAACCACACTTGAAATAAGCAAAGCTGCATTCAAGAAAGTCAAACTGACGCACTCAGAGTGGAACATTAATTACTTAAGGCTGCTCTTTCGAAAAAAGCGTGCAGATGAAACAACTTTTCATCGGCATTAACAGAGAAATTATATCTGAAAAAAAAATGTAATCTACATGATATGATACGTTATTTGGTTTTGCCATATTTTTTCTATCGGTATCACATAATAAAGAAATAAAAAACCAAATCACCTCCAAATCGTTGAATGAAACCACTTTACTCCTTCATTATTTATCAAAAAAATATATAAAAAATATCTACTGCTTTTCAATACATAAGTTTTTTACTTTTTTGAAATATGTATTATATTAAGCCTTAAAAAGGTTTTTTCTCCTATTTCGCCCTATCATGGACGCGGCGAGCGTCGTAACCGCCACCGTACAAGGCGCGCTGTTATGAATGTTATTTTAATGTCATTTACGTCGATATTCGCACTGACAGACAATCGACCTGCTAATTCATGGAGAGAGGGCCCTTAAATGTAATTAATTCAAAATTTTGACATAATTACCATACATTATCTGTCAAACTCTTCATTAAATTAAAGTATAAATAAATGTCTCTGAGTTAGGCGGTAAGATCACTTAATATAATCGTTGTTACATCTTTATTTAATACATGAAACGAAAAAAGTATAATTGTATTTTGTACTACACCCAAAGTTATGGTATAAATATGGAATATGTTAACAAAAATGTCTTGCTAAGGTATGCCAGCAGGGGCCCCAGTAGGGAAGGATAGATATATTATGTGTAAAGATATTGTCCAATGTAATTTAAATTACAATAGAAATAAACTTGTAAGTTGTAGTATTACATTGCTGTTGTAACTTCAAAAGATAATACGGTATAAAATTGAAATAAGAACGTCGGAAAAGCATTTAGTACGGTTTAGTAGAATTTTCAGAGATTTTGTTGGTAATAAATTAATTATATTATTATAATATCTTTATTAGTTGATGAAGATTAAGAAAGGATTGACGAATCCATGTCTGTCACAGACAATAAATTAGTTCTGTCATAGTTTTTTTACTGAACAGTGAGCAAAAATAAGAGTACCTACTTAGTATTAATTTAGGTACGTAAGAACATATTTTATAAGCTTACTAGCTGTCCCGGTAAACGTTGCTTTGCCATAATATATTATTGAAGTGACTAAATATGTATGTTACCATGGCAATGTCGATCGCTATCCCGTCGCACAAACAATGGTCGCCGTCAGTCTCAGGTTGTAATAATTTACTATTATTTATTCAACAAATGCACAGGTATCAATATAATATAAAGGACCCAGTAGCCGTTACTCAATCCAGTGGAAAAGTATCGACATCTGTTGGAATCTTTTGGAGTTAACAGATAATTGTGACTGTCAATTAATTATAGACAAATAATTTTCAATAAAATAAAATTGCGACTATAATTAAAGATCTAAGCTATCCTATCTCTCAAGTTCGAAAAAAGCACGTACATTTAAAAAAAATTATTAAAATCGGTTAAGTAGTTTAGGAATCCATCGCGGACAAACATCGTGACAGGAGATTTATAAATATTAGATAAGCAAAAACATCACCATTTAGAAAGAATTTCCACAAAGATTCATTAATACCTTTAATTTTTTGATTTTTAATTTATGACCCCTGTAAACATGGGGTAGTGTTTTTTTTGGGTTTCAGCACCTTGCCCTACTGAATGGGTGCGTCCATGGGCGTATCTCCCATGATTTGTGGCCGTCAGAACCCCAAAACCATTAAACCACTAATGCAATATGGAATATCATTGATAAGTATGATAAAATGTTAGCTGCAAAGTCATTATAGGCATCCTTAATCAAAAAGAGTAGGCAGAAAAGTAATTAAATACGCATCTGCATTACCAAAATATTCACAAAAAACCTAAAAAGATTTTAATTTTTAATACAATTGCCAAAGTATGTATGACAAAACCACTGAACTGACTTTGTTGTTTAGTAAATATTTAGTCCCGGGATATTTTTACTTCTGGGTAAGGAACATACGACAGTTTTTGTCCTGGAAAAATGTACGATTCATGATAATCGAATTTCGGCAGAACGAAGTTGCGGGCAAGATGTAGTATTTATATTATTCTACACTTATATTATTTAAGGATAGTAAACTGCATGTAAGTTTTGTAACAGATGAAGGAAAACATAGTAATGTGAAGGAAAAACTATGCCTTTGCATCCGTTGTGGATGATCTATACAGTATTTTCAGAGCGAAGTAACCACTGCTCAAATACTGTAGTGCCTGGGACAAGATTTTTAAACGTCCGTATGATCAAAATATTATGGTTGCCCAAGCACATTAATATGGCATTCTCGCAATATAGTCGGCCTAGTCCAGAGGAAAGAACTAGTTAACCAAATATGTGCGGGTTTCCTCATGATATTTTTCTTGTGAAGGAAAATATCGAAAGGAAACCTGTGCATTCGAAAATTCAGAACAATATTCGAATTTCGAACAGTAGCCGTGAATGTGCCAATTTACAGTATAGCAATGTTGGCACCTTTGTTATGTTATTTTTTAAATGTTTAAAGTTACCATTAAAGTTTATGTCGTTTATTATGCCTAAAAGTTTGAGTCGCGTATTGGCAGAATAAATATTACATCAATAAAGATTAGCAAAGTGGTTTTAAATTGTGAGCCAATCAAAATGTTTGAGTTATGATAATGTACCATATCAATTTTGGAGCTTTAAATTTACTTTATATTTATTTTATATCAAATCTTAAGATGTAAAAGTCTACCATAAACTAAGAAAATAAATACCTGATTTCGGTATTAAAAATACTTAATTGTAGTCACAACATCATGCTACTATTATGATTTTATAGAAGCAACAATTTCTAAGCAATATTTTTCTAGCAAAGCTGCCATTTATGAGATGATGTCGTGAGCTCGGCTGAGTGTGGTTATGTGTGATGAAGTTCTGACTTAGTTTTCACGTTATATATTTTTAATTCTTGTCATATTTTGTTACACACTGATTGTTCGCATAATTAAATACCGATATAGCTTTTGAAATTTGGGAAAATTCATTTTTAAAAAGATATAATAGGCTTATAAGATCACAGTGTCGAGTTGTAGTGTCGGTCACATAAAAAACATTACTTTTGTCTTTAACTACAGTAAAATTACTTTTACAACAATAAAATTAGAAACTTTCCTACGTGACGGCGTTACTCAAATGATACTGGCATTCAAAATTTGTCATCTTTTTTTATAACTCCTAAACCCTAAAAAATATTTTTGTAGTGTCAGTCACATTATAGAGTTGATCACGCCCAAAAGTAGCATTTTGTTTGTTAGTTTTGCTGATAGATGAAATAGTTTGAAATAGCTATAGAAAGCAGAGAGAGAGAAACAGAAAGCTAAATTATTATTTTAAGAACCTGCCAAACCACCAAAAATCAAATATAATCCAAAATTTAGCTATGTCTGGAAATGGGAAGCAATTGTAACAAAAATTGGCAGTAGAATATGAGATTATTACAAATATCGCAAGAATATAAGATAAAATTATTGATCTTTAAACTTTATTGAACGTAAGGTAGACCTGCAGAACTGGAAACCTTCTAAAGTAACAGCAACCGACACTCCATAGTGTCTTGTCGTTTTTACCTCCTAAAGGGCTAAAGGAAAATTTTTAACTTAATAAAATGACGAAAGTTTGCCTATCACTGGCTCTTGGGTTTGTTGTTGTTAATGGTTTTTGAGAAGATTTCGTGTTGAGTTATTTTTTGACAAATTATTAGCGATTTCGTTTTAGTGATGTCTAAGTTCAAAAAAAGCATTTTAATGAATTAACTAATTACTGATTTGCTTTTATATAATTTTAGAGTTCATATTATACGTGCTGAGATACATAAATTTTAAGGTGTCATGTAAAACTACCGATTTTTACCTGCACAAAGTGAGTGTAGTGTCGGTCACGTTTCGGGCTGTAGTGTCGGTCACAATTTCTTTTGCTAATAAATATTTTTTTTAAAATAACTTACAGGTTATAGGTAACCATTTTATAATAGTTTGTTTCATGCACTTTCGATGAAAATAAAAAGTAGCACACAGAGAGGAAGATTATTGGTGTTTACAAACACTCTCGGAAACGACTTCCTTTTGCATGTAGTGTCGGTCACGTTTATGTTTGACTAAATAAATGCTATTTGAAAACAACTGTGTATACAATTTTTTCTGTATAAGTTAACTTGTTTAATCTGCTACAAAACCATCTTAAAATTGATATTAACAACATGATAATATATTACAAAATAAAACGCAAGTCGTATCAAATGTAGAGTCTGTTACTCGTATACATATGGAATTGCCCTAATGTTAAAATGTTTTAGGTCGGTCTCTTAATAAATCGAAAGGTTTTAAAAGATTAGGTTTCTAACTTTAAGTCCTAAATAAAGGTCTGCATTATCTACGTTAATTTAAGGCTTCTTAAGTTATTAGTATAAGTAGGTAATTTAATATTGTTTATTTGGCAACGAAGTAGAGTAATAATTTCAAAAATATCTTTATTTGTAAATTTGTTACATTAAGGATATTTTCAAGTTCTTCTAAACTAAACTTTTAACATTCCTCAAAAACAAAGAAACAACTTATTTTGGGAATAACTTCCGAAGAGTTGAGAAGTATAATATTATCGAATTTATTTAAAAAAAAGAAACACAAACAAGGTGTAACAAAACAAAGTGATGATATTACTTTACAGTTTATAGTGTAGAGCCTCCTATCCTTTTTGGAAGTCGGTTAAAAAGGCATATATTATGTATATGCAGACGGTTTAAAATATACCTATTTCAAAATCCAGTTAAGATTATACTAAAACACGATACTTTAATAAATTCGCTAAATCTAAAATGGTGAATCAATATAATTAAGATTCGGACTCTTATTAAACAGATAACCCCGACTCAAAATTTAAAGTAATTTGAAGGTCTAATTGAAATCTTAATTAATTATTAACTTTCTTTGATAGCTCGGAAACTCATTATCATCTTTATCACATCTAGTTAAATATAATTATTAATTAATCTACGATCAACGATCTTCTTATCTTAGACGTAAAATTGACAGTTGAAATCAATAAATTCCAGAAAGTGTAATTCGTGCATTTAAATTGTATGTTATTTAAAAAGAAATGTGAAAAAAAAAATATTTGCCTGTACTGTCCAACTTGCTGGCAATTAAAGTCTACCTCCAAAAATAATGTAAAAATAATTGAATTGATACCAACAAAATCAAACATATCAATAATGCTTTGGTACGAGAAAAAATATGATAAGTGTTGAAAATAATGTACTTTTTGTGGAAATAATATTTTACTATTTGTTGTTTGCTTTACTAAATTAATACTTTTCACTTCTTTGTTATCTTGTCATATCAACTCATATCAAAACGAAGAGTCAGCAGAAAAGATCAAGTGATTTATTTAAAAAAAAAAAAATCTTTTCACAAAACTATTTAAAATGTTCTTTTTTTTGCATAAATTGTTAAAAATATTTTAATTTGTATTTCATATAATTTAATGAAGAAGATATAAAATTATAGTACGAAAGTGTATTTTATAAAATAGTTACTATATTCATTATTTTTAAGCCTTTTTAAATGAAATAGTTTTACTCAAAAATATTATGACTACTTATTTCAATTAAGAATTAGTTTCTTTTACCCGACTAGCCAGTGGTGCCGTGTGCGGGCGCTAATCTTGCTTTAAAACCAACTTTGACAGTATGTATTGTTTGTTTACTTGCAAACCAGTGATCCGATTTTAATAAATGAGGTGTCGGTATACCTCATACCTGTGGATATCTTAGGCTAGTACATAATATAGTACTGTATAATATAAGGTTTTCTAGAAGACAATTAATTTTTGGAATAAGAATAATGTACAGTACCATTGTACAAAACATTTTTTCAGTTTGAAGCAGTATTTTTAATTTCTTTTGTGTATACAAATTGTAAATAAAAATAAATAAAATAAAAATACATATTAGTGTAGTCGGGTTGCCTTATTTTTTGTAGACCGTACCCTTGTTTAAAGCGGATATGTTATAAAAACAATAATTACACAGAAGCGGCAGTAATAACCGTTGATTATGCACAAGGGACCCTAATGAGGGCATAACGACCATCTAATTCTAATGGGATTTGTTTGTCTGTCTGTCATAGCGGCCATCTTGGATTGTCAAACTTCAACGAATATTTTTTGTAAGTAGATCTATTTAATTCATTAATTTTGTATTTAAATGCTCGCCGTTAGATCTTTTAGCTTTCGATCTTTTTGATTCTAGAATAGGTAGAACAGCATCGCAATTTATGAAATATATTATGGTCTTCTTTTTTAAGTTAAAGTTAAAATAAGGGGTGAATTGACCAACACGACGACGTTACTGCTAGTTATGATATTTTGCTCTTGTCCTTTTGCTTCTAAATTATTATCTTGCTTATTTGGTGTTTACTATTTAGTGTTTTACTAAATAGTTAACGAATATCAAACGATTTATCTAGGTAAAAAGGCCTCAGCAATATAATTAATAATTATAATATTGTTGTCCTAGATTTATAAAAAAACTTCCGATTCTCAGGAGAATGCATAAAATAAGTTTTTTATTGAATCATGAATGAAGCTCCACTTAATACTTAGTTTATAATAGCGACTAGCATTGAATGCTAATAATTTATCTTTGAATATGAGAACATTGTATGGAATTCTTGTTTTTTTGGATTGCAGTGTCTTGCCAGTACAACTTGTATGGAATTGGATTGAAATTAAAAATTGTATGCACGTTCCATTTTTAAAATACTTTAAAAAAGCGACGGCAACATATTTGAGTATCGAGTAAGTAATTTAAGTTTAACTAACATCCCCAAAAAGTTAAACATCAAGTTTAAAAAATATGTGATTTCAATTTGCCGATTTTAAGGCGAAAGAATAATGGCAAAATCCTGGATTCAAAGGTTCCAACCACAAAACATAAATTCTCAAAAACTTTTATATAAAACATGTTCTACATGAACAATTAGTAACAAACGTAAACAAACTCTAGCATCAGGGGGTATCGCGGAATTGTAAGATTGCGGTAACTTACAAACAAGTTGCTTCCAGCTCATTGGCTCGGACGCAATAAGCGGCTAATTCCGATAATCTCAGCTGCTTTTCCGCGTGAGGGGCGCGCAAAAAGTCGCTAACTTTGTGTTGGCGATGAGGTGAAGTATAGATTTGGGATGGGAAGATAGGGCACGGGAATGTAGTTAATTTTGGTAGGTTTAAGAAATAGTTGTGACGAAAAAATCACTTTTTCCTTTTTCGATCCCCCAAAAGGAAAACGTGATTTTTTCCTAAAGAAAAGTAAAGAAGTCAGTTTAAAAAATAATGTTAGCTACAAGGCGAGGCTTGAACAATCATCTTTGTTCTATTTTGATCCTGATTTTAAACTTTACATATAGCTAAGTATTTTCTTTGCAATTAATTTTAAACCTTTTTATTTTATTGTGATTTATTTTAAGCCTAACTAAAATACTCGGATATAGAGATACATAATATTTTTGCGTAAATCATAATATTACATTGACAACATTTTTATTTATGCAATTTTAGTTTTGCTACAGTTCTTATTTTATTTAATACACTTATTTTGCTCCTATTTTTTATTTTTATTGCCACCTCTACCATTTTCCTAATATATGGCCAAATATGAATTCAACCACTAACTAAATACGCAGTAAGTAGGGTTCCTCATTATACACAATAGACACACGTGTATATTCTATAAAGGTAAGTCTGTGGGCCAACAGACAAGTAAAACCAGTATTTAACATTGTATAATAATTTTAATGGTGTACTGGTTTTCGATATTAAATAATTCAGCTTATTATGCAACAAATATTATAATGAAGATTTTGTTTGTAGAGCAGAACTCTCTGAAGAATAAGAAACTTTTAACATGTTTAGTTTCTAAGGTATTTGCTACGATATTTGTACAATATAGGTGTCTACCTCTATAATATCAACAGCATAGTCCTGAAACTTTAAATTAGATAATGACTTAGTGCACATAAAAGAAAATCCTGCAGGAACTGTACATTTTCCCACGACAAAAACAAAACCTGTGGTTCTCGGTTGACTTTATGTTCCAACTAAAGGATAATGGGAATATGAAGACCGGCACCAATCCACACTATAATATTATAAATGCGAAAGTGTGTCTGTCTGTCTGTCTGTCTGTTATCTCTTCACGCTCGAACCGCTGAACCAATTTTGCTGAAATTTGGCATGGAGATACTTTGAGTCCCGAGAAAGGACATAGGATAGTTTTATTCCCGGAAAAATGTACGGTTCCCGCGCGATAAACGAATTTTGGCGCAATGGAGTTGCGGGCGTCAACTAGTTACCAATAAAATAATGATCATATGATATAGTCTAGAAATAGCACAAAAATAAAATATACAAGATAACCTAAAGCTTAAAAGCAACAAGTTATAAAACGATCGGAAATAAAAAAAACAAACCCCGCATATTAAGCACAAATAAAACCAACGTTTTTTTCACCCACATGTCGTCATATTTCTTGTACCTTATTATAATTAGCGTCAGGTAGGCCTGTGTCTATTGTTCAAATACAAATATTCCGATCGCTACCTGCGTCGAGTGCGGATTTTCGGAATTTTGGGTTTTTGGAAAAAATCTGATGCGAGCCGCAAACATTGTTTTTGTTTGCAAACGATGTAGCGTCAGGGGTATGGAACATTTTGTTTCAAATCTTTATTGCCATGGCCAGTCTAGGGTACAGAAGTAATTAAATTTTGAGTTTAATAATTATTATTTTTTTGTTATTACTATCTTATTTTTTCTTAGCACTTACAAGGAGATTATAGACAACAAAGTACATTGTCATATTAATCTAAAATTATTTTTTTAAAGGCTGACTTGAATTATTTGCATCACAATTCACAATAATAACATGTAAAAAATAAGCTTTCATTTTTAATATAATTTCAACTTGTAATCTTTATCGAAGGAATAGTAGTGCAGGTAGTGCTTGTAGAGAATATAGTAAGTAACTAAATTATAATATAAAAGATCATCGAGTAAATAAACATATTTCGATAGATGATATCGGTGAATATCATAAAATATAAATACGATGCACCTATAGAAACTTAAAATATGTAATAAGTTAATAACTATTGCCTACCAACTACATAATAAATTAGTATGTTACAACATCTGCCAAAATAAAAACTTAACTATTAATAAGTACAAACGAAAAGGTTGACTATCACTGATGGCGACAAAGCATCAAAGCCGCAAACTCACGTAGCTGTTGAAAAAAATTACATCCCGGTTCATTGCGGCTTAACATTAAACCTTCCTCTCAACGTTTAAACAAAATCCGGCAATGTAGACCACTATTTTTACTATCCATAAATCTCTCACGCCGGCGATCAAAGGAAAAGACGTCATATGGCGCGCTCACCAATTCTTTGTTCTACTGATTGTTAAAAATTAAGTTCGCGTCATTAATTTTAATACGGAAATTTATGTTTTCGTTTTTTTCTTAATTGACCGCTATTTTGAAGATAAATTATTACGTTCTAGATTGAACAGATAGGGGAAATGCTCAAGCTTGGCGTTTAGCTCACCTGCTGTTTAGGAGATTGTGCGCATCGATATCTGTCTAACAAACAACATAAGCTTTATGAACATAGCATGAATATTTCATAAACCTACTGATATAATTAAGTTGTTAAAGAGTGGAAGGCAATGTCTGCCCTGAGTGACACCTAGGCCCTTTATGCAAGTGGTGGTGTGAAAATACAGTTCTTACAGAAATTGCGAAATCAATAAGACTGATTTAGAAGGCTTAAACCCAGTGCCGTAAATAGCCTTTTTTGCGCCCGGTGCGAGCTTCTATAACTGCGCCCTTGTTTTTTTAGATATTATAGGTACCCAGAGCAATGCTTCCAGGGACACAGGCCTCCTGGTCTGGCCATTCTTGCGCCCCCCAGAGTCTGCGCCCTGTGCCTGGGCGCCGGTGGCACCGCCCTATTTACGGCACTGCTTAAACCGAAATCCTTGCTAAATACTAATACAGATTTGTATTTGCGTCGATACCTTTATTAGTAACGGAGAGTAGTAAACTCGGAGATTCGATTCTTAATCCATCCATCCGAATATCGCTCCAATCACAGGCTATATCTCACTTGCACGCACATCAGCTATACATAATATAGTAACGAAGAAATATAGGAAAATGTGAAATAAACGGGGAAAATTATTTGAAAGGGCTAACTTGAACGCGCTTATCTCAGGAACTACTGGTCCGATTTGAAAAATTCTTTCGGTGTTAGATAGCCCATTTATTGAGTAAGGCTATAGGCTATATTATTTTATCACGCTAAGACTAATAGGAGAATGTGGAAAAAAAGGGAGATATTTTTATGTTATTTGGCACAGATAAGAAGTAGACCACGTGAAGGATCATAGGTTATCAATTTTAATCATTTTGTCAGTGGCTATATATTTTACACCCGTGCGCCGCGCGAGCGGGTCGCTAGTAATAATATAATAATTAAGCTAGCTTAGCAAAGACGTAAGTTAGCTTGTGATAGCGAGTAGCGACATTTTGCAAAGTTGTTTACAAAGGCATTTGACAAAGTATTGCTAATCTCTCCGACAATCATTTACCATCAGGTCAATTTTGCTTGTTTACCCTTCTAAAAACGTGGTAGTTGATAAAAGGTGCCATCAGAGATTCGTCGTGATATGCCCGAAGGTACTCGTGATCTGTCTACAAATACCGCTACAGGGTCTAATTTTGTAGGAAAAAAGATATTTACATAAGCAAAAGAAGGTAGTAAAAGACTGTACTAATAACTAGGTAGTAAGTAAGTATTACTATTTACATATGCAGAAGAAACTAATAAGAAGAATGTACTAAGTAGTGAGTACTGAGTATCTACAGTAGACAACAGCTACCCTTACCCAGAAAGTGTAATAAAAATATAGTTTATAAAGACGGGATGTAATTTTTATCTAGTGGAGTGTTTTCTGTAGCTGCAGTCAGCAGGAGCATTCCTGGGCTTAGCCGAAACACCGTAGAAATGCGAAAACCTTCTTAGCCATGGTGAATATACTAAACTGTATAGAGTAGTTCATATTTTGAGGTGAAGGTTATGCAAATCATATTTATGCTTAAAAACGTATCAGCTATTATTACGTTTAAGCCAAAATAGACGGGGTTGGTTAAAAACCATTGTTGTTTTTTTATAAATACGGAAAGCAGATAAAACGAAAATCGTGGACACTCGCGGCAAGAGAGTCTGTTTAAAGTTTAAATTACGCTCTTTCTTCAAAGTTCGCAAGTTGTAATGTTTATTCTTTGTCTATTCCCACACAACTTCATATTATTAAGATGTACATTGTACAGTGACAGACAGGTCATAATTACAGAATATGCTAATAGAATGTAATTAAGTCAGGGTTAGAAGGTAAACTTTCATACTTTCACTCTCGGAATTCACTTTTCCTGAGCACTATCTCAAAGTGAGCTGTATCGCTAACCTTTCCGCCGGGGCTATTACGTACAGATAGATTTTAAAGTCTAAATAAGAAACTCTTTAGTCGAAAAAAATGTAATTTAGAAATTGACAAAACAAAACAAAAAGTAGAGGCTTGGTAGGCCTTATACTTTAGTGGGTAGACCTCTTGTAGGGAGTCCCACATACCCCCGCCCCTTCCCCCGAGGGGATGGGGGATACGCATATTTATATTTGCCCTCCTCAAAAAAAAAAGGCATTATACTAAGGGTAAGAGTTTCTTTCAGGCAACCGAAATGAATACATAACATTAAAAAATTACAAAACATGATATTTTGTATGTTATGTTATACAATTTTATAATTAACTACACAAAATAAGACAATTTGAGCTAGCGCAACAAACCGATTAATAAAGTATCTTAAACTAAAAAAATAAATAAAGTATTTTAGATAACTGAAATGTTATCTAGAATATCGCCAGTGGCTTTCTAGAAGCAAATTAATAATCTGCTAGGATATAAACACTAGAATCTAGATCCGATAATGCCCATGTATCGTACGGGACCACAGAATAGATAATTAGATGGGACCTGTAATTTTTTTAAGAAAAGACTTGATCTTCTAATCCCAAAATATGTATTATTATTTATTACTTATTATGTCTGGTTGACTCCAAGCCCCAAGGAAGATTTCATCAATATCGGCAATTTTTTTTAGTCAAATATTATTAACAGACAGACAGGGCGATATACTATATTTGTAATAAGTACATATTAGTATATGTTTTTCAAATAATTAATCTTAAATCATATTTGTAAAGCGACCACTTTCTTTAACACGCAATAGGCCGACCGATCTACATTCGTTTGGTTTTAATTGCTTTTTTTATAGCAATAGATGTGGAATCTGACCGAAACAGCGGGTGGCCAAACGCCCTTTGAGACCACAGTAATTATAATTAATCTATTAACTTCCACCACTGCAATTATACAAAAAATCTAATTCGGATATCTTTGATTATTTAATTACGTTTTTGAAGCATACGTGTGTAGGTAGCAGTATACGCAGATGGTCTGGTGTAGGCTATTCGCTTATTGTAACAAGATTTGACAAGGTTTGTTTTATGTTATTAAATATTAACCTATTTCAAAAAAAGGAGACCGTTCTATGTTCGGCCGTGGTTATCTTTTTAAGTGACATAGAAAAACGAATCAGGGTATTTTATATTTAGTAAGAACGAATTCTTCATTTCTGTCCGAACGAATCGATACTACAGAATTAATAATGTTTTAATTAGCCACTCCGACTATAGTCCGGTTAAATTGTTGTTTGCCTTTGTCTCTTTCATAAGTTATGCTTCAATAGATAACGTTATAATTATACTCGTTCGGACGTTTGCCTCCGGGCGAACAAGCGTGCACCTTATGCAGATTATGATGTAAGCATTGATTAAGCTTTGGGTAATTTAGAGATCGTAATTTAGTTTATAAGTAGATCTTGTCTAATTTGAAATGACGCGCCCCACCACATCAAAGTTGATATAAATGAAACGTTTAAATTAGGTTTTATTTGAGAACCTTTCCGAAGCGAAGAAAAAGATTTAGCTAATATACATTACTATCAGTGACTTGGAGCTGATTGTGGCATGATTAGTGGCCTGGCACTCACGAGTCCGAAAGGCAGTATCAATTAGTGACTGATCCTAGCTGTGATCACCTCTTTAACCCGCTATACCAGAGGTTCCCAAACTAAAAAGCGTATTCATCCAACAGTTGGACCTTTGTGTTCTAAGTTTGACTCACAAGTCACAGTGCTAGGATAATATAAATACTTTCTTGTTTGTAGGTATTTAACACAAAAATTACCACACTTTCACTTATTTCTAAATCTCCTCGCTTTGTAATATTTAATCTGCTATTAATACAATATTGTCTTCCTATATTCATAGGAGAAGTCAAATCGGATCACCTATTTTTCATAGACCCCCGTTAACGACTCGTGGACCCCCATTTTTTTTCCACGCAAGCGTAGACCCCTACCGGTCTCCCGTAGACCCCATGGGGTCCACCTGGACCACTTTGGGAATCAATGCGCTATACTGTGGTACAAGCCACTTACTTAATATTATAAATGCGAAAGTGTATCTGTCCGTCTGTCTGCCAGTCTTTCTGTCTACTACCTCTTCACGCCCAAACCGCTGAACCGATTTTGCTGAAATATGCCTAATTTCAGAAAAATCTGTTCAGCGGTTTGGAAGATAGTTTGAGTCCAGGGAAAGAAGTAAGATCATAGGATTCTTTTTATCCCGGAAAATGTACGGTTCCCGCGCGACAAAGGAATTTTGACGCAACGGAGTTGCGGGCGTCATTTAGAGGTTTGGAGCGTAGATGCAAGTCTTTTTCAGCGGAAATCGCTTGCCTAGCTTGTATGATCTGCAGGAATTTTGATAGCCTTAACTTTGATAACTTTGATAACCTTCATAATACACTGTATTTTGTATATTTCCAGCAGTGTGCGAGCTGATGATGATGAACTACGACTACAAACAGACTTGATCATATCAGTTTTCTAACCACAAAATAAGGCCGTGTTCAGACCAAACTGACTATACGCCGCTGAATGTGAGCAGGCTAACTGTGAGCCCCAGTGTGAACGCAAGTGAACATGAAAATATACGGTATCGAATGTCCGCGCCTACGCCTAGCGTTATGGCGTATAGTCAGTTAGGTGTGAACGAAAAAGTGAATTTGTATGGAAATACAACAAACTGCGTAACGCTCGCTCACATTCAGCGGCGTATAGTCAGTTTGGTGTGAACACGGCTTAAGATCAAATTCGGTCAAACCGTTTGTATGCTACTGTGCCAAGCACAGTCACACACATCCACGGACAAATCTTTATAACACCCTGCTTTACAGGGGTTAAAAAGGTAAGTGGAGCCTCAAAGGTAATTGTGAACTTTATCTAGCCTAAACGTGAGACACCAGTGACATTCACCATTCTCGGACTAATTTCTTTGACCTTCATCAGACATCTTCAACTAATTCTCACAACTCCAGTGCTAATTCAAGGTGAAGACCCCTGATAGTTCGGCAGTGGCGGCACGGCGTAAGTAGATTTACATGTAGCGAGCACGTGACCCTATTTCGAATTTTGCCCCGACTTTAGATTGTGTCAGAGGCGGATTTACGCTAAACTGTATCCCTGTTAGGTTTTTATTTATTTACTACATACAACTTCTATCATTACAATTTTAAACCTAACACAATAGAGTGTTACTAGTTCTCTTAAATATCAATACAAATCTAGTAAGTACACTTTTGATACAGTCTTGAAGCTTGAAATAGAGAAATTATATTCACGTAAATGTTCAACCTACAGTATACTAGATGAGCAATGCAAGAAGTCAGTTAATGATATCAAGATGTTTTTATATTAAAAAACCATTTGAATTGGGGTTTCGGCTTAAAGCTAATGAAATGTTCTTTGGATAGTGTTAAGTTAAAGCAGATAACTGCCCACGTTTTATAATGTGGGTGCAGGTAATACAAATGCGAATATTATGAAACTAGCAAAAGCTAAACTAAAGTGTAAATAATTGTAATACTTACACCCGGTTTCTGAAAGGCTGATCAACACTAAAATTAACTAATCGCCTGTTAAATCTCTTGTCAAGTACCAATTGGGTTGCTAGAAGCATGATTCTTAAAAGCGGGCTTTGGCCCACCACACATTCCCACCACTGTATCTCCTGTGTCGCCAGGATCGACAGCGGTATCCAACTAGAAGCATGATTAGTTAGTTTAATATTTGATCAGCGTGTCAGTTGACACGGCTGTTCAATTTGACTCGAGAATCATATGTCAACCGCCATTTTGGGTTTCCGAAACGTTTGTCAAAAGCTGTGTCAACTAATCGGTAATTGTGGGTGAACTAACTTATGAATTCAATAGATTTTTTATGTAAATCTACATTTTCTCTTTGAACCTACGTTACTATAAGGTTTGTAAACACATTTATTATGAAGTTTTAATAAAACTTCGTAATAAATACGTCGATAATGCAAATAAACTGTTTTATTTGCAATACTCGTTTTATTTTCAAAAAATTTATATTATAATTAATTTCATTTCTATAATGAAGAAGAATTTAGGAATCGATAACGTCTGAAAAATAGAAAATCAAAATTCTGACAAATTCTGAAAAAACGCATGTCAAATCAAAATGATCACAGATTACTGATTAGTTAGTAGTTAATTTTCGTTTGATCAATGATTCAGAAAACATCAGATTTGAAATTCCCAGAACATTTTTGATAGCAATGACAGTCTGCAATTCCTTCTTTTGACATTTCATTGGCATTTTTGATAGTTAATAGTGAAGTAATGAACGAAAAATAACAAATCGCTAGTTAAATTAAAAATGATCATAGATTAGTTAATTTTTGGCTGATCAATGTATCAGAAACTCAAATTGATTTGACATCCATGCTAAATTAATAGCAGTGTTAGTTGATCAGTGATTTGACAGACCTTTCAGAAACCGCGTGTTACAGTAGCAGACTGCAGAAGTCCAGACGAATGAGACATCGACATCTGTTACAGATAATTTAATTTTTATATAAGTACTTTCATTATTAACTGTTAAATATTAGTATTAATTATGTACTTAGTATTGAAAATGAAATGTTGGTTTAAAACTAGGGGGCCCAAAATCCTCAAAGCAACATAACTTAGATCCGCCCCTGGCTGGGTTACTGGGTGTTATGAAATATATCCTCGTACGGCCTTGTTGTGGTTACGAGAATGGATACGAAGCTTCTTCATTTACAAGGATAATAGATATATTTGAAACCTGAATTAACATGTTCGCATAAACCTATCCCAGTTTCAAACTTATTGTGGTGTCTACAAGAACATGTAATATGTTCTACTAGCAATTCATATTAATGTTTATTTAAAGCCACCCCCGATTGTACTATCAGAGAAGTTGATTCATAGGCAGATGACATACCTACTTAATTTGGTCGCGTTATATCAAAACTCAAACGGAGCCGACATTATATCACAGTTAAGGCTCCTCTCGCGAAAAAAGCGTGCAGATGAAACCACTTTTCATCGGCATTAACAGAGAAATTATATCTGAAAAAAATAATTAGTAATCTACATGATATGATACGTAACGTGGTTTTGCCATATTTTTTCTATCGGTATCACATAATAAAGAAATAAAAAACCAAATCACTTCCAAATCGTTGAATGAAACCACTTTACTCCTTCATTATTTATCAAAAGAATATATAAAAATATATACTTACTGCTTTGCAATACATAAGTTGATAATTTGGTTTTTTAACTTTTTTGAAATATGTATTATATTAAGCCTTAAAAAGGTTTTTTCTCCTATTTCGCCCTATCATGGACGCGGCGAGCGTACAAGGCGCACTGTTATGAATGTTATTTTAATGTCATTTACGTCGATATTCGCACTGACAGACAATGATTAAGGTCATTGGCGGGTATACAAGCCTTAAGATAGAATTGACATCATCCGACCAAGTGACGTAAATCCATCATCTGTCTATGAATCAATTTATACGACGGTACATAATATTTTAAATTCCATAAACTATATTTAAAATTTATTCTTTTGTTAACAGCAATACTAGATTACCTTTTCGGCCCCCGTATCACGTGTTTTGCGAGAGCAATGCGATATAATATGCGATAATAGTTACGATATTGCGATTTTGTAGCAATTATCGCGCAATAATTGCTACAAAATCGCAATTTCGTATCACGTATCTGCCAAAACAATACGATTGCAATCGAGCACTATTACATTACAGCATTGTTTGTGACAGTCATGACACCCAGCAATCGCTCGCGCGATTATTGCTAATAGATTGTTGATCGCTATTTTTACGTGATAGCCCTGCCGTTATAGTCGTGATTGCCGTAAAATTGTTCTATCCTTGGGTAAGGCTCGATTACTGCCTCTTTCAAAATACAACGATGAACGAGGTTTTGTGGCTTTTATCGTGTAGTTGTTATTGATTCTCAGAATATTAAAAGTTTCAATTAGCCGTTTCCTACTATATGCTACAAATTCTTTATGCTAGTAGCCGATAAAGTTACAATGATTATGTAGAGTTCAATGTAAAATTAGCAGCGCTGTAAGAGTTACTTTTGACTTCTATGTTTAATGGGAAATACCCAAATGCGACGTCATGAATTTGCCAAAAAACCTAAATGTAGCATTTTCTTTAATTTTGCGCAAACGAGCAAACGGTGGAAGGAACTACCGTCACCCTAAGGGCGACGCCATACGAGCGTAATTTGTGAGTTGTGAGTCGCAGAATTTCGTTTCGGCAGAATTCTGCTGCATTTATCATTTTAATACAAAAGTCCTGTTTGATTTACACGAGCGTAATTTTGTGAGTCATGATTTGTATGAAAAGATAATCTGCGACTCACAACAGCTCACAAATTCCGCTCGTTTGGCTTCACCCTTAGACACTGGCAACATCAGAAGAATTGCCACTTGCAAGTGTGTTGCCAGTTTGTAAGAATGAATACGTTCTATTTTTGAAGGTTTGTACATTGCACTTTGTACAGGTTCTTTCTTTGCGACGACGCCATGCAATGAAGCAATGTGACGCTCTTTTATATATTATGGCGACGAAAAGCGCCGCTTCAAAGGCCATCTCGGGTGACAAGTGACAGCCGACAGGTAACAAAAACCCGCAGCTAGATGAGTTATCAATATTGAGCATTTAATTAATTACTGGTTAATACAAGCTCCGTATTTGTCAAGCCGGCTGTGTCGATTTTGACGTGGGATCAACTTGAAGGCAGGGGGGCATATCAAAATATATTTGATAATCGCATGAACTTTAATACGTTGGTAGCAAGGTTGAGTTTGGACTGAATAATCAGGAGGTGACTTTAAAAACTGTATGTATGTTGGTTAATCGGAATGTAACAAATATCGATCGTCAAAAGATAGCCATTGGGTCGTTGTTGAATCGATATGGACATGTACCATTGATTACCGGGTTAGGGTTACCATCTAAACGTTGGTTTTTTTTGTACGGATACCCAGATTGTATTATTTTAATCTAACATCGATGCAGCTTTGTTCCATGTTTGTTCATATAAAACTTTAAAATTGTATTTTTATAAAACTGTTTTTGACGTGTATGCGTATACTGTTTCTTTTTATTTAAAAAAAACACACTAAGAATGATTCTTATAAGAAATGATTCTTATAAGAAAAAAGCCAGAAAAGAATTGCCGTACCTCAGGAACCTAAACTTTTAAAACTCTACTTTTTTCATAACATCTTTCCATCACAAAATAACCATAAATTTGGGAAAACTCCCCATATTTGGCAACCCTAGCACCAATCGTACATGTACTTACGTCTTGTTTAAGCAAATGGCGAAGATTTTATATAACACACGTAACGTATGGCCGACGAGGTAAAAATAAACCCTTTAGCCTGTAAATCGCAAGACATCGTCTCTTCGGTGTGGCAATTTTTTATCGCTGTTAAAAGTTTGTTTTATTCGCTTGTATTTAATGGCGTACATACTCTATTCTTAACACTACATACATTTTTAATTTAACTTTACTTTTTTTTGGTATCAGTTCTGTGTTTCGCAAAAGCATTCGATTTCTTATTTTCAATCAAATTGGTATTTAAACACAAGTTCTATTAGAAGAACTCAGATTCATATATTTTATTGATAACTTTCATGTTCTGTATATATTAGGTATTCATTTTCCCATTTTCATTCCCACTTATAATATTGTTTTTTAATCTTTGCATATTATTTATTTACAACAAGCAATCAACTTAAAAAAAAAATACAGCAAGTATTAAATATTTTAGGTAACTTTACAAACATTAAAAAAGATTCACGATTACGAAAGTAACTTACATAAGATTGGTTTTAGCATTTTCGAGTACATAATACTTGTCATTTATTGTCATTGAAACTCATCTTGTTAGGATCGATTCATGTCAGATGACAGCGCACGCGCTTGCATAATTTGATTGCCCAAACTGACCCCAACAAGAGAGTTAAATAGATCATACAAGATCACGATCATATCTACATAAACATTATCCATTGCTCGTTTTCTTACTCTCGAGTTTTAGGGGCGTATAGCAAATCTTCGATGTAGAACGCGCGGTCAAAAATGGAAGTGCTAAACATATTTGGATATGACAGCTGACCGTTGTGGTAACTGTGAAAGGCTAAGCTAATTGAATACAAAGATAACTGAAGGTATGTGATTGTGTAACATATAAGGCCGTGTTCACACCAAACTGACTATACGCCGCTGAATGTGAGCGAGCGTTACGCAGTTTATTGTATTTCCATACATATTCACTTTTTCGTTCACAAATCACACCTAACGGAACCATTACGCTACCTAGGCGTACGCGCGGACATTCGATACCGGATATTTTGTATGATTTTCACGTTCACACTGGGGCGCACAGTGATAAGTGAGCCTGCTCACATTCAGCGGCGTATAGTCAGTTTGGTCTGAACACGGCCTAAAGGTCAGTTGATAACGATCGTAATTATGTACCGTGTTAGACGTCTAAGGATGTATGTTTTACTAATGGTAACAAAACATGAGCATTACAAAAAACAATATACCGTGGGATCTGAAGTCATCAGGTTTCAATTCTGGTACTTCGAAATTCAAATCTCTGATCGACTCGCGTACACGAGTAACAATTTCAATTAAGCAGAGTTTCGAATTCAGAGAAATTTCGATTATCCTATGAAAACGAATGGTAGAGTTATACAACATGTAAAATAACTGTCATATTTTTCTGAGTTACAATTTTTTTGACGTGACAACGTCTCATAATTCGATATGGGCTGCGCGCACGAAAAAACATGACGCAATATGCGGCGTTACCTCGCTCTGAGGCGTTCCATTTAAGGCTATGACGTTGTCACGTTCAACTATCGTCAGTAAACCGACTTTACAGACAACCGAGTTCGAGTCGAGTTCGAGTCGAGTTCGAGTTCGAGTCGAGTTCGAGTTCGAGTTCGAGTTTTCTCTGACATAACCTGTGACCAAAGACTTTTATTCTTTGCCTGTGACTCAGAAATCGGTGTTAAATTCTGAACTTACTTTTGAACTTGCAAATAAGGCTTTATGATTTTAAAAACCACTTTCAAAAAGGGGTTTTGTGTTCACCTGTATAATAATTATGATATTATTTTAACGTAACTACATAACGTTAAAATTCCTAGATATTTTACGCTTCTATCGACCTAAAGCATTTAACAATCGTCCATTTAACTGTTGTCTTTTTATCACAACGGTAAACCTAGGCTTCGCAGGTGATAGGTTTTATAGGTCTTAAAGGTATTGTAGGTCTTACCTACAATACCTTTAAGACCTATAAAACCTAACGGATTCCTAGACGTAAGACTGGGTGAAGTGTACCGGTCTGATATAGCTGTCACTTCAGTTATATCACAGTTGTGTAAGAAATGTAATGAAGCAGGAACATAGTTTCTTACGTAATAAAGACATTCGATATGAGGCCTATAAGTTGCGTGAGCATTTCTTGATAATATAATAATAATAATATATAATATGGACGCTTCACACCACGTGAGTCTGCCCCGTGCTAAGTACCTGAAGGACTTGTGTTACGGGTACCAGACAACAGATATATTATATTTAATACTTTTATACTATACATATATTTAAGATTTTTATTATATTAATGATACACATATTTTATACACATCCATGACCCAGGAACTTTGAATTTTTTTTTGTTCTGTCAGCGGGATTCGAACCCGCGACCCCCGGCTTGAGCTACCAACTGAGCCACAGAGGTCGTCAAAACCACATTTCTTGATCTATTTAGTGAGATTTGGCTAAACCCAAATCGCTCTTAATATCTAGATTCTAGCGTTTGTGGACGCCTCTTAAATTTAAGAACTGTACAAAATAAAATTGTAAAAAAAAATAAAGGTCAATGACCTGATTGTCACGGACTTAGAGAAAATCGGTGAAATAAACATTGTGTGTGTGTGTGTCCTTATGTTTTAGTAAAACCCATGGTATTTTTTTATTTTATTTTTAACTAGATGATGCCCGCAACTCCGTTGCGCCAAGACTCGTTTATCGCGCGGGAACCGTACATTTTTCCGGGACAAAAACTATCCTATGTCCTTTCTAGGGACTCAAAGTATCTCCATGCCAAATTTCAGCAAAATCGGTTCAGCGGTTTGAGCGTGAAGAGGTAACAGATAGACAGACAGACAGACAGACAGACACACTTTCGCATTTATAATATTAGTATGGATTATCGTCCCCCTAACATTATCAGGTCTGTTTATTTTTTATTTGTCTATTTAAATACAATTACAATACGTGGTAAATTGGTAAATGGTATGGTATTGGTAATGGTATGGTATGGCCATGGTAAATTTAAAGAAGGAACGATACTCGTAACGTCAGAAGTATAATTACAATAGGTATCAAAGGTATCGAAAGGCAAGGAGTTTAGTTAAGCAATCCAATACAATATCATAGTATCTTTACTTCCTAACTAGCTCAATAATAATAATTAATACGTCCATATTAATTATTATTATCAACGGACATCGTACAGTGGTTCTCAAAGCTCCACCAATGTAATATTCCCTTCCTGTAAGGACTAAAGCGTTCCTCCCTTTAGTCCTTACAGGCTGCCTAAGGTAATGACGTCATGTAATATGAATGGTGTAGGCTCTTTGTGGACTGATATAGCGCTGATGTGGAGGTTTTGTGTCCGTGATGAGCTTGCCTGTGTTTGTTCCATATGTAATAGAGTGTTAAGGATACCATACACGCGGAGGTCGATCCGTCGGAATGATCGCAGTCAGACCTGGCATACACACGGTAATGTACCATTGAACAGACCTACAACATTTGGTCGGGTTTTTCCAATTCAATATAAGTCGTAATCTGTCGGCGTTTGACGTTACGCAACCAAATTAGATAGGTCAGTCATGTGCCTATGAATTAACTTCTCTGATAGTACATAACGTATTTAGGGGCTCCGAAAAATTAGGAACTATTTTTAAGGTTTGGGACAATCTTTGAGACGGTTGAATAACGTCTATGAGAAGCAGTTTTGGCGAATAAATCTATACTAGAAACCCAATAACCTTTTCAGCAAGTTAGAGTGTATATCGTATGTCTCTTAATTAATACTAATTTTGTGGAAAAAATTCATCTACAGCCGAAAGTTCTATGACTTTTGGAAGTAAATTAATCCTTCGATTGGGGATTCTCGGAACTGCTATTGTTGTTGTTGCGATCACCGGTGCTCGTACGGGGCTTGATGTGTTAGAACTTAGAGTGCAGATAATGGATAACACCTGAAAAACATAACCCTACTTTTTAAGCCGTTGGTAATCGTCATAATATAGGATTACATTATTCCTTGATCCAGGGAAGTTGCAAAATAGCTACACTACTTATGTAAGACTAGGCGTGTAGCAGTAATTTAAAACCTATTTAAAGGCAATAAAATGCATTTTAGAGTGTCCTTATCTGGTTCTCATGGTACAGAATGATAAGATAATGTGTAATGAGACAGTGAAATGTGAATAAACAGGGAAACAGAGGAGATAACTAAATTGAACAAGGTAAAACATGTGCTTGGGTTTAATGACTTAATAGTTAATACGCAAAAGAATTGGATTTTTAATAAATAAGTTAAAAAGCCGTAACTCGTCTTTGACAAAGTGTTTCTGAAATAGTCGATATAAGAAGTAACCCAGTAAAATTTCATAAATACTGAAAACTGATTTAAAACAACTGTACTTGTTTTAAATGATAAAGATAGAGGTCCTACTTACGGTCTGTGGTCTTACTTGCAATTATTATTATTTACAGCGTACAAATAGATGCGATTAGGATATTAATTTAATAGTAATGAATATACAACGTTATAATAGGTACGGCTATGTCTATGGTTCCGGCAAAAAGTTATGTATTTGCGGATAGTTATTTAGGGCAAATTGTAAAATCCCCGTACAAAAACACTCATTTCTGCTGTTGTTATTGCGATACTTAGTTTTGATATAAACTTAAAACCATCTCTTGTAAGTCTTTAAAAATACCATTCGTTTGAGGTTGCGTATCTACTAGTCTATTTTCTCTATGTACTTTTCGGGTCGCTGTACTACCGTTGCCCTTATCACTTCCCTTCAAACATTCACCATTGGCATTGTTAAGAGATTACCACCATGAATCATCAGCGACTCCAAATGGTCTGATAAGTTAACTAGTGTTATTACCGCATTGTCTAAAGTTACATCATATTACATTTTAAAAGGTTACAATAGTCTCAGAACTTTTACCTAAAATCTCAGGATGTAAAGGACAAAATATCATTTGATGACCATATTTTTATTTGTTAAAAGAAGTTTTATAATAAACTACTGACTATCAAATTTCTTGTTACTGTGTGGAATTTGGCTCTGGCTGGAACCAGAAATATTATGAAGGTGGACCTTTATATGTAATACTCTGGGTGTGACTAATTTATACTTTTGTACATCCAGAATATAATCATTTAGCTATAATAGCACTAGCAATGATCATTATTACTGATTGTCAGCCTCTAGTGTAAGCTATATGTTTAGATATAATAATTTAAGTTAAACCTTATTTATACATTTATGGCCTGTTTCACCGCTTCCTGATAAGGTGCCCGATAGGGTTATTTGACAGATTTTCCATATTCCAAATTAAATGGTGGATAGCCTTATCAGGAAGCGGTGAAACAGGCCCTTAATCATCTCGGTATCGATAAATATTTCGTGATTACAAAATGTAAAATATAATGGTAGATGTTTTGATTTCCGGGAGATTGATTCTAGTGATAAAATAATTATTGTATAGAATACATCCGGTCGGGAAAATTAAGGCAGATGCCGTTGAAGTACGGAAAAGATGGCAGGCTAAAATCAATCTTCAAGAAACACAAAAGTCTTAAATGCACGATTATGGAATATTAAGAGCATTTTGTACGTAACATGGAATAATAAAGAGTTTAAAACATAAGTAAGTATTGAAGTCTTTTATTATACTAGGTACTTTTATAAAGTTCTGTTTTCTTTAATAGGCAATTCAAAACTTATTTCTCATATTATATTTTATGGTATCTGCAACCAATACCTTGAAGAAATACGCCTAGATATAACCAGTATAAGCTACTGATGGCGTGCTTAAAATTAATTAACTTCGCACAAAGTCTTTATGTATGTTCAGCCAACTGTTACGTTATGTACAAGCTAATTTAGCGTTTATATTTATGGGCGCAAAAAATAGAATTGCGCTGGCAAATTGTTCGCCCGGTCATTGAGAATTATTTGCATTATTCGAGCACTCTGGATGGCGTCAAACAAATTGCCATGATTGGCTCTCTTCCAGACGTCAATCAGACGTTACAATAGTAACTAATGATACTTGTAATACTTTTTTAGTCCTGTACGTATTTGAGGTGCGCGCAATATGTCAGCTATTCGCGTGAGGTCTGATCACGGTTTTTTTGTTTGTTTGAGCTTTGCTTATGCTAATATTATAAATGCTAAAGTGTGCTCTTTGTGAAGTTTTTTCCTGTCTGTGTATCTGTATCTACGGTTCGCGAAAAAACCGCGGAACGGATTTTGATGAGTATGGAGACAATTTTGAGTCCCGGGTAAGGAATTTTTATATTCTTCTCCCTGACGATAATAATTTTGACCCAACGGAGTTGCGGGCTTCATCTGGTAATCTAATATATAAAATTCTGATGTCACGATGTTCAAGAAATGCATCTTGAACATCGTGACACCAGAATTTCGAATCCAAAGAAGCAAGAGGCAACAACTTTCTTGCTGCCTTTTCTTCGAAGGAGCAAGACAACTTATGGTCCTTCGAAGCCACTCCGTTTTTTGAAGCGGCTGGATCGATTTTAAGGAAATTTCTGCTCATCTTATCGTAGATCTGCATAATATTATCATTTACTTATTCTCGGATAAAGAGAAAAATAACTAGCAAGTTAATAAAATAAAAAACATTTAGTAATTCGAACGAGTATCAATTAATTTGACAGGAATTTGTGTATCTTAATGACATAAGTAACTGTGGAAATCATCGATCGCCTTGAATTAATCAACTGATCAATAACGAAATAACCAACAAAAAGAATAATGGCATCGTTAACCCCTGAACTATACAAAGACATTGAATTATAGAACCATTATGCGGCTTTTATAGATTTGCCACCGTAACGTCTTCATCGATTGTGGGAAGCAATTGAAGACATGAGTAAATGAAGCGGGTAAGTAACAATTTGAAAACTTTCATTTTCTGCAGAAATTGAGGATTTAGGAACGGGAAAATGATCTGAATTAAAAAAATGGATTTTATGTATAGCTTAGCCAGATGATGAAGATAATAAGTTACCTACAAGGTTTGTTCAAATGATAAGGGGAAAACGAGTAATTGCTCTTATGTTGTAAAATTTTAGTTACCCGGTTCATGTCTCTCATGTCTTCAATTATCCAATTGCAAACCTTTCGACAGGTTGTTAGAGCATTGGCGATATATTACTGGCAATTTTCAGAAACATCGTCAATCATGCGATTACTCGCACCGAGTGTTTTAGATAATAGTGAACACTCGGCCGATTCGTCAGTGGGAATTATGATTAATATCTCTAACGGTTTGCTAACGAGTGAGGTTTTGGTTCCGTTGTTTGGTACTTGTAGAGTGAGAGCCATCACAAAGTCTTGAAGACAGTTGAAGAGTGAAGCCAAATGAGCGTAATTTGTGAGTTGTGAGTCGCAGAATTTCGGTCGCGTAAATATATTTTCATACAAAGCATGACTCACAAAATTACGCTCGTGTGAATCAAGCAGGACTTTTGTATGAAACTGAATGCAGAAGTGTAGACGTGGGAGAGCCATGCTTCGGTACGAATGGGCCGGATCAACCGGAGAAATACCACGTCCTCACAGAAAACCGGCGTGAAACAGCGCTTGCGCTGCGTTTCGCCGAGTGAGTGAGTTCGAGGCCCTTTTTCCCTTCCCTACCCTTCCCTATTTCATTCCCTTCCCTCCCCTATTATCCCTTAAAAGGCCGGCAACACACCTGCAGCTCTTCTGATGCTGCGAGTATCCATGGGCGACGGAAGTTGATTTCCATCAGGTGACCCGTTTGCTCGTTTGCCCCCTTATTGCATAAAAAAAAAGAATTTCTGCCAGCCGAAATTCTGCGACTCACAAGTCACAACTCACAAATTACGCTCGTTAACCCTAAAGGTAGTCATCAGTGGGGAGCAAACGTCAAATATAACCAGCAGTGAAAATAGAGACTCCTATAATAGTTATCCCGAAGACAATAAGAAAAAAAATTGAAATTCATTCTTTATCAAAGGTCAAATAGACATTTAGTCGAATTGGATACTTCCTAAGACCTGAAGTTACCGCGACTGAAACTCGATAGTAGCTGGTCCTTCTTTCCTCTATAGGGGTCATAAACAGGTAAACTTTTTTATAAAATTGAAAACTCTGGAATGAACTGTCTAATAATATTTCATTCCAAAGACAGTTCATTCCAGAGTTTTCAATTTTATAAAAAAGTTTACTTGTTTATGACCCCTATAGAGGATAGAACGACCAGCTACTATGGAGTTTCAGTCGCGGTAACTTCAGGTCTTAGGAATTTTAAGAATTTTAAATTTTAAATTTACAATTTTTATCTAATTTTTATTGCTAAATCATATTTAAATGTATTGTATTTTCAATGTATTGTTAATGTTATGTGTATTGACTAATGATAATGTAACAAAAAATTTTAAATGTAATGTTATGGGTCTTAGAAACCCGAAATAAATGATTTTATTTTTTATTTTATTTTAGGAAGTATCCAATTTGACTAAATGTCTATTTGACCTTTGATAAAGAATGAATTTCAATTTTTTTTCTTATTGTCTTCGGGATAACTATTATAGGAGTCTCTATTTTCACTGCTGGTTATATTTGACGTTTGCTCCCCACTGATGACTACCTTTAGGGTTAACGAGCGTAATTTGTGAGTTGTGACTTGTGAGTCACAACTCATGACATAATGAACCAGCAGTATTTTCGGACCAATACGACCTGCAGACCTTCAAGAAGAGAGCGTATTCCCCTTTTACAGGTCGGCAAAGCACCTGCAATTCTTCTGTGTTGCGAGTGGGCGACGTAAGTTGCTTTCAGATGACCCGTTTGCTCGTTTGCCCCCTAATTTTATCAAGGAACTCTGGCGTAACTCTGTTGCGCCAAAATTCGTTTATCGCGTGGGAACCGCACAATTTTATCCTGAAATGATAAAACGGATGAAAAGCATCCTATTCCTATGTAAAGAACATAGGATACCAGGGACTCAAAGTATCTCAATAACCCGCAAAATCGGTTCAGCGGTTTGGGCATGAAAAGGAAACAGACAGACATACAAATTTTCGCATTTCTAATATTAGGCGCAGCGCAGACGACAGACTATCCGTGACGCACTTTTTAGTCTGTGGGAAATAGAACCTTTCCAATTATATGCAGTAACGCACACGACGCGCAAAATATCCGCATATAATTGCATAGGTTCTATTTCCACATAAAAAGTGCGTCACGGATAGTCTGTCGTCTGCGCTTCGCCTTATTGTGGATGACAAAAAGTCTGTTTGTCGCTGGCTCTTGGGCTTCTGTCAAACCGGTTGCTACTTCATAACTTTTCATCGCATCGCTGACAACTGCGCTCAGGCCGATAGCATCACGGCCATTAGAGTGATAGACGCCGTTAGTTTCTTGTCGGTAATTCTATTTGAAAAGTGTAATTTTTTGTTGCACAACATCGTTATAGTTTGACGTGTATGAACAGTTATAAACAATTTGCGAATACATTAGTTACCACTGATTCTTTATCATCGACAGCAAGTGCAGTAGCGTTAGACAATACATAAAGTAGATTTTGTAACCTCATACTATCAAGGTTATAAAATTACGGGGAAAACGAGCATACAGGTCACCTGATGGAAAGTAACTACCGTCGCCCGTGGACGGTCGTAACATCAGAAGAGTTTTTAAGAGGGAATACGTTCTCTTCTGGAAGGTTTGCATATCGTCTTGCGTAGATAGTGGAAATAGAAGGACACTTCTAACTCTTGACCCCTGAGTTCTGACCCAAAAATAAAAAATAAAACTCAGAATCCTGACCCAAAAAGGAAAATATAGCTCCCACAAAACACAATGGCGGCTGTTTTTCGATTTTCCAACCAAAACCTTCGCGATAATCTTAATATATATAATTCTTCTGTGAGTGTGTATGTCACTGAACTTCTCTCAAACGACTGGACCGATTTTGATGAAATTTTTTGTGTGTGTTCAAGGGGATCTGGGAATGGTTTAGATTCACAATTTTGTCCGCTGGACAATGTTTTTTTAATTAATTTTTAATTTATTAGTAGTTGTTGATTTTGGAATGTTTTACATTGGATCCGACAGACGGCGCTACCATCGCAGTGTCAAATTTTTAAATAATATTCGAATTCGAATTTTAATTTTAGTCTGTCCCGACAGTTAGCGCTGCGATCAGATTAAAAAAAACTTTATATACTTAATATGGCAAAGAAACGTTTGCCGGGACAGCTAGTGACTCAGTAAAAAGCCAAATGACTCGAAATGCACTTAAGTGGTAAAACAACTCACCAATTACCAAAATTACACTTAAGTGTTATGTAACTACGATGTTGGCAATCAGACTCTATCGTGACTAGATGTAGAGCAAGTGTAAAAGCTTCGGCTAGATAAGCCAGGTGTTTCCAAAGTGTGTGGGCGCAGGAAGAAGCAATAGAATCTGCAAATAAAAAGCAAGAGTTCTATGTAGTTATTAGTAGTTATTATGTTAGTTTTGTAGTTATTATGTTAGTAACGTTTTGCCTGTTGCTCGCAGTTTCAATACGTTGAAATTATTTTTTGCGCATAAATCGTATATTTGTCGAGATGAAAACTATGCTTTGTCCTCTACCGAAGCAAAAATTATATGCAATATCCATATCGAATTACATGAAAATTGGTTTAGCTATATAAGTGGAAACCAGAAAGATATATAGACAGACAAACTGATAGATAGACAGAGATGATTCTTACGATACGATTTCAATAAATATTTAGCCATGGAAAAGGCGCCCGCGCCGCAGTAAAAAAAAGAACTTGGAAGTGCGATAGGCTGAGGCTGACGAAGATTGGGAACCGCTGGGTTAAGCGTTTACTAAACGCTTTCGTAATGATAATGAGCCGCTTTGACCTTGTTACTAAGTGAAGTGAAGTGCTTCCAAAATTGCAGTATTGATTGATAAGTTTTTGTTAAGTATCTAAAAGTTAGTTATCTAAAAGCCGATCGCCGAATCGAGGCACGAATCTTTAGTAACACGAAGGACTTTATTCTAAACTATATGACCCAGTGAACATCGCATCACATCGTCTTTCCTAACATAAACCTTCCCTGGACCTCCACGAATATTAAGACACTAAAATTAGCCAAATCGATTCAGCCGTTAACGAGTTTGAAATTCAAATAATTGAAAATTCATTTTCATTTATATAGATTGAATCGAAATCAGTTAAGCAGCCTATCCTTCGATCGCGGATTCTTGGAAATGCTATTGTATTCTGTTGTTGTCGCGATCACCGGTGCTCTTATGGAGCTTGAAGGATTAAGTCCAAAAGACGGACAGACAAACAGTCTGTATACTTTAGAATCTTATTAAAATCAGACTAGACGTAAGAAGCATGCTGCATTGTTCAGTTTTGATCAACTTTACTTAAGAATGTCCAAGATCATAATGCTTTCTCTAATATTTATTTAGCCGGTCCACTATAAACTCACCGGTATTGTATTAAGCCGCTATATATTTGCCGGCATGAATTATTTTAGTTGGGTGATAAAGCGCTAGGGCAAAATCGCATTTTATGCATCGCACGCGATTATGTCATACTGCATGTTGGGCTTAACGCCGTCGATGTGGAATAATTCCTAGATACTGAACATGAAACCCCTTTTTTTCCTTATTTTTCTTTGTTTTTATTTTTTATGCAAGTTTGGCAGTACTAATCAAGATTCAAGAAAGACGCGGTATTCAAAAAGTATGGAGTTTTGCTTGAAATGCTTATTAATAATATTTAGCTTCTAACTAAGTAGGTAGAGCGTCCATGGCCTATAATTGGGTTGACACTAGACCTTTGGTTCGCACTCGTAGAGGGTGCAGGTTCGATCCCGGGTGGAGGCGTGTACCAATGAGACATTTTCTGTTCTCAAGTACATAATACGGACGCTCATACGGTGAAGGAAAACATCGTGAGGAAACCCGCACATAGTTGGTCCCAGACGTATTGACTAATTCTTTCCTCTGGACTAGGCCGACTATGTTGCGAGAATGCCGTATGCGCTTGGGCAACCATACAGGCATTTCAAATCTTGTCCCAGATACTACAGTATTTGAAGAGTGGTTACTTCTTTTTTTTTATTGAATAATGGGGCAAACGAGCAAACGGGTCACCTGATGGTGACATGGGATTGATTGTAAACAATCGGGTTTTAAACGTATAATAATAAATTGCCGCGACACTAAAGTGCTACTCCTCGTTATGCACTTTTTTGAGGAACTTCCAAGTGTTGTGTGGATTAAATCCGGCACTAGCAAAAAGACAAAGTTATTAACGTTAATAATATACTAGAAAACATGAAAACCAATAAGAGGAAATCATTGCTGGCTTATCACTCTCTAACTGGGTATGACACTACGAGCGCGTTGTCAGGTTACACAAAAAAATCAAGCTGGCCGATTTTCCAAAAACATTATAAACTCCTTTCAAATTTTGGTGTAAGCCCACAGCTTACTGATGAACAATTTTGTAACGCTGAAAGATTTGTTATTCTTATGTACATAAGCAAGAAACCCGGACTCCAAGAACTGGATAACCTAGATAATTTAAGAGCAGCAATGTTCCAGAATATCAAAGAACTTGCAAAACCCACTCATTGAAAGACCTTGCACTAATATCCTGTCAGTGCAAAGCTGGTTGCCGTTCATCCCGTTGTTGATGTAATGACAAAAAACAAAAGTGTTTAGAAGGGATTTGTCATGTCGGTTACAAATGCTATAACCAGTATAATTGTTCAGAAGACTCAGATCTGTAAAAATATGTTTTTATTATTAATAATAATTTTATTAGTAACTTGAATACAACACATACTTATTATATTATCTATGTTAATTACATCAGAAAAAATCCGTAAATAAAACGTATGAATACCAGCGTACTTAAATTTTATAATATATTTTTAAATACTATCATTGATATGCTTTTTATTTAAAAAAAATATCATTCTATAGAGAACATCCGTCTAATGGCTTCGCTACCGCTATGAGTTCAGCGCTACCTAGGCTCATTCAAAGGACTGTTGTTCCGTTGTATATCGCTTTATTGTAATGATTTAAGGTTCGTTAGAAAGCTGATGAAAGTATCAAAATATTTTATAATAACCTATATTTCCATTATCCTAACGGTTACCAAGTTATATACATAAGAAGAATTTTTTGAAATTATGTTTCTTGGAATTATTTCCCTTGGCACTTAATTCACATTAATAGTTTTCGAGAATAAAATGATGCTTATTTAATAACCTTTCGTTTGACACCCTATTGAAGTAAATCGGTTCAGTAGATATTACATAATCCGCACAATAGAATAAGCCCAGCCACCATCTTTATGACGTCATAGTTACCTCCTCCACACACTTAGGAAGAGACTACCGCACTTTTCGTATTCAGGAAAATATGCCTAATAAGTACATACGTATGGCGGAGATGAGTTGAACGGGAGTTTACTTTTTTGGTCTTGGGGACCGTACTATATTTTTTTAAACTTTATCCATAAAGTTTTATGTCGCGTGGTTCAAACCGTAGTGAACTGAATAGCACAAACAAACATGCACTACTTCACCGGAATAACGAGTTGACTCATCCAATAAATGTTTACTGGACTCCGCAAAACCTCGAAATCTGACCACCTGTATTCAACAGAGGCAACTTATATGGATTAAGCACGATACAGGCTTTGCTATCATCCCTATATCTTTAACAATTACGTAAAACTCATTGGCTTATGTGTTTTTAAAGTTTTTTAGTTAGTAGAAAACTATTTTAATTTAGTAATTTCTGTACAAAATCGCCACTCCACTGAATTTGCGTTGCGCCTCAAAATGTTTAGACAAAAAGATGGTAACCATTAGGTACAACTACAGTGATAGAACTTAAATAATAAATAGTTGACACGTGTAGGCATATTTAGCTTTTTGGTTAAAAAGCTGCACTTAGCTTTTTGGATAGTAGGTACATTATAAAGTATTGTCAAAAAAATTTGGGTAATTTAAAACAGAACTAGCGACAAAAGTAATTGAACATGTGAGTGGAAGAATCGAACAAGTAACATTTCGTAACATACGGACAATAACTCATTTTTTCCCTTATTATTTTTATAAAACTTGTAACTTATCTACTTCATAACCTAGCTTATTAGCTAGGTTATGAAGTAGATAAGTTACAAGTTTTATAAAAATAATAAGTAAATTTAAAAATAAATTTATCTGGCTAGAAATATACTCCACAGTTTTTCTATTTGAAATAATTTTTCCGACCCTAAAGCCTCCATTTAAGCAAAAAAAAACGGGAAGTTTTTTCATATTACTTACCTTATTCTTCCACTCACGTCTTGAATAAAAAAATCTTAGAATGTTTTTTTACGATTAAATGAACTTATTAACTCTAACTTCGTGAGTGGTGTTGTGGGCTTGTACCATTGACCTCTATGTAGAGGTATAATAAAATCCGCTATGTCTATACTTGTACATCGTTGTGATAATGTTTCGTATCATTTTCATGTTAATCCGTACGTCATTTTTGCGTCCATGTGAGCTGTATTATGTTAGGTTTACTGCGGCGAGAGATAGCGCTAATGCCGGCCACTACATGGAAAATGGGAAATTAATAGCTAATAACTTGTGTTTACATCAACTTTACACCAATATTTTCGTCAATTTTGTAAAAAGAATGAACTTTCATACAAAGATAGCTAACTTGACAGACATGTTTTCATTTTTCAACTAAAAAGATAAGAATTCTGTCAAACTTACCAGTTTACTATGTAGTTTACTTAACACAATTTAAGATAACATAGGTAAATATATGTAATTGATTGTACTGACGGTTCTTGGTGGAAATTCATGTTGAACACTAATAAAACACACTTTTGCTTGCACTTTATCCACTATATTAAGAAATTATTATAACTTTTTAACAAATTACACGACCGGTTTCGAAAAACCTGATGATGAATTATTTCGAAACCGGTCGTGTTATTTGTTAAAAAGTTATAATAATATCTTAATATAGTGGATAAAGTGCAAGAAAAAGTGTGTTTTATTAGCGTTCAACATAGGTAAATGACGAATTAAAAAGTTAAATCTTAAACAATGAAATAAAATTATTGTATAATATTATAATATTTAAAAATAATAAAAAAAATATAATATCCTTGACAAGAAGATTTCAAAAATTTACTCTGTATCAAACTAGTTCTTAACAGGTTGGTTAAATCTAATGCAATCAATAAACAGTTCGCTAAAAGCATTTGATCGTGACTCGGTGACATGTTACACTAATGGTTATATTAAATAACAGAGATAATCGTTTAATCAAGTTAAATTTGTATCCGATTTAAACCTTATCAAATTCTGCAGTTTAGTATCAAACTGCAGAATTTGATAAGGTTTAAATCGGATACAAATTTAACTAGCGTAGATAAGTGAATATTCGTGTAACATTTTTATTATATTACGATTTAATCTTTCGATCGCGGATTCTTGGAAATCTATTGTTATTCTATTGTTGTCGCGATCACCGGTGCTCTTATGAGGCTTAATAAGGAACAATGGTATATTTAATTTAATGAGTAATTGCTAAAGAGAGAGCTGTTAAAATAGTTAGCTGTTTGGATGATGACCTTAAAATATTACAACAAATCAATTATTGCCCTTATGCGGTTAAATACTTTATTTCTCAAAAATAATTGCAATAATTCACTTACTTGAGAACATTGAATAATAATAAGCAAACTTATTCTAGCGCAAGACACAGCTTAAATAATTTATTTTTGTATAACATAAATAAACAATAACTTACAGTAACAAAACAATAAAGTATAGTTAATATAATTTGAACAAATTATAGTCCTTTTATCAGATTTATTGTCCTTATATTAGATTTTTGTCTAAGATCACTCCGAATTCCAATAACAAAAGTGGTATAAACACGAGAGCCAATAATTTTATGTTTCACATTATTATGATGTGATGATGTGGTGATGCCACGTTTTATACTTATGTAAATAACATTATGTTTTTATTTATTCCTTTTTGTAAATAAAATTCTCGCAATAAGGCCGTTTCAATAATTTTCCATTTCACCAAAACACACATCGGGAGGATATTGCTTAAATATCAGATGAATGAGGTTTTATGAACTGTCCGCAATAAAATCGCCTCAATCAGCGCAAATGAATCTCGTGGTGGCCATTCGGTGGACGATGAGGGGACCAAAGGGACGAAGGGGGAAAGAAGGGGGGACTAACAAATAAACTGCGCATATGAGACAAATATGAGTTTTATGATGATTGTCTCTGATATATGAAATTGGGTCAAACGTAAACGTTATTAACTGCGGCGCGACCAACCAGCGCTATAAACCTGCATCGCGCTATCGAAGTTTTCGTCGTCAAACTTGTAACGTAACCTCAAAGAAGTGCTATCTACAACTGATTGAAACTGAACACATCAGCGGATTTGTATTTTTATGAGTATAGGCCATTTTAATTTCGCTGCCCCTATTATATATAAACTTTGCCGCCATCCTTGAACGCTGACACCCCCCCTAGGATGCTATAGGACGCAGCCATAGGCCGTGGCCTATACTGCCAATACATAAATCCAGGGCTGTTCCGGGAACATTTATGCCCATTGGCTCAGTGACTTGATGGCTACTGACTAATATAAAGTTGAAGAATCGCTGGACCCTAAACCATTGCTTTAGACTACTAATATAAACAGGAGGATCTTTTTTTGAGCATGGTCTTGATGATGATTGCGATCATCTTTACAAATATCTGCCAATCTATGTACCTAACACACTTGTCTCGTAATAAAGTTCTACAAACATATTGTAGTCTTCAGTCGTTCAAATAGTTACACGTCGTGATCTAGCACTAACTCAAACAGGTCAAAAGCTAGCAAGGTTATGTTGCCTGTTACTAGATTTCTCCCTTAGTTGCCTAGCCTTAATTCACATACCACTTTTCTTTCTTTAAGAAAATTTACCTTTATGAACCAAACAAATAAAGATCCATGCTAATATTATAAATGTGTATAAATGTGTGTTTGTCTGTCTATTTATCTGTTACTTCCTTACGCCCAAACTACTGAATCGATTTTGCTGAAATTTGGTATGAAAAAACTTTGAGTCCTGAGCATACTTTTTATCCCAGAAATGCAAGGTTCTGCACGGTAAACGAATTTTGGCGCAGCGGAGTTGCGGGTGTCAACTGTTATGTAGTGTAAGCTGTGTATCATAATATAAAAATCTCTGACTTTTTCTCGTCAGTTTAAAGGCCATTTAAGATGTATCTTCAGTCTGATCTGCCAATAGTGGAACCAGTTTGTAGATACGAGTAAAATGTCAGGTACATGTTTGTAATGCGTTTATAATTACTTTAAAAATGTCTTTATAAAGATAGAAAAATGCCATTTTGCTGTACGCGGTCGATTATAACAATAATTATGTAAAGGTTAGCTGTCATTGGAACCGGTAAATGACAGGCGCTTGTAAATTATTTTTAACACAAAGTTTTTAATATTAATACTTAAGTAATTCTACATGATTGATCTTGCTAAGTTCGCCGTGACCAAACTTAAATGTAAAGCAATTGAGAGGCATTTTCATCATAATTATTTTAATAACGTAAAGAGTAAAGTATAGATCTACCAGGATCTGATTGCAAATTTTGACAGCACATTTTCAAAAAATATCCTTGATCATTGGATAAATTTTTATATTTGCATGTTTGACACATATATAGAATCATCCGCTATAAGGAAAAAAAGGATCAAAATGTTTTATTCCAATTACCCCGGTATTGCTAGAGACAATTTACTTTCTCTCTTTTTGCCATCAGATTCTGATAGAGCTATTTATATATCTACTACATGTCTACTGCAGTATTTTTTTATATAGCCATCAGACATAAAAATGATGATAGTAAACAAAACAAAATGAAAATTATTCTTCTATATACCATAAGATCAAATAATATTAAATCTCATAAAAAGCATAAAGGAAATGTAAAAGACAATTTAAAGTACACTTATTGTATGAAAATAATATTTTGTATGATGTAAATAGAGGTAGGAATTACAAATATGAAAAATAAATAAAAGATAAGTATAAAGTGTGTAGGTATAGAACTTGGCGTATAGAAAGGTATTAAAATCATAAATTCCTCGTATAAAATCAGGGACAAGGGCATCATAATAAAAAAATGTACTAACTCTCATTTTTTAAAATAGACCCAAATAACATATAATATAGTTACTCTATAAAAGTTAAATATCTTGACGTAAATCATTTGTAAATATCAGAGGAGTCCAATTTGAATTATTATTTTTAACAAAAAATTAAAACCGACTTCCAAGGTAAAAACAATAGTAATATGAACTAAAAAGTATTAAATAACTCTTACTCTTTAATAGTGCCTTTTTCAAAATTCGTCTAAATCTCAACTATTTCTGTACATACCACAGTCTTCATTATTTTGAAGTCGGTACCAGCCAATTTATTCGTGAGTTCAGTAATGTCAGAACTTAGAATATCTGAAACTTTTGGGACTGGTACCGACTTCAAAGTAATGAAGACTGTAGTATGTACAGAAATAGTTGAGATTTAGACGAATTCTGAAAAAGGCACTAATAAAGAGTAAGAGTTTAATACTTTTTAGCTAACCGGTTAACCGGTCTCGAACACTTCAACTCCCAAGCGGCCACATTGTGGTGTTATATTATATAAATTCGGACATCTATTAATAACTATTCGATAGGAATAATTATTTAATACTTTTTAGTTCATATTATAAGGATGCTATTATTGTTTTTACCTTGGAAGTCGGTTTTAATTTTTTGTCAAAAATAATAATTTCACTCTTTTTAGTTATATACTACAAAATAAGGCTTTATGCGTAAATAACCAATACGAATGTTAACTATTCACATTATGTTACTGTAAGCGAAGTTGTAGTAAATGCTTGCAGTTATCTAGGCGATGCTGCTATTTCCAAACTTTTATCTTTAAAGGTTCAGGAGTTCTATTCAGTGCTTTTGGACCATGAGACACCTTCGTATGAAATTTATTTTATTCGTAACATATGTTTAACTTACTAAAAACAACATTTTAACCACTATGAGTGTTTTGATAAATTTCAAGGATTTCCCTCGATTGCTCATAGATCCCATCATCAGCTCACCACTTTCATAATTGTTATACAAAATTAAGATTATAATATCCTATACGACAACACGAGAATTTTGAAAATCGGTCCACAAACAGCGAAATCATCATCAAAAACAACTGCTTCGATGCAAAATATCGCGAAAAGTACCAATAATTGGGTCATAGTGTGATGACCCATGGTATAATTATGGTTGTGATGATGATGATCAATCAAATTGATGTGTTGGCTTATGCTTTCAGTTATTTAAACAACGCCGAAATCCCCGAACCTGTACCTATAAGCATTCAAAAGTTCTGTTCGGTACCTTCGGATCCAGGGTATAACCTGGTGCGAAGTCCTTTTTTTTGGTAGCATTTACCTCGAATGCTTCAGAAAAAATCGAAATCACTATATGTTTCTATACAAATTTCAAGATGTCCCCTTGATTACTCATAGATCCCATCATCAGATCACCACTTTTATGAACATGGTACCAAGTTCAAATCAAACCCTATACAACACAAAAAGAATTTTGAAAATCGGACCACAAACGGCTGAGTAATTGTTGAACATACATAAAAAAATAAATAATACATACAGCCGAACGTATTACCTCCTCCTTTTTGGAAGTCGGTCAAAAATCAATTAATCCGCGCTCTAATGACAGATAAACTTACAAATTTTTAACAAGATCCCTACAAAGTTTTGCTTGTTAATATTTGAGAAGTTTACGGGCTCCTTGAATTTCATCTTTATTAATTTATATTCAAAGATTTCGTCTCGTATATACGTATATTAATTATTCAGATTACTTATTTTGTAAGAAAAAAAATATTTGCAAAAGTTATGAGCTATGACAAGGGAAAAAACATATTAATTATTAAACTTTATCCCGAGGTCCATTTAAATATTTATTATTAATTTAAATATTAATTAATTATTATCAATGTCATTATCATCTTATTAACCAACACCGACCAAAATGATGTTATTATTGTTGTCGCTAATTCGACGACCTAAGTTTCGAAAACTCATAATCCTTCTAAAATCCATACTAATATTATATACTCGAAAGTGCATGTATCTGTCTGTCTAATAACCACTTCAGTCCCAAACGTCTGAACCGATCAATTTTAAAATTCTTATAATTATGGCGATTCCTACTTGAGTCCCGGAAAAGGGCATAGGATATTTTCTATCTCTACGGATATACGAATGTCAATGTACGGATCCCGCGCTATACACTAGTTTTGGCACAACTTAGTTACGAGGGCCATCTAGTATTGTAACAAATACATACATATATTTACAAATTAGACCAATTCTCTTCCTGTTGCACTCAAAATAACTGTAATTTATAACTAGACCTTGTTAACGAAAAACTTGTTAATAACGATAAGAAAAAACGTCGTAATTTCATACAAATTATGTTTTTTTCTTCGAATCGAGAACAACATGTGGTAAATTAAGGTCCCTATCATTAAGAACAAAATAAACAAATACAGACGCGCGGAGAAAAAATTTAATAACCCCTACGTCGCACGCTCCCCAAATTATCGGCTTGTCGAGTAGTTTTGACCCGACTACAAAAGCGGGGTTCCGTTTTTTAAGTGTATGAATGAATCCATTCTCTGACAAACTTTAGACTTTAGAGCTTAAATGGCTGGTCAGATTTGAGCTTGGGAGATGTCTTGAGAATCGTACCTATTAGTCTTTAAGTGTAAATAATGGTTAGTATGAAACGGCCTTAATAATAATTATTATTATTACGTATTTTTATGCATAGTTAGCTTTTTATTAGTAGCAGAGACCACAATATTTTCCTTAGTCTATGTTAGTAGGTATTTACTAGCACCACAGACATAGATGTTGTGTGTGTGTTGTTTTACATTTTTTTTTTATTAAATAAGGGGCCAAATGAGCAAACGGGTCACCTGATGGTGGACACTCGCAACATCAGAAGAGCTGCAGGTGCTTCGCCGGCCTTTTAAGAGGGAATAAGCTCTTTTCTTGAAGGTTTGCAGGTCGTATAGGTTACATGAAGTCATGACGATGATGATATTTTAAGAACATAATTTTATGCACCTGATTATTTTTTGCTTAGTAACTTGACTCTGAGGATACTTAGTAGGTTAATAATAATTATTTTTACTGCATTTTTAAGGTCTTTATGTGACTGTTGTAAACTGCTAATAGGTACTAGGTTTTGCTTGTTATAAGTATAACAATAAAAAAAGTAACAGTGACATTAGCTATGTCGGTTAAATTTATTTTTTTATATGATAAGTAAGTGTTAATTTACTTAATAATGATGAATTATCATTCGATCGCGGATTCTTGGAAATGCTATTTTGTATTATATTGTTGTCGCGATCACCGGTGTTCTTATAGGGCTTGAATCATTTAATAAGATTATAATTATAAAATAACAGTCCCATAGACATACAAAATATAATAATATGGTTTAGGGAACATACCTAAAATACTTGAACTTTAGTTTTTCATAAGTTTTCAAAATAAAACTCTTGGTTACCGAGAAAGGTTTTGGTAGTGGTCACGTAGAACATTTTAGAAAAATTTCGAGCTAAAATTATTTTATTCGTGAAGTAATATTACGTCTAGACTCAATAAAAGGTATTGGTTTAAAAGTAAAACCCTTATACTAATGGCGTACAACCATTGGTCACTGAAAGGGAAATATTTAAAATGGCACGAAAGTGGACACGTAGTTACGGAACGTTGCCTTACACAAAATCGCCTTATCAAACAGTAGCACAACTAAATTTCTCAGACACAACAAACTCAAACTATTCAAATACAGACAGATGTATTTTGTTTATGGTTGTAATTATATGTAAATCGTGAAGTCGTGATGATGGACGGACAGATAGCTGGGGCGTGTTTCGCAACCACACGGAATCATAATTTGGGGCTGCCAGTGGCGGATACAGGGGGCACGCATTCCAAGGCACAGGGTCACTTATAAGGCCGTGTTTCCACTGACGCGGAGCGGAGCGGAGAAGAGCTTAGCGGTGCCAAATTGACCAATCACCGCATGCTCGAAATCTCTGCTCCGCTTCCGCTGGAATAGCACGATTGGTCAATTCGGGCACCGCTAAGCTCCTCTCCGCCCCGCTCCGCGTTAGTGGTAACGCACCCATTGTGATAACGCGGCCGCGGCCGACAAAATTCAAATAAAGTATTACTTAAAGAAAAAGGCTAGGTTTCATTTTTCAACGACATTGGTCTGGCAAACCATACCGCTGCGGCTTTTTTAATGACGTTGAACAAAATGAAACATACTATACCTTAGCCATAATGTTGATACTATGATTAAACTGAATTTCAGTTGTTGTTAAATAAAAATAATCGGCCAAGTGCGAGTCTGACTCGCGCACTAAGGGTTCCGTACCATTATAGAGCAAAATTAGCCCAGAAATTGTATTTTTGTATGGGAGCCCCCCTTAATTTTTTATTTTATTTTGTTTTTAGTATTTGTTGTTATAGCGGCAATAGATATACACAATCGGAGAAAATTTCAACTCTCTAGCTATTACCGTTCTTGAGTTACAGCCTGGAGACAGACAGACAGACGGACAGACAGACGGACAGACATCGAAGTCTCAGTAATAGCGTCCCGTTTTTACCCTTTGGGCACGGAACCCTAAAAGATAAATATCTCAATGAAAACAAGGGCTTAGTGATAAATAAAAATATAACGTTACATAATGTTAAAATAAAAGCAGAACATAATTCGTTTGGTTGGTTACTTTAGAGTAGTTTAGAGTCTGCTACTAGTCGTTGTGGTTGGTGGAGCACGTAACAAGTACACTATAGGACAAATCCACCAAATTCAATATTATGTACATACCTACCAAATTTTTGTTGCAAGTTAAAATATTTTACAAAGATAAATTGAATTTAAAAAAGTTAAAGTTAAAAATAATCGAGTAATTTAACATTATCGATGAAACACAATTTAATTCCAATCAAGTCAATCATTAGACCACCGGAGCACCAGTTACGCAGGTTGGCGGGGCCCCTAATTGCTATATCCGACCCTGAGAGCGGCGTGGGTGCACCTGCAGCGTCATCTGATAAAGCTAGATCATGTTAACGTGATCTTTAAAGCTTTCTATGAATTTTAAGTTCCGCGTAAGGGAGTTGTCAACCTGCCATAGATTTTACGAATAAAAAGTTAAAAATCTCCTTTTTATTCATAGAAAAAAGACAGGTAGGCTTAGCAAAATATATGTAAGATAACTATTAGATAATGCTAATATTAACATGAATGTCATACAAAGAACTAATGGTACTGGTGGAGGACAAGGATAAGTGACATCAGTTTAAAATCAGCGGCAAAGAATACGATAGGTATATTTTATACGTTTCAAGTATATAGGTTTATACAGATAGTCATACAATGCTGTGTCTTTGTCTGTGATGCCACTTTTCTAACGCATGAGTAAGAATTTAAGTATCATTTGGTACAACTAATATATATTCTGTGGTATCATAAAGTAACCAACTTCAATCATGAAAAGATTTGGTGTTCGTTTCAAATGGTTCTATTTGCTTCTTTTACCACCATCATATTCTCTGCCTAAAGCGATCGTGGAATATGCATCGAAGCATTCATTTCGATACTCGTATGTGTAAGCGCTTACCAATTTTTGTCTAACTGGCTTAACTAAGCTTTAAGCCTCTTCCACTGAGTCCTGAAAATCCAGCACTGGCCTAAATGATCAATTGTATATCTATGTATATGTATACGTATAGAAATATAGGATTGAATATTTGGTTTCAGAAGCGTTTTACTGCCTTTTACGTCCGTGCCATTCAACCGCATCTTTTCTGTCTCTAAGGGCCGATTTGCATTATCCTAGTGTTTAGCAAAGTGTTTTAGGATAGTACTTTAGTTGAAATATGTAAACGCTACTTGCTTTTTACTTCAAGTTGTAGTTCAATTTGTACTAAAATACTCTCCTAAACAGTAAACACTAAGATAATGTAAATCGGGCCTATGTGACTGATTTGGCAGACGTGATAAGTCCTAATCAGCTTTCAAATATTCTACAGTGTGTAACAAAAATAAGTGACAATACTTTAGGGTGTGTACGTGTTCCTCGTCGTGCTCGGTAAATTCATAGAATATTCCAACAGTTGACATTATGTGGAAACGAGATAACCGGCGACGAAACTCCTAAACATGCGACAAGTGAAAGCATAAATTATATCAAAATCGTTATATTAAAAAGTTAGATATTATAGAAGTAAATGTGTTTTCGGGAAAGTAAGATAATATTAAATATTATTGTACTTAAACTGTTCTAAAACTACAAAATGTCAGCATTCTATTTTGTATTGATTTCAGCTTGTAAACAAATAGTTTACAATTTACACGAAAAAAATATCTACGGCCGAATATAGAACCTCCTATGACCTATCCTTTTACAAAATATCTACGGTCGAACATAGAACCTCCTATTATTACATTGTAAAAGGATAGGTCATATGACTTTACAAAAATATAACATACGGTCGAATTGAGGAACCTCTTCTTTTTCGGAAGTCAGCATTCTACACATACTATTGATTTCAATTAGTCTACAAGATTAATTCAAAACAGGCTGTATCCTGCACGTCATCAAAATGCAAGACATGCGCGTAAATGCGAGACGAATATTTTCAAGAACAGGGGACAAAAACAAAAAAAAACTTGTTTTATGTAACCGCGTATAGTTGGGCCCCTAAAGGAAAGCAAACAGTATGACGTGCCGCAGAGCGTAAGAATCCGTAGAAAACTAGACAATTTGTATGAATTGACACACAATTTGTGGGGTTCAGCAGATTGCGTTAGGGCGCACGCGCCATGACAATGCGTGTTGTCACCCGCGCGCGGTTCTGGTCCGCATGCGGGTGACAACATGCTCCTGGCCCCGCGCGTGTTGGGCAGCATGCAGCAGTATGACAGGAAAAACATTTATGATAATATTATTGTATCAGATCTGCATGATAGAAAAAGCGCCCATATTGCAATGCAAATTAGTATCCATGCGATTCGGCCCGCTTCGCTGAACTTTGTCAACAAGCGGATGTCAGTATACTACACTCAAAATCTGTCAAAGTTCTGCGCTCTACCCCGACAAACTGCGGCTAGTGTCCAATATTCTAGGTTAGCACTTAGCATTTCCTGTGCTGCGCTTGGCCCGGGCATCTGCGGCTCGTCATATTGTGTGTGAACCTTAAGTAACCCGCTCACGTGTAAGGGATAGTGCATTCGTAGATATTAAGTTGTTTGTATTCGGGGGAGGTGCGGGGCATCTGCGTTCAAAACTTTTAAATAGGAGAGGGGAAGGATTTATTGGAAATCAAAAGTGGCTTTGTCGCTTACTTTTGGAGTGAAAACTTTTTAGTCGCGTTGTAACTTTTTATGACAGGGGTAAAAAAATGTTAAGTTCCGGTTAGGACTAAGGACTGATTAAAAATTCACAACACACGTGATCTGATTAAAAATTTCGTAAAACTGGTGGCTGGCACGACGTATAAGGCGATGTAATATTATTAAGTAACTAATTTAATTTTAAAGTGATAATTTAGTACTTAGTATGAAATGGAATAGGGTCACCAAAATCCAAAAACTCTAGTGATGCAAAAACTATTCAAGGAACTTTTAAATTCTTAGCTTTTTGCCAAAAAATAAGAATGTAATTTAACTAATATACAATATACATGCAATACAAATTTTACACAAGAAACCTAACTTCTTATTATATTGGCTTACGCAATAATTGAAGCCACTAGCAAAAGCTGGTAGCGAATAAATTATAAGTTATTATAACCGATCTCGGTTTAGGCTTAGATCGTGTAATAACTATAAGTTAACTACAGAGTTAACCAACTGTCGACTCTAGTTAAACAAATAGGTGACCGTAACTCTAGTAGGTACCCCGATTATAATTTTAATACAAAATTAATTCTTCGATCGGGGATTCTTGGAAATGCTATTGTTATTCTATTGTTGTCGCGGTCACCGGTGTCCTTATTAGTTGCGTGTGTACGGTGAATTATACGGCTATTAATGAACCAAAGATTTCCTTTGGTAGGATTGGTCCTTATGGTCCAAGGATGGATTTAAGATGTGGAGCCACCGCGATTTTTTATGTTAGTTTTTTTTATTTCAGCAGCTTCTGCTCTGGAGGAAAATAGAGTCTCAATCTGTATAGAGGCATTAATTGTGGTACTATTACAAGTTCGGTACCATATTCGGATGACTTAAGAATGCTAAATTCATTTTAGGACACATATTTGTACGATAAACATATTAAACAACGTAAAAAGAAGATGAAGAAGAAGTATTATTTAAACGCGCTAATATTAGTATGAGTCAGTAATTACTGGTCCGATTTGAAAAATTCTTTCATTGTTAGATAGCCCATTTATTGGGGAAGGCTATAGGCAAAATTTTATTACGCTAAGACTAATATAAGCGAGGAAATAGAGGAAAATGTGAAAAAACGGAGGAAATTATTTGAAAGGGCTTATTTCACGATTTTTTCAGCAATTTTCCTGTTATTTGGCACCGATAAAAAGTAGGAACGTGAAGAATAATAGGCTATTGTGGACTAATTTGTCTGTGAAATATCTAATTTACGCGGGCGAAGCATCACGGAACGTCTAGTAATATTATAAAGCTGAAGAGTTTATTTTTTTGAACGCGCTAATATCAGGAGCTACTCATCCGGTTTAAAAGAATCTTTCAGTGTTTGATAGCCTATTTATTGAGGAAAGCTATAGCCTATATTTATCACGCTAAGACTAATAGGAGCAAAGATACAGAGGAATATGTGAAAATAAAGCTGAAGAGTTTGTCTGTTAGTTTGTATGTTTGAACGCGCTAATCTCAAGAACTACTGGTCTGATTTGAAAAAATCTTTTAGTGTTTGATAGCCTATTTATCAAGGAAGGTTGTAAGCTATATTTTACCACGCTAAGACCAATAAGAGCAAAGATACAGAGGAAAATGTAAAAAAACGGGGAAAATTATTTGAAAGGGTTAATATCTCACAGACTACTGGAGCAATTTTTATGTTATTTGACACGAATATATTATAGTAGACTACGTGAGATATGGGTTATTAATTTGTGAAAAATATACGGTTTCCGTGAAATTTCAGATTTTCGCGGACGAAGCCGCGCGGTACGTCTAGTAATATTAATATTATGTTTATTGCTCCATTCATCACCATGTCTTTGGCATGCAGAATAATGCGGCTATCAGCCTCCTTGTATTAATTAAGCCCTGTCAACAGCGTTTTCGTTGGCTGTAAATCATATATTCTTAATTTTTTACTTATTTTATTTTATTTTTACTATATTTTATCTAAATTTTATACAAAAACTGGCATTTAAACATTCGATTCAATCAAAAATGATACCAAACTCGCCTATATACCTAAATCCCACGCAGTTATTGACTTCAGACTTTGTTAAAGACTTTGAAAAAGCTGGGCAAGTGCGTATCAGCCACGCACAATAGAGGGTTCCGTAGTACCGTCAATTTTAGGTTTTGTATGGTCAACGAATATACAATAATATACAATAATAAGGTATCTTTTATGTAAGTGGTTTTTCGTATTATCTGTCAAATTTGTCAATGTTTGCAATTTTGATTTTGAAAATTGTTCGGAAGAGATTTAAGCCGGAATACAATATATGGACGTAACAGATCTGTAATTCAGGGATGTTGCGAATATCCGCATCCGCATCCGCATCCGTGGATGTGAAAAAATCGGGATCCGCAACATCCCTGGTACACACGACTATATGGGGCTCGATGGGTTAATTCAACTTTGATCCGCCCCGAAGTATAATATATCGCACGTCAAAATAACTGTCATAATAAAATATATCAATAAACGTTAAACAAATTTTTTAGTTTTTACCAAAATGATAAATATTAAATACATATTATGTACAATGTACATACATACTGCAATGTTTTCACGCTGGAGGTAGAACCAGCACAAACAGTAAACAAAAAGTTTTATTCAACTTTCGTCAACGTTTCTGTCAATTTTCTGACATGACGTGTTACCTAACATGTCAGATTTTGGTCAAATTATTTATGCTTTGCACAAACCTACGCGACCATGCGACTGCGAAGCGGCAGCGTCAATGCAAAACACACATTTGACAACTTGTCAAATGTGTGTTTACTGTTTTGTATTGACGCTGCCGCAGTGGCAGTAGCGACTCGCGTGGTCGCGTAGGTTTGTGCAAAGCATTACTGTTTGTAATAGTAGCGCCCTTTGCTCCTAATTCCGAATGAAATGTTAAACGCATTCTGATACAGAATGCGTTTAACGTTTGTTCGTTGATGCCATTTTGTAGGTTAGTATACCGACACTGCAACCAAACTGCATCAAATCTGTATCAAGATAGCAGAATCACAGTAAAAGTTTTACTACACATAAACTTTTACTATCATTGACTATTACTAAAGCTTTATAGGCTTACGATCATAACTGCGTTTAATCCAGTATCGTAATAAGAAGGCTTTTGTGCTATTATAGTCAAAGAGGCCGGTGGGGATTAGAGCGACATAGTTTGATTGACGTGAAGTCAGTCACGGGTCGGTCGGCGTGTCGGCGATTATTATTCTTAATTTAATTTCAATTTGTAACTTTCTTTTCGAGTATTTTGATTTGTCAGCTGTGTTATGTGTAGTTTGGTTGGTTTGGTTTGCTATAGTTGGTTTTGCTTATTAATTTGATTACTATCGTCACTAAAATACCAATTTTATTTTTTAGTTTTAAGAGGTCTTACTTTCTTCAAAAGTTCAGTATCTATTTTATTCTGCACTTTTAACCTATCAAGCCCCATAAGATCACCGGTGATCGCGACAAAAATAGAATAACAATATATTTCCAAGAATACGCGATCGAAGGATTTACTTAAGCGATTTACACTTTACATTTTGTATGAAGTTACAAATGTAATAAATACTGTTTAAAAATGCAACAAAATCTATAATGTTAGCTAAGGATTATTTTTTAAAGATAGTATTATAACAATGTACAAACCGTTCAAAATTATTTTACCTATCAAAACATTTACACTCACAATAAAAGGATCATTTTCAAAGTATAAATGAAGAACACAGTTGAAGTTGTGAGCAGGATGCTCGGTGCCAATAAATTCATTGTAAAGTATGAGTATGTGACATGTGAAAGGGCTAGCGCTGTGCTGGGAGGTCTAGAAATACAGCTCAATTGGCTGGTGCTTTATAGACTTCTATAGATTTAATAGAAAACGACATAATATAGGGTATCAAGATATCAAGAAAACAATTGAAGACGTAAGTGGAAGACGCAGCAAAAAATTGCCGTTTTTTTTATAAATTGATGCTTTATGGGCCGTAAAAAGAATTCGAAGTCAAAAAGCTGTACATTTTATGTAAAAAAAATGAGTAATTGTCCTTAATTGTTATAAAATGTTAGTTATCTGGTTCTTCCATTTACGTATTTTAATTACTTGGTATCCTTTGAGTAGGAAACTTTAAAGATACACGTCGTCACAACTCGCAAAGTGATTTTCATATTGACATGCAAAGATAGTGATGTATCATCGAGGAAATTGACTCTTAGGCAGTTGATAGACCAACGTCATTTGGTCGGATAAAATTGTGATCTGTCGGCTGGGTTTGACGTAACGCGATCAAACTACGTAGGTCTCCCATCTGCCTAGGAATCAACTTCTTTGATAGTACATATTATAATCAACAAAATAACAAGGCACAGAACTGCATATAGTGATGAGCAAAGCAAGACCAAGACCAAGACTCGACCAGTCTTGGTCTTGGTCTTGGTCTTGCTTGTGCAGTCTTGGTCTTGGTCTTGCTGAAATCTGTCTGGTCTTGGTCTTGGTCTTGGTCTTGCACGCCTAGTCTTGGTCTTGGTCTTGCAAAAAACGAGACTCTTGCAAACATTTTTCAAATTTTTTGTAAACGTTTTAGTTTTCTCAAAAATACATTTTCTATTCTGAATAATAATTATAGACTAGCTACATGATCTTATTTTAACTTGTTAAGAGAATGATTCTTAAATTGAAAATACTAATGAAAAGTCGAGAGCCAACTCAGGCTGATCTTTTAACGGCAATAATGTCCTTAAGGAAAATGAAAATATTGAAAAATAAGAACTTTCCCTCGGATTTTTTCTAAAGTATTTTTTGGGTTCCGTAGCCAAATGGCAAAAACGATACCCTTATAGATTCGTCATGACTGTCAAATCATAAAAATTATAATATGATATACATTACTATCAAATTGGTTTTAACGAGAACTAGCAAGTAGTTTTTTTTTGATACGTCATAAATAGCAAACCTTAACTTTCATTAAATCATAAACCTTTTTGCTGCTTTTTAAACCCTTCATGGGCGAGTCCAACTCGCACTTGGCCAGATTTTCGGATTCTCTCTCGGTTGGGAGATCTTCCTTTTCAGCCGCCACGTATCCTTCCAAATTTTTAGTTTAAATGCATGGTTACATGCACTTACCTGTTTTCAGGCTGTATCACAAGAACTTGAAATTCACGTTAAGTATAAATATTTTATCTCATATTAGATATAGTCACTGCGATTAAGTAAAAATTTTTAGCAAGAGTCTTGCATGGAGCAAGACTCTTGCATAGTCGGTCTTGGTCTTGGTCTTGTTCTTGCACACCGAGTCTTGGTCTTGGTCTTGCTAGTCTTAGGGTAGTCTTGGTCTTGGTCTTGGTCTTGCATTTTTTGCAAGACCAAGACCAAGACTGCAAGACCAAGACCAATTTTGCTCATCACTAACTGCATACAAATTTTGACTCTTTATAATATAAACTTGACATATAAACTACAGTTAAAAAAACTCAGAAATAGATTCAGAGATTTGGCTATGTAATAACTAAAAATATTTTTGCAGTAACGAAGTGACCTAGAACAATAAAGTGCTATTTTCTAACGTTGACCTGTTCGTTCGGAATTTGACTGACATTTTGATACAAGGCGTATTCTGGGCTAGTGTGTTACGGAACCGGCTTCGGCTTTTGTCAAAATCGGTCCAGCCGTTTGGGAGGAGTTTGACAACAACGGTGTTTATTGCTAAACTTTGAAATGAGAATAAATCATGTATTATATTTTATATTAAATAAATCTTTAAAAATCATATATATTTAAAAACACTACATTATTTAAGTACTATTAAATCTTCTAAATGGAAAATTGTAAAATCTGGGCTCTCTGAATAAAAATAATTCATAATACTATACTAGAATATCTTAGGCCACTTGCGCTAATTTGTTCAAAACTTATTAGTATTAACTACCTATTAATGTTAATATTTATATTATTAGGCTAATTTAAACTTGTATTGGTGCAAGTGGCCTTCTCATATATTTCGGCTTCGGCGTCGTTTTTGGAAAAATCGTCCACACTAACCCAGGCCCACTTCCGTATTTTCATGGTAAAATTAATTCACTATAGAGCTGCAGGCAACGGTTGCTGCAAACTGCAAAGGGGTTTGACCTGTCTATGCATAAATGTCAGCCTGAAGCGAAAAAAATACATGTCTAGATTTATTTAGTCTATAGAATCCTACTATGTATAATATTCGCGTTTGCCTGAACACGCGGTTTGGCGGCTACTGATAGCGCAAAAGCTATGTCCACAATCCACATTACGCAATTTCATCTTCAATTTTCGTCATCTTCTTTTTATTCGACTTTCGTTTGGCATATTCAATAATTGAATTCGTCAAAATCCACCCGCGTTGAAAGAAAAGTGCCATAGCGAGCGCTACGATTTCAACGCGCGTCGCGGGCATGCCTCACGTTCGCTGTTGACTGCGCTATAACGCATGCCCTTGATGAACAAAAAAAGGCCCAGTGTGGACAAAGCTAATCGCTTTGTTTGTAGTCTCGCGGTGTAGCCGCCAAACCGCGCGTTCGAGCGGACGCACATAAATCCAGCCTAAAATTGCGTAAATTCTTAAAAATAGACAATTTTGTGTAATACTTTATTACAATATTATTACGAAAGAACAGCCTTTAGATAAAAGGCCCCTCAAAAAAGGCACCTGCAGCTCTTCTGATGTTGCGAGTGTCCATGGGCGACGCGTCGCCCATGGACACTCGCAACATCATAGTTGCTTACCATCAGGTGACCCGTTTGCTCGTTTGCCCCCGGGGTTATTTAATAACAAAAAACTATAAATTATAATGTTTTTGATACTAACGGAATTTTAAGTGGAGCACTTTTCTTTTTTAAGTGCTCGACATTTCCTTTCGGCTGCCGTATTTATTAAAATACTACATGACCCTATGACATATTTTAACATTTCTTGGACTTTACGAATATTTCGAGACTAAAATAAGCCAAATCGGTCCAGCCATTTTCGAGTTTTAGCAAGACTAACAAAATTTAAAATTAATTTTTATTTATATAGAGTTTGAACAGTATTCGCGTAATTCTAAAAAATCAAATACATTATGTGGATTGTGGACAAAAGCTTAAAGACAGCCAACAGATTTAGCCATAAAACGTGAATTACCTGAACAAGCTATTTAGATTGATTGACAAACGGTCTAAATAAACAAAGCAAAGTGTTTGATAACCTACAATTTGCCCTTTGAACATAATAGCGATCAGCCCAACCTAGATTACAAACAAAATAATCCACAGATCCATCGAAACATTTCCATAGAAGCGTTTGATAAAAACCTAAATAATGAAATCAATTCAAAATCTAGGCCTTAACAAACATCCCCATTCCATCTATAGAAATTTTTGTTCGAAACCTATGATTTTTTTAAATGAAAATGGTCCATGATTGGCATCGCAAAAAGGGCTGGAGTTTAGCTTTTATGTGTAAACAAATGCATTTACTGCTTTTCGTCCAGTCAAAGTGAAATTAATAAAACCATAATATGCCATTTCATTTTGCAAATAAAGTGTTTAGTGGTTTTTAAATTAATGCTTTACAAACTTTGTCGTATGCGTCAAATGTGCGTGTTACATTGAACGCAATTTTATAAATTACTAGCGACCCGCCCCGGCGTCGCACGGGTATAAAATATATTGCCACAGAAAAAATGATTAAAATTGATAGCCTACGATCCTTCATGTGGTCTACTTCTTATCTGTGCCAAATAACATAAAAATTGCTCCAGTAGTTCGCGAGATACTTTCAAATAATTTACCCCGTTTTTCCACATTATCCTATTAATTTGAGCGTGATAAAATATAGCATTTCTCTATGAATGGGCTATCTAACACTAAAATAATTTTTCAAATCGGACCAGTAGTTCCTGAGATTAGCGCGTTAAATTTAGCCCTTTAAAATAATTTTCCCCGTTTTTTCCACATTTTTTTCTATTTCTTCGCTCCTATTAGTCTTAGCGTTATAAAATATAGCCTATAACCTTCCTCGATAAATGTACTATCTAACACTGAAAGAATCATCAAAATCCGTTGCGTAGTTTTAAAGATTAAAGGGAACAAAGGGACATGAGGGAAAAAAAAGCGACTTTGTTTTATAATAAGCATAGACTCGTACTAGCTTTGCCACGCGATTTTGTAAAAGCTGAATAAAACCGTGCATTTTTTGAAAGAATAAGGTTTTGTCCAAAGTGTGTAAAATAAAAAAAAAATGGTTCAGCCTTTCACGAATATCGTAAAGATTTTGGGATAAAACCTATCCTTAATAATTGTCGGGACACAAAGTACTTTTTTTAAGTAGACCCAATTTAAAATTACTCACCAGAATTAAATGAATTTCAAAATATTTATAACCCACTTTACTCACTTTTTTGTAGTCTGTTATATTGTGTTGCATCCTCTAAATCTATATTTGGTAGGTACGTTACTTATAAGGAGCAAGGCTATTTTAATTCCAGTGTGATCATTTCCCACACTACTCTATGGGCTGTGTCACAACAAATTCGAACATCAATTTGGAATATTCGGCTTCGGCTCACAACAGTCTCGTTAACCCTAAGCGGCTTTGATGCATTCTAGTATAGGAATTTAAGATGGTATCGTACGAAGCTTAGAGGTTGTGAGTTATGGCGTAATAAATAAATGTACCGTTGTGACACCCAAATACGTCAGCGGTCATTTTCGCTAAACGGTTTATGACCCTTCGTATTCAAGCTTGAGAAGCACTGAAAACAGTTGTAAACCTTCTGAACCGGTGTCTGCTTAAGTTTAGTTGTCCAAAGAAAGGTAAAATTATTTTGATTCCTAAAGTATCTAATAAATGAATATTTTATTAGGTTTGCGAAATAACGTAAAGCAATAAGCTAATTTTACCATAAAAGGTCTGACATTCCGGAATAGTATGATATCAAAGTAAGGATAAGTCCTGGTGCACGTGCTGCGTAAACCTTCTTTATAAATTATAATTCTCTTACGAGAGATAGAATAGGTGTTTTAGAGAAGTTATACTTGAAAATATTAAATATTTCTACTTAAACTCTAATTTTGCTTTTAAAAATAAAAATTACATTATTCTGTTGCTGAAGCCGTCAAGTGGCTTTTACAAAAAATCATGCAAATACAGTAAATTTATTGAATAGACGTAAGCATGGAGTAAACATTTTTTTTACTAAGCGCATAGATTCTCAACCTCACTTCTACGAGTACGTAACTTTGATAGTAAGACCAACTTCAACCACAGAATACATAATCTTCAACACATAAGTAACGCGAGCAAATCACGCTATTTAATGGGGCACTTTTGGAAGAGACGTTTTATGGAGAAAAGGAGCTTGTCTTTACAACAAAAGTAAACGGCGCGCCTCTACGTCTAAACCATGATGTTTATAAGTGTATATTTATGATGTTGGTTGATGGATGAACATTATCGAGGCGGTGTTTATAACAATTTGTGCTCAGCTTTACTACGAGCCCACTTCCTCGTGAAGCTTTGACTATTAAACGCCGTATAGTTAACGGCAATCTCAGATTATGGTTATAATTTTTATTTATACAAGATGATGGAGCTTTTGAACTGTAAAATTTATTTGTTTCTTTTCGACATTACGTATTTGTATTATTCTTGTGGTGTAATGGTCAAAAAGGGTGAATAAACGTTTATTTATTTTATTTATTTATTTTCTTTCATTTGTTGCAATTTAGAAAATAGAATACTTAGGATATTTTAAAGGTAAAAAACCTTGTAAGAAAGCAAAATATGCAAAAGTGTAAGGAAAAAAAGTTTGTTCTAATTTCTAAGTAGCACGTGATTTTGGGGCGTATTTTAATTGGGAGGCAATTATAGTATGGCGACTTGCCAACCTCCTTTCTAAGTCACAAATCGAGACATTATGAAACACTTAATTCTGTCGTAAATAAAAATTACTCGAAGAATAAGCGTGAAACTGTGTAGACAGTCTCACAGTCCCAACGCTTAAAGTCGACAGATGAGATGTCAGCAGAAAATTGGATTTCGTAAAATAAATATGTCACTACCACTTTATATTACCACCTGCTGCACAAAAATAGACCCTACACCTACCCCCTACGGCTCCAATTCCATCGCGAGCGAGTTAAGTTACTGAAACTTATTTTTAAATGGAACTTAACTTACAAAGGAATTAATTTTTGTCCTTTATACCCCGGTTTTTGCATAAAATATATTTATTCTTAACTTTTGAGGATTATATTTCCGACAAACTCGCTCGTCACTTATGACACATTTCAATTATGATGGCTGATACATTTTTTGCCGTTTCCTTTCGTTGCATTGTCATTTTTTGTTTGAGCTTAAGCTCTTAAGCCGCTGTTACTCTAATTGAGAACCTTGTTCAGTTATATCGTCAATTTCAGCCAATTTAATTGAAATAAAGCCTTTTGTGACTTTAAGAATGGCTTTAAAATTTAAATCATACCTGTGTTTATTCTGCGTTTAAAAATTTAATTGATTTTTATCATGTAAGTAAATAAATTATTATCTACCAAATTAAAATTACATAATATTATATTTTATTTTGCATGTTCAACTTTCAAATTGGTAGCATGTATTGTTAAGTTAAGGGTTAAGTCACAACAGACATAACTATCATTCTGTCTACTCTGGTTAAGTCATCACATTAAATTAACAAGAATAGCTATTCGATCTGTCATAATAATATTGGGTTTGACATGTAACATATCATATTATATTATTATTATTCACTAAAATAATATAAAATGATAATACAGTATGTTTAATGTTCATATACAAAACATAATTCGAGGATCATAAGCAAGCGGGGTCAGCCTACTGAAATCTTCCAAAACCGAATAAAAAACTATAAATAGACTACTAATAGAAAATCTTGGAACTTACGACGCTAATACGATTACTCGAATACGTAAACTCCAACTCGATTCAAAATAAAAGAGCATTTTATTAAAGACTGATTTATTTGACACCGGGTCTTGTAGAACAGAGCAAAGCCATCTCCTTTCGGACCCTTGTTCTTAAACGCATAAAATAAACATCAACATCTCATATGTTTTTTCAATTTACAATATTCATCGTACATTTTATTGATCGTAAAATTCGTATTGCTTATTAATTGGTGCCATTTTGGTTCTGATTGGTTTACGAGCGCCGTAAAGGAGCCGATCGTTTATTATTTTCGTTAATTAAACACGATCGGACTCATTAAAATATTTGAGCAATGAGAACTCGTGGTAATTGCGTTTTGAAGAGCCCACCGCGTAGACTGCTTAGTTGTGAAATATTATATTTATATAGCTTAGCCCCAATTTTACCAACATTTGTTAGTGTTAACAGCTTGTAATTAACAAAAAATTAAAACCGACTTCCAAGGTAAAAACAACAATAACATTCTTATAATAATTATGAACTAAAAACTAAAAAGTATTAAATAATTTTCCTCTCTAAATGTGCCTTTTTCCGAATTCAGCTAAACCTCAACTATTTCTGTACTCAACCTTCATAATTTTGAAGTCGGTACCAGATATAGCTGAATCTTTATATTTTCTTTGACAGAAAATTTGAAACTTATGGAACTGGCACCGACTTCAAAATTATGAAGGTTGAGTACAGAAATAGTTGAGGTTTAGCTGAATTCGGAAAAAGGCACATTTAGAGAGGAAAATTATTTAATACTTTTTAGTTTTTAGTTCATAATTATTATAAGAATGTTATTGTTGTTTTTACCTTGGAAGTCGGTTTTAATTTTTTGTTAAAAATAATAATTTCACTCTTTTTAGTTACCTAGTAGATAAACTATAATTAGTGCCAATTTAAATTGTATAAAAAATAGTTTTATATTGTCTTCACTATATGTCATTGAGGCGCTCTGTCGGCGCTATCGCTTGTCCGAAATCCGATTGTTGTTCATATAGTTTTAGTTACACGATGTATTCATTAGATTTCGCTGAGGTGCTCCTGAATCGCAGTATCGCTTGTTTGTAGGAGTTTTATATAGTTGTATTGGCTGTGTGAAATCAGAAATGTGTCACCATTGGTGTGAGCAGTGAGCATTGAAATTTGAATTGTCAACATTTTGAGTGGTAATTATTGATCTCGTATTGTTATTAGAAATATTAATTAACCCTCCAAGATGACCTCCGTCATAGTCCGCGAGTTTATAAGTGGTCGTCGGTGGTAGTGAACTAGTGAGTAGTGACTTAGTGACCATACCACCCTACGCGTCGAATTACTGCGTTTATTCTACGTATCTTATTACAATTTGTTAAGACTGTTATGAGTCATACCCCAAGGCCCAAATATCAGGTAGATAAATTTAAATAATACATTAAAAAAAATCTAAGTGAACACAACTCTATGCGTGCTAGGTAATTTAACAATTTAACGCTTCAACTCCCAAGCGGCCGCCAGAACAATGGATTTCCAAGAATCCGCGATCGAAGGATGAGCCGAATCACACCCAGCGGCGCGGCGAGTATATTTTCAGTGTCATAATAATATTATGATATTAATCTTTACCTTCATTATTGTAATACATAGTACTATCGCATGAGAAACTTGGCAAGCCGGCCTCGCGGCCGCCTGCGCCTTTCTCAAGCGATACTATATTGTACTACATTAATGAAGATAAAGTTTAAAATCATATTATGACACTCAAAATGCTTGCAGCGCGGCATTACCTGACATTATAACTTGAATAGGTACGACGCAATGCCGCGATGTTTACGCACACACCGCGCGGCGGCGTGCGGCGACGCCGCACCGACCGCCGTGTATAAACAGCCTATATTAATAATTGGTGTTGTTATGTACATAATTATTATTATTGTATCCATACCTATGCCTTGTAAGTTGTACTATTACCTATTTTGTGCCATGAGACATTGGTGACCTTAACACGACGTGGTAATGATGATGATGACGATGATGATGATGATGATGATGATGATGATGAATTTTAATTGCGTGGTAGTATAATATGCTTTCTGTTCTTAAAACAACGCCGAAACTCCCAAACGTGTATCTATAAGGAGTCAGGAGTTCTCTCAGCATCTTCGAAACCATGGTATACCTTGACCCAATATTTGACTTTTTGGTAGCATATTCTTAGTACACTTCACATAAAACTAAAATTACCATATGTTTCCATATAAATTTCGAGGAGTTCCCTCGATTACTCCTGGATCCCATCATCAGGTCACCACTTTTGTGAAAATGGGACTAAATTGGAGTGAAACCTAATACAACAAAATAAAAATTTCGAAAATCGGTTCACAAACGGCGGAGTAATCGTTGAACATACAAAAATAAAAAAAAAAAAAAAAATATCCACAGCCGAACATATAACCTCCTCGTTTTTTGGAAGTCGGTTAAAAAGTCATGTCTTCTCTTTCATGCATAAGAAAAACGAACGTTATAAGTACTAATTAGAGCGTTAACCAATTACTATTAATTAACAATCGTTGGTGAAATTGGGGCTAAAGCCTAAAACTCATAAATATTACGACTTACGAGTACAATAATTATTGTAGACTGATAGACACTAGAACTTCTTACAGATAAACATAGAAATTATACCTACAACATTAGCTTAGAAGTCACATACTTGCCTAATGATTTTAAAACAAAAGGTAATTTCACACTGCAACGGGATGAGGCTATTCGCTGCATTTTTAATCAGCCATCCGAACCTGAACTTTATTCACTACAAAAGAAGACATAGAACTAGTAGACTTTAAAAAGTGCATACCACACCAGTCACGTATTTATGTAAGAACAAAAAATCTTCAGACAAGAAAAATTTCCGCTATCTTATCTGTGATATAGTTAGTCATAGCTTAAATATTATGATATTTAGACGCTGCTAAACATGAATAATTGTGTACCACAGAAAAATAGGTATTGAGTTATAAATGCAGTCCGGTTAGATCATTTAGAATAAGACTTTAGTCATAGTTCAACAAAAAAAAATGTGGGTTAGTACAAGAATGCTTAACAACGACCATTTATACAGTGTGTTTGTGTAAACACCGTTGTCCTTGAAACCATCAAATGAGCCCGTTAAAAATGAACAACTTTTTCTATGAGAACAATGCTGGGAACTCAAAAAAAATGCCGTCTTCATACCCCATACGGATGCCCGGATCGGCACTTTGTATGGGTATGAAGACAGTTTTTTTTTAATTCCCAGCATTGTTCTCACAGAAAAAGTTGTTCATTTTGACGGGCTCATATTTTGATGGTTTCAAGGACGACGGTGTTTACACAAACATCTTGTATAGGGAAAAAGCATATTATGTAGAGATGTGCCGATCACGACTTTGGCCGACTAGCCGACTAATCGGCCGACTAGTCGGCCAAGCCGACCATGGTTTCGGAAGTTTCCGTAATGCTTTTTTACTGCTGTTTGCACACATGCCGCCTGCAAACGTGTCGAATCTTGTTTAGAAGGTATGTTTACTTCGCGTACATTACTTTATTTTGTTTCTATGATATAATTGATGGTTTTCATTCAATATTTAATGTAAATGGAAACTCGATTTAATCTATATCGACGCCCCCACCGAATAATCGGACAATGTGATATTGTGGGGTTTTTGCTGTTATTTTTCTATGGATATTTACAAAGATATAAAAAAATATATGTTTATTCCATATCAATACTTAAAATTGTATTTTACACCAAAAACTGGGCAATAGGCTACTTGACCTATATTCAATTTCATTGAACAAATGCATATTTCTAGTAGAACTTGGCCTAGGAAACCGTATTTCACCCTTATTATCAAACAAAAGCTTATGATTGATAAATAAAGTCGATTTGAAAATATGATTTTATGAAAATAGGAATTGTACTGACGAAAACGCTTTTGCAGTACTTCCGATTTGGATGTGACGTCATCCTCCTACTAATTTAATATCTTTTATTTATCGCGCTCGCTATATGTAAGTTTATTTGTACATAAATAATAAGAATAAGCCTATTAAATATTTTCTTCAATAATTCAAATAAAACATCAGTTTTATATATGTATATTATCTCCATTTATTGTAGACGGGAAATGAAATGGCCAAAACTTTTCTCTAAAAGTTTTCAACATTAAAAATGATTTCTAATTTCTTATATAATTATTTTATAATTTTTGGGCACTTTTAGACTCGTACATTTAGCACATTAAAAAAATTCAATAAAGAGAGTTTAAAATGCAAAGCGTATGACGTCACACTATGGCGGACAGTGTTTTCGGCGCCATTTAAGAGGCATATTTTTCAATAAACATTTTTATGGGTTTCTACTGTGTAAAATATTAAAATATTAATTTTTTTTGTAAAAATGAATGATTAAGTATGAAGCGATTAGCATGAAGAAAAAAATTAGGTCAAGTATTTCGCAAGCCTATAGGCTATTGCGAAAAAATATGTCAAAACGATTTGACGATAAACGATTATTGCATGGTTATTCGGGTAAATACATTGCTGCCTACTGCACACTTCCACCCCTGCACATCTCACTTTCACACTCTTTCCACTCAGGTAGCCGCTGATCATCCACCTCAGGTTCCCTAGGGACCTAACTTCAGCTAACCGAACTTTTACAGCTGACTACCAAGCATTGTTGAAGGCCCCTTCTGTGTCCAGCGATACCACAACAGAAATTTTCTCTTTCTCTCTCTTCCTTCTTATGTGGTTCACTAACCTATAGAGGGTGTCTTCGGTACTTAGAGTGGGTTTTATTTTGAACAACTTGTAGAATCTGAGTCTGACGACCATCATAATATTATCGCGATGATCATCTCAGTCCACTCACCTCCAGCCTCCAGTCTCAGACCAGCATCAGATCAGTCATCGCAGAGGTTAAAACATGACCCAAGAGTCAGGAATAGTCAGAGTTTCTTCATAAAAAAATAAGAATGTCTGACTGTTCCTGGCCAGCTTTCTTAAATGTCTTAAGTCGTCATAGACGTAAGAATGACCAGCGGTCGTTTTGGAAGACATAAGTGGTAAAGTCCTTCCTACATTCGTTAAATTATGTACATTGCTCATATTTTTATTTTATGCTTTACGATAATTGTAGGGATCCGTCTTCTTGTGCAGTTTAAGGATATATTATATCATAATCTGTTTCGATTTTTGTAACGAACATGCGGGTTTTCTCACAAACAAGGATGTATGGGCAATACTTGCTACAAAATAAACTAAACGTGACCGATAAGCAGCGAGATCTGTTACAAATTAACGAGATCGTATTTAGATATTTTCTTCTTTCACAAATACTCCCAAGAAGACGTACTTAACACTGCCACGACAGCACTTGTTACAGTTTCATATCTGCAAGCAACAAAGCTGTCAGACAGTCAAACATTATTCGTGGAAGTTGTCCTGCAGGTCCTAATGGGACCCAATTCAGAATTTAATTAGGAATGCTTTTGCTAGCTACTATAAGATGTGCTGTTATAGTGTGTTGTGTGAATATTGTAATGTATTGTAACTTGAGAAGTTTTTTAACATAGTCTTGATCCTGATTGCATTGAACTGTATCACGATGTAGATAGAAGTCGACGATTAAACTACCGTCATATAAGAAAGGCCTACGATGCTCTCGGAAGACTGTCTAAAGCAATTTCCTGCCATTATCATTCATTTTATTAGGACGTAATATTATGATATTGATAATTGTTACACCAACTCGGGTGGCGATGAGGGTTATGATTAACATTTTATTGAACTGTAATGATTATCTATATATATAAAAATGGATTTCCAATTGTGATAGTCGCGCTAAAACTCGAAAACGGCTGAACGGATTAGGCTATTTATAGTCTTAAAATATTCGTAGAAGTCCAGGGAAGGTTTCAAAGTGACACGAAGTTCACCGGGACAGTTAGTAAGTACAAAAAATGATAGAGAAAGTCTCCAGAGTGACTTTTTTCGAACCTAGAGCTGTTTCGATTGCGAGAATGTAATTTTTGTCATCAAATAATATATGTATTAAAACAAAAATACATATTATTTCTATTTTACCTATAGTAGAAAATCGTTGGAATAAACGACAATGACTATAATTATAAAGTATACAATATTTTTTAATCACCGAATAGAAAAGAATAGTAAAATAGAAAAGAAAGTAGGTTTTTACCAATATTCTTATCCTGAACAATTTCCCCGAATAGTATTGCAATGACATATTATATGTGCATTTTATTACAGTCGAAACGCAAAATTACCCGAATAATCATGCAATAGACAATAATGATCACAGCTTGACCTACTCCAGAACGATAAGTTGCGTTTTGCTTGATTAAATAAAAACCTTTGGTAGCAATTAAATATTATTGAAATAGCACGATGGGCAAAAATTAGCTTTCATTTGAGATATAAAAAGTTTTTGAAGCTTTTTTTTAACGGAGTTATTAACAAAAATCAGTTTTTTGGCTCTCCTGAACATTTTCATTTTGTCGATTGTCCGATTATTTGGTGGGGGCGTCGATATTGAGTCTCGGGAAAGGACAAGGGGTACTTTTTGTCCCGCAAAATGTACGGTTCCCGCACAATAAACTTTTATGATTTTCGTCTAAACTATTCAATCTATTTTGATGAAATTGGGTATGGAGATACTTTGAGTCTTGGGAAAGACAAGGGATACTTTTTGTCCCGGAAAATGTACAGTTCCCGCATAATAAACTTTTATGATTTTCGGGATAGTTTGGAATGAGGGCACGATGGCACTCAAAAATATACACACTCTTTTACTAATTATACCAATTCGAATAATCATCGTTAAGAGAGGACAACGTCTGTCGGGTCAGTTAGTATAAGAGAAAGTGGTGAGTTACACTACATCTTACAACTCAAGAACGGATGAACCGATTTGGCTGAAAATTGGTGGAGAGGTAGCTTAGAACCGTCCAGGAGACAGACATAGCATACTTTTTATCCTGTTCGACCGCATTTCCGTGAAGTCAGTGTAAAATCTTATATATAAAATTCTCGTGTCGCAATGTTAGTTACCGCGGTACTCCTGTCTCCTCCGAAACCTTTATCAAACTTTATATGCGTATTCAGTAGGTCTGAGAATTGGCTTCTGGCTACTTTGATAAGTGCGTTTTGTTGAATAAATAATTGTAATCCATTACAACTCGAGACTGACGGCAACCATTTATGTTAAAATTATATTAATTACAAAAATAATTTCTTTACTAGCAAGTAATTTCAGAAACACTTCATTTAATTTTAAAATGTGTAGCACTGACTGAGTGTGTTATGTACATATTATAAATATATTAATCAAGGTTTTTCTTTAATGTAATTTCAATAATAGTAAAAAAGTAAAAAGCCGAGTAGTCGGCGCTTTTTGCCGACTATTCGCCGACTAGTCGCCGACTACAAAAGTGGCAGAATAGTCGGCTTTACCGACTAGTCGGCACATCTCTAATATTATGCTATTTTCCCCATTCCTTGTATTTTTGAAAGAAGTGTATATTTTAACCCCAAAATTGAGGCAAGTGGGCCTCAATTTTGGGTTAGTTATTTCTATTGTATTTTATCAATACTAACGTTGTTTTCTCTACAAACACAGAGAACCCAATACCGTGGTGCGCACCACGTGGAACAACATCGGTTCCGTGGTTCCGGCACCACAGGTTTCCGGTGACCGCACCGGTTCCGGTCACAGGCGGGAAGATGTGACGTTGTGGCTACGTAAAATCTGACAACTATAAAAGTCGTGGGTATTGTAGAAAAAATAGAGTTCTAATTTTAAAACGTGATATGAAAAAATCGTTGCAAATTGCGATATATTTTGTGAAAAGTAATGTTTATTTTTCGGAAAGAATTTTCAAAATTCAACCAAAGAGATTATTCCTTAGAATAATCTCTTAGGTTGAATTTTGAAAACGGCCTGGCATATAAACATTAATCCTCTAGAATCTTAATTCTAGAGAATTAATGTTTAAATGACAGGAATAGGCAAAGCCGCGGGCAAAACCTAATTATAATTTAGGTATATGGATTGAATAATATGGATATTGTCTATCCTTCGATCGGGGATTCTTGGAAATGCTATTGTATTCTATTGTTGTCGCGATCTTCGGTGCTTGTATGGGGCTTAATGGGTTAATAGAATATGCTGTGCAAAATATAATACATACGTTGGATTCACCTGCACATAATGTTATTAATTTCAATTCATACATAATTCGTCTTTAGACATTGGATTTCTTATTCAGAATCATATTCCGCCGTGCTCTTTAAATTTTTGATCATTTCATCACTGTAAGACCGCGGAATTCCTACCATAAAACGAACAATACCATAAACCGAAGTACTTTTGGATGTTGAAAGGAAAACCTCATCATCGTTTTCTTGGGGAAATGCACCCGCGTGCGGCTGAAATATCCCCCACTGTGATACATTTTTAAGTTGGTAATAAAATACGAGAGTGCCAGCGCAATATATGGAAGTAGGTATACGGAAAATTATTGTCAAACATAATATTTAAGCTATCCATAATTCCATACTAATATTATAGATGCGAAAATGCGTCGGTCTGTCTGTTACCTTTTCACGCCCAAACCAATGAACCTTTTTTTCTGGGTAGCGAATAACAAGTAAGGAGGTAACGAATATTGGGCATTATCTAGTAGGGCGTAGGACATAAAATATCATTTCTAGGTATCTCACGATAGGATATGATTAGGATGGTGTATCAGTTACCGCTACTTACGTTTAAACCACTAAACCAAATTTAATGAAATTCTGAATAGGTGCTTTAAGTCCCAGGGAAGCATATAGGATATTATATTATTTAACCTCAGGATTTTAAATTTACCCTAAAAAGTCCAGGGTGAAACAACTCAACCTAAATAAACAAATAAAAGTGGTCTGACAGGACAAAGCAATTAACCTTACAATAAAGGCTATAATTACCCGATACGATACGATTTGAAGCGAATTTCAATGGCGCGATACAGATCGACAGCGACAGTGTGATATTATAGAGTAGACCATCTTTATATTACATTGCCCGAAAAGTGTGAAAAATCAATCTTCTTATACATATAAAAATGGATTTTCAAATGTGTTTGTCGCGCTAAAACTCGAAAACGGCTGAACGGATTGGGCTGATTTTAGTCTTAAAATATTCGTAGAAGTCCAGGGAAGATTTTATAGTGACTTGTGACACGAAGTTCACCGGGACAACTAGTCTTATATTAGAAATAGATTTTCAAATGTGTTCGTCGCGCTAAAACTCGAAAACGGCTGAACGGATTGGGCTGATTTTAGTCTTTAAATATTCGTGGAATTGAAGGGAAGGTTTTAAAGTGACACGAAGTTCACCGGGACAGCTAGTAACAGATATTTTGGGATTGTATGTGGGTTTTTACCACATTTGAATTTGTATGTGTCCCAGGTCCCTTGTGTAGAGTCAATTTTGAAAGTGGTAGTGCTGAAAGAGTCAATTTTATGAAATACTCATAGTATTAGCAGTCAAAACTCTACTTTCACAGTGTACTCTCTATACACACCCTAAAGTATAATCATTTTTTACGATACATTGTGTATAATAAGTATTTATATGACCATCTTTAAAATGTAGAGACGTCGATACGTTGGAACTTAGGAACCATTGTATGCTACTGTATACGTTTATTCTGTGAGTGGCCCACGATTATCGCAGGAGAGATCACTTCCAGATCATCTCGTATGCCAATTAGCCAATTAGAGGACAAAGACAACAGTTCACCTTTCCTTATCACCGCCCTGCAAGGCATTCAGCTGACGGACTAAAACATTACCTAATGTGCAGCTAGTTTAATGATGTTATTCTGGTGGGAAATCCATCCATGTTAAGTTTAAGTATCATGTGAGGGAGAGGGAGGATCACGAGTAGCGACGCCCGTGTCCACTTCTGTCTTCACGAGTAGGCTTCTTTTTGGAACTGACACTGACGGAGAGAGCGGCAGCGGGTCTGCTACCTCTCAAGGCTTAAAAAGAGATGGTGAGAAGGTGAAAGAACGGGAGAGGTTTCTACGTAAAAGACGTGGAAATCCAGATAGCCCTGAGAAGGACAAGGAGACGCGAAAACCTGTCTCCAAGCGAGGCAGAGGACGCCCTCCCACCACTGGCCATAACGTAGGTCTGGCCAAGGCCAAAAATGATCACAATGATCAAGTGATCAGAGCCTTGGAGGTCGAGAGCGGGATTCTGGAGTCAGCGAAAGGGGTCCCGCGGCTTCGGTCACGCCGGCTGTCGGAGTCCTCCGGTATCTCGGATTCGGCAATGATAGTAGACGAGGAAGTTACTTCAGCGCAGTTGGGCGCTGTTATTACGGAGAGCCTCGGAAACATCTCAAACGTCGTCCAAATTTCTAAGAACCTCAAGGGGTCGTCCGTGGCCGCCTTGAAAAAGGCAACCAGCGACATACAAGAGGCGTGCTTCACGCTTCTTAAGCGAACAGCGTCGGCTGAAACGAGGGCTTTAGAGGCCGCAAACGCGCGCCTCTCTAAAGAACTGGATGAGATAAAACGCGAGCTGGAGACCGTCAAGCGAAAGATGGTGGATGCTCAGCCACAGACAGCTCCCAGGGAGCTAGATATAGAGGAACTGCTGCAGCGTGCCGTACGCGAAGCGGTCTCCGTGACCAGCGCCAGATTGGACGCACGGATTGAAGGACTAGAAGCACGGCTTCTCCCGGAACCGCGCCTGCGCCCCCCTCTCGCCTCAGATAGGATTCAGGATGGTTCGACAGCTGCAGCAACACCTGCAATGTCGACACGATCGAAGAAGAATAGTACGCCAGCCCCGTCAGTCACACCACTGATGCCGCCGCCGACGAACCCAGCGCCGAAAAAACAAAAGAAGGTCCGGATGACTGCGGCTGCTAGAGAGGCGGCGAGTGCACGTATCGACGTCACCGAGTCAGAAGCAGCACCTATACCACCTCCCACTGCAGAGTGGTCAGAGGTGGTTAAAAGAAACAGGAAAAGACAGGGAAGAGAACAGGAGACAGATAAGAGAAGTTCCTTAGCACCGAAGAAACGGAGGAAGAAAAGGAAGGTTAAGAAACTGCGCGCTCCTAAGTCTGCGGCTGTGGTCGTAACCCTTCAGCCAGAGGCTGAGAAGAGCGGAGCTTCATATGAGGAAGTTCTTAGCGAGGCAAGAAAGCGCATGGATCTAAAGGCGCTTGAGATCTCGGATATGAGATTCAGGGTCGCTGTAACTGGAGCCCGAATTTTTGAGGTTTCTGGTGACGCGTACAGCGAAAAGGCTGACGCCCTGGCCGGAAAACTAAAGGAGATTTTAGGGGAAGAGAAAGTAAAAATCTCTAGACCCCAAAAGTGTGCCGAGCTACGAGTGTCAGGCCTTGATGATACAGTCACGCCTATCGAGGTTGGCGAGGCGATCGCGAGGGCTGCCAATTGTCCCGTAGAGGCAGTTAAAACAGGGGAGCTACGCAGAGACAGACGTGGTCTGGGCACGGTCTGGGTGAGATGCCCAGTAGAGGCCGCCATGATTGTCTCGAGTCCGCAATATAAGCTGTATGTGGGCTGGGTAGTAGCACAAGTAACACTGCTGCCATCGCGGCAATTGCGGTGCTACAAGTGCCAAGAGGCAGGTCATGCAAAGGCCAAGTGCACATGTGACATTGATCGCAGCGGACTCTGCTTCCGCTGCGGACAACCGGGTCACGTATCGGTAAGATGCGAGAACGCAGCCCACTGCGCTCTCTGCGAATCTAAAGGCAGACCAGCTGACCATCGCGTGGGTAGCAAGACTTGCGATAGACCGGCTTCTAAAAATAAGGCAAGCTCTGAAAAGAGCAAGACAATTCGGAAACCAGCTACGACAAATCCGGCTGCGGTCCCTGAATCAGAGCAGGCTAATTTGATGGACACCACTAATAATGGCTAAAAAATTTCTACAATGTAATCTGAATCACTGCGCCAATGCGCAGGATCTTTTCGTCCACTCAATGGCGCAGTGGTCCATAGACATTGCAGTAGTGGCTGAACCATACAGCATCCCAAATCGTACGGATTGGACAAGCGACGTAGACTCTTCCGTAGCGGTAGTCACCGGGCCTAAAATAGTGACAAACGGCTCCACCCGGAGTCGTAGGCGTCTATTTCTCGCCGAACAGACCATTGAGAGATTTCGAGGCACTTTTGACGAGACTCTCCGCTCTTATATGTGAACAGTCCCAACCGGTTGTCGTCGCCGGGGATTTTAATGCCAAGTCTGAGTTATGGGGCTCTACGGTGACGAACGCCAGAGGCCGTGTGCTCGCCGATTGGGCGAACGCAATCGGACTTGTCGTGCTCAATCGCGGCAATGTGAGCACATGCGTACGACATAATGGGGAGTCCATTGTCGATATTACTTTGGCTACGCCCAGCATAGCTCGCCGGGTAAACAGATGGCACGTCATTGAAAACGCGGAGACATTGTCGGACCACCGGTATATAAGGTTTAACATCGACAACGCCTCAGATAGAAGAGGTCGCCAATCTTTGCATCAGGGCGGCCCCCGGTGGTCCTTGCAACGTCTTGATAAAGACGTCCTGAAGGAAGCCGCCATCGTGCAGTCTTGGGTGCCCATGCCTCCAGATATGGATGCGGAAGCGGCTGCGCGGTGGCTGACTGAAGCAATGACGCAAATCTGCGATGCAGCTATGCCCCGAGCCAGACCGACACAACGTCGACGCAACGCGTACTGGTGGCGACCGGAGATACAGCAACTCCGTGCTGAATGCGTGGCGGCACACCGTCGCTTTACCCGGCTACGAAGACGGAGGAACCGGAATGCTGAAGCGGAGGAGGCTGCCTACGAGTCCTACAGGACGCTTCGTTCTACCCTTAAAAGTAGTATCCGGCGAGCCAAAAACGAAGCCTGGACAGAGTGGCTGGAGACTCTCGACCAGGATCCGTGGGGTCGTCCCTATAAATATATGAGGCAAAAGCTTCGTCCGGCCGCCCCACCTCTCACCGAGAGCCTGGATCCACAGCTAAGGGAGGCTGTCCTCTCCGCCCTTTTCCCTCCTAGGGCTGACTGGACTCCGCCGACGATGGTGCCACCAAATGATTCCGACGATGAGACAGACGGAGAAATTCCGCCCATAACATCGGCGGAACTTGCAGCTGCAGCAGCAAAGATGCGACAGAAGAACGCAGCCCCGGGCCTAGATGGCATACCGAGCCGCGTGTGGGTGCTCGCCTTGGAAGAGATGGGGGAGCGGGTACTCACCGTACTCAATATCTGTATGTCGCAATGCCGATTTCCGAGTTGCTGGAAGCGCGGCAAGCTGGTCCTGCTCCGTAAAAAGGGCAGACCAGAGACTCAGCCTTCGGCGTATCGCCCGATCGTGCTGCTCGATGAGGTGTGCAAAATACTCGAGAGAGTGCTTGTTGCGCGCCTCACCGAGCACCTTCATCGTGCTGGCCCGAACCTCAACGCCAATCAGTTTGGCTTTCGGATGGGACGATCCACCATCGGGGCGGTAGATCAATTGCGGACTATCGTAAGGGAAGGAACCGCCCGGGGTGAGGTAGTTTTGGCAATATCCCTGGATATTTCTAATGCCTTCAACTTCTTGCCCTGGGCAACGATAAAGGAAGGGCTCCGGTACCATAAGGTGCCCAGGTACCTGAGAAAGATTCTTGGGAATTACCTTTCGGTGCGATACATAGAGTACCCAACAAAAGAAGGCTGGAAAAGAATGGCAGTTGTGTGTGGTGTTCCACAGGGGTCTGCCTTAGGCCCTCACCTGTGGAACATCGGATACGACTGGGTGTTACGAGTTGCCAACCTGCAAGGAGTAGTGGTGCTGTGTTATGCCGATGACACACTAGTTATTTGTCGCGGGAAAACTTATCGCGAAGTCATAATTCTTGCGACAGCTGCGGTTGCCGAGGTGGTGCGCCGCATCCGCGCTCTTGGCCTGGAGGTTGCATTGGAGAAATCCGAGGCGATCTGTTTTCATGGCCCACGAAACGCGCCACCGACGGGAGCTGCCGTTATGGTAGGCGGTACAAGGATTGAGGTCAGTCAGTCCATGACCTACCTGGGTCTAGTGCTGGATAGCCGGTGGACTTTTAAAGAGCACTTCCGCCGTTTAACGGCAAAAGTCTCCAAGGCCGCCGGCGGTCTGGCGGGTCTTCTCCCGAATCTGGGGGGACCCAGTTTGGGTTGTCGGCGACTGTACATGGGAGTAATCCGCTCCATGTGTATGTACGGTGCGCCGATATGGGCCGAGAGACTGACGATCAGGACGAGGAATATCCTAACTGGGTTGCAACGGACGATGGCTATAAGGGCGATAAGGGGATACCGCACCATTTCGAAAAATGCCGCGTGTGTTCTTGCCGGCAGTGTCCCGTGGGACATTGAAGCCGAGTCACTGGCCGAGGTATTTTGGCTGTGCCAGGAGGAGCGTGGGGAAGGACGGATCCCATCGCCAGACCAGATACGGCGATGGAGAACAGCAGCACGGGACCGGGATTTAGACCTTTGGCTCGGTCGTCTAAACGAGTCCCTAGTCAGCGTCGAACTGCTGAACGCAATGCGTCCCGTATTGAGGGAATGGGTGGACAGACGCAGCGGTGCGTTGTCGTACCGTCTCACACAGGTACTGACCGGGCATGGCTGCTTCGGTCAGTATCTGTGCGACATGGCCAGACGCGAGCAAAACACTGCTTGCCATCACTGCAGTGACGACCGGGATACGGCACAGCACACGTTGCTCGTCTGTCCCGCTTGGTGTAGACAAAGAGCGGCCCTACAGGCCACTATTGGACTCGACATCTCGCTGCCGGCCATCGTTCGTGCGATGCTGGACAGCCAACACTGTTGGAGCGCAGTCGAGACATTCGCCGAAGAAGTAATGTCGTCGAAGGAGGAGGCGGAGCGTAGGCGAGAGGCGGTGACGCTCGATCCTCGGAGAAGGCCGAGGCGGAGACCAAGGGCCAGACATGGGCACGACATCCCGCCTTAGCAGGGAGCTCGGGGCGTCGGTATGGGGCTGCCGTCGCCCATGACAACGAGTCCCGGGTAGGCCACGATGCGCTAGGTGTTCCAGCGCATCGTCGCGGAGTAATGTGGACTGTGGTCCACGAGTGAGCCTGAAGAGGCAGAGGTGGTGGGGCTGCGGTCGTGTATCACGCGTTTCCCGTAGTCCCACCTTCAGGAGCAGGAACACCGTTGGGGTTTTAGTGGGTAGTCCCGGGTGCGTCCTCCGCCCCGAGGAGTCCCACATACCCCGGTGGTCCTCCCCAGACCCCGGGGATGCGTAAACGCATTCCCCCAACGCAAAAAAAAAAAAAAAAAAAAAAAAAAAAAAAAAAAAAAAAAAAAAAAAAAAAAAAAAAAAAAAAAAAAAAAAGTTTAAGTATCATACAGTGGAGCAACTAAGCTGTGACATTGCAATCAACTTGATCATCCCTAAATGTGAAAACGTGTAAATGGTGTCTAGATTTTATATAGCCTTCTATACATTTTATAAACACTGTATGTTAGAATAGAATAGAATAGAAATCTTTTATTTGCTAAAATAAGGTACAATATTATGATGATGATTTTAAATAAAAATAAAATCACAAGACATGCAAAGTTTTGGCTAAACAATAGTAATAAAAATACATTATTCTCTTTTTTTATGTTGAAAACTTACAGCATTTTAAAACAACGTATATATATAATATCATACATGATATTACACGGCGTTATATGTAATATCATACATGATATTACACGGCGATAAGCCAATTGTAACTTACAGCCAATCATGCCTTATGCAGAAATCTTCATAGATTTCAAGAATTAGCAGTTGAGAAGGTTTTGTTGAACCCAGACTACGATGAACAGACGGTAAGACCAAAATTGTTTGCAATCTTGTTTTCAAATGCATATTATTAAGCAGAACTCAAAAATAACCTAGACGTTGTAAGGAACTCCATGAAAGCAGGCTAAGTTTATTTATGTGTGTAAGTCATTAATAATAGGTACGATTCACAGCCAATTAATTGACTACACCCAACCGTAGAAGGCAATTTTCAGTACAAACTACCGAGATCGTGCAAAAAAGATTTACCTTCCATGAAACAGCAGGAAATGAGTAATTAAATCTCGATCCATGGAACTAGTGGTTGCCACAGAAGGATAAATCCCGCGTTAACGAAGGGGACATAATCCCGGGGCAAAGGGGGCAAAGCCTAGCCGGGGCAAACGCGAGCCGGGGCCAGGCCGGACAAATTAACAAGCTTTGTCGAACGCGAATATAATTAGCTACATTTTGTTTAAGGACTTCATTATATTTAATTGCCTTTGGTTTTCCGGTTTTCTGTGATTGCAAAGTTTTCGAGTAGAGCTTGCGGTTTAAGTTATGTATTGACATTAATCACACTTCATTAAATGAAAAGAAAGTGTAGTTTTAGTAAAAGTATCGTAAAGTAAAGTAAAGTATAAGTAGTATAGAAAAGAAAGTGTAGTTTTAGTAAAGTTTTACTATAAGTAAATACGGACATTTTGGCCATATTGACTGTTTAAATAATATGTAAGAGTATAAGTAATATAGATGACAGAGTTTAGACTTTTCAAGGTAGACAAAAATTGAACACTTGACGACTGCGTTGATCAGAGATTCAGACAGTAAATGAACTTCTATGAAATAAATCTCTGAGTATGGTAATTGTTTTTGCCTAAGCGCCAATACTGAAACAGTAGATCGTATTCCCAAATATCCGTTAACTTTATCAATCAAATCCGTTTACTTTATATAAATGAACCGAAACATGTACGTAGATTTTGTAGAAGTACGAAATGGTAATGTGTAATTTATAGCGTTTAAATGTAAAATCAAGTCATTGATTTTTTATAGCCTCAAAGGCGCGATATTGCTCCAAAATTCATGTAGCTAAAGCGATAAAAATTTAAAAGATAATAAAACAAAAACCGTAACGTTACATAAGCAAGAAATATATAACAGTGGTAAAGCGTTTAATTGATGTAATATGTTAATTCGAATACTTTTAACACGCAATAAAATAAATCAAAGTCTCATCGAAACATAATAAAGAGACTGTACTCGTATGTCGGTGATTATAAGTTCAATTGTAGCGGATTGTCGCATTCATACATAGTGACTGCACAATTGCACATGCAGAATGTAGAAGCCTTCTGGTTTTCAAGTTTAAACGGTACAATATTATAAGTTGTGAGTTATGACTATTTATTTTTTTTTATATGAGAAAGAAAACACAGGTTTTACCTAATAGGAGACCACTAGCCACTTATCAACCTAAACAGTGAGGTTACTGATTAAATTTTTTTCATTTTTCACAAGCTGACTCGAAAGAACGATGTTTTGGTATGAGTGGTTTCTGGTGTGAAAAATAGCTGATGTTTTGCGGAGTTCTCTGATCTACCCAAAGTCCAAAGAGCAAACAATTTTCGATTGGACGTTTACGAATTGACAGAAGACAAGCAGACATTGTATAAATAAGGTATAATAGTATGTTTTTTTTTATTAAATAAGGGAGCAAGAACCGTCGCCCATGGACACTCGCAACATCAGTAGAGTTTCAGGTGCCTTTTCGGCCTTTTATTATACTGTCCAAGTGTTTTTGCTTCAGCGCAACATAGCGATGTGGTTTTACTATCTGATTGATACATAGACAGTTAAGACTCAATCAAACATTCCGTTTCGTCGGATAAATTATCGGATGCGTCGTCTCGGAGCCACTGTCGCCTGTCACATGCTAAGTAGCTAGCGGCAGCGAGCGTCAAGCCATCGAAATACAATACAGTGTCAATGTGTAGCTTTAAACAAAGTCGTTTTTTGTATGTCCTTATGTATGTAATAATTTTTAAAGCTACCGAACGGATTTATGCAGTTTTCTTTAATAATAGAGTGATTCTACTTTAAAAATATAGGCTAATTTTAATGTAACAAAGAAAGATAAGACGGAGCTTAATGAATACGCGAACAAAGCCAAGATCAGCTAGAGCGATATTTTTGTATATTAGACAACTCAAATATAGCTCCTGTTACTGTTACTGTAAAATTAGCTAGGGCAAAGAATATCATGTGAACGAGTAAGACAATCAGCTAAAAGTACGCATTTATGCAAAATTATAATTTGAGTAATCCGAGTATGGCAACCAACTAAAAGTACTAGGTAAACCTTGGTGTGCACTGTGCATTTTGTGGAACATTTTTATGGCTCATTACTCTTCTATACTCTATAGTGTAATATTTCGAAGCGTCAACTATTTGAATACTCGTCCAACCAATGTACTCGTATTGAAAGCGGCTGTCTTCATATAAATTCACTGATTAGTTGAGATATTACTAGTGAACTAAGGTTCAATTTTTACTGAACACCAAACTGTTACCAATATATTGTATTCTGTGACCACACTTGCAACTTGCACTTGCACTTAAACTACCTTTCGCCTCTTTACTGAAGATCTAATTATTTTTATGATATTTCATTAAAACCCAGTGTAGTTTTGGAACGGAGTTCCTTTTTGCGCGTTGCGAAAGGCGGCTAGGCCGAAAATTGTAACGATACTTTTTTTAGCACCTGCATGTTAGGGGCAGAAGGCGTTGCGCGTTGATAGTATTCCTGTGCGTCAACTAGATGGCGTTTTTTTGAGAATAAACAGCGATGTGTTGTTAGTATTCCTGGGCGTCAATAGATGGCGTTTTTTAAATAACTTTTTTTTTTTAGTATATTAAGTAAGTACAGATTTTTTTAACACAAATAACTCCGTTCCATTCTGTTCAACGGCGTTGTTGATTGGTTAATACTTTGTGCCAGAAAGAAAAGCGCTAGTGAATATAGTCAAGCTCAGTTAAAAAACCTCAGAAAACGGGCAATAGTAAATTGCTTTAAAGGTTCTAGCGCCAGTCGTTACGAAGCGACAAGTCGGTAATATATCGGCACATATAGGCTTATATCCGCCGCTGTCGGCAGCATACAAATGAGCACGTGATAGAATTAGTAGTTATGACTAAGGTCCAGTTGCCCCAATCTGAGTTGGAGTTAAACCTGGGTTAAATACACTAGCGCCAATTCCAGTTATAGTTAACCCTGAGCTAAATATTATAATATTATCCTCATCCATGCGCAGTCGAAGACTCAAATATGGGAGGAGAACATTTTGGAGGGTGTCACGAATATGCATAATAATTACTCCTGTTTCGAATTAAAGACTTCAGTGCAAATTATTATTCAAGTTAAACCTGGTAATCATAATATTTTCTTCTTTTTAGGCGTAATCAAAGCCTTAGAAAGTGAGTTTTAAGAGAAAAGAAATGTCAAGAGTAGTACTAACGCGGCAAGGCACAACTCCTATCTCTAAATAGAATAATTACATAGTACCTAATCACAACTAATTAGTAATAACTAATAACCTTTGGGGGGCTGAGGTCATAAAGTAACCTGTGACCCAAACAGAGCTAGCTCTCGCTTGTATTTACGAAACAGACAACTAACCAGTGGTTAACTTTAACCGCCCAATCGTGAAAGTGGGCCTACATGTGTTTCTTATTCTATAACCCCATAACCGACTGTCGTGATTGGTTTCTAAGAAACTACTCGCTGGTTTTTAATAAACGATGACTAAGAACTAAGAAGAGAGTTCCCTTGTTTTTATTTCATCAATGCTATTAATCTGTGCTATCATGTGCCAGTGTTATGACTGGTGAGAGGAATGCTAAAAAAGTATAAATAACTTACAAGTTACAACCGTCTAAAATAAAGTTTTAAAAAGTTTACTTTTACTGCGGCCTCTCGATATTATGATATTATTATGATGGACCAATACTAACGATCACGTGTAGACAGCAATATTAATACCCATGATCTTCTTATCTTATTATCTTATATATAAAAACGGATTTTCAAATGTGTTAGTCGCGCTAAAACTCGAAAACGGCTGAACGGATTGGGCTGATTTTAGTCTTAAAATATTCGTACAAGTCCAGGGAAGGTTTTAAAGTGACCTGTGACACGAAGTTCACCGGGACAGCTAATCTTATATATAAAAATGGATTTTCAAATGTGTTAGTCGCGCTAAAACACGAAAACGGCTGAACGGATTCGGCTGATATTAGTCTTAAAATGTTCGTAGAAGTTCAGGGAAGGTTTAAGGCCTCGGTCTCGAATTTTGCGGGAAGCGGGGCGGCGGCGGCGGCGGCGCGGGAGAGGGGCGGGCAACGCATACCTGTTCTCGAAACCAGCGGGCAGATCGCGCGGCACTGTAGCGGTGTAGTGTTGTGTTTGTGGTTGTGTTGTCGACATTCGCTAACGAAATGTCTGAAAATCGGCGACAACATCTTTTTGATTCAAATGTATTCCTAATGCTCGATTTATTGTGGGCAAAAGAAGAAGTGGATCCCTACTATAGGGCAAGAAAAATAAATGGCGAGTTTTATCGAAATTATGAAGAACAGAGACAAAATCCCGATAAATTCTACGACTACACCAGAATGAGTGTAGAAACTTTTGACTATATTCTAGAAACTATCAAGAGTGATTTAGAGTCTGGAATTAATCCAAAAAGTTTTAGAGGTATATCTCCAGCAGAAAAATTATACATAACGCTTGGGTAAGTAAAACAACGAAATTGTAATTTGTAATTGTATTTATTGATTGTTTCAAAAAGGAAGTGTTGTACCTACTAATTTAGTAAATAGTTTGGCATCGGTATTAAGTTCCCAGATACAATAATTTTAATTAAATACCTACTACACACTAATCAGCCTTAATTATTTATCTTTGACGAAAAATATAATATAAAAACGTTTCGTATGAAATAAGTAACATAACAGTTTGTCATTTATTTTTAAAATCACAGTTTTCGTTTGTACGACGATTAATTATTTCTACAATCACAGTTTTCTCACTCATTTACAGTATTTTTATTACAAGGTCGATATACTTAGTGGTCAGTATAATAATTCCACGCTTATTCTAATCTTGAAACTAAATCTCCTTTCTAAAATTAAAGTTCTCATTTGTACGACGATTAGTTAAGGGCCCGGGTTACCCTCGAAATTTTCATACATTCTTAATACCAAAATCTCATGCGAAAATATTTAACATGTTTGAGTTATTTTTCAGCTTAAGATAGTAATTACCAAGGGTCCTGAACAAATTTTTTTTACAAAATATTTAAATACTAAAAAAAAAATTTTTGTGTTTAAATATTTTTTAGTAAATTTACTACTAAATATTTAAACACCAAAAAATAGACGAAAACACTAAAAAATATATAAATAAATAGTAAATTTACTACAAAATATTTAAACTTTAAAAAATATTTTTTATTATTTAAATATTTTGTAGTAACTTTACTATTTATTTATATATTTTTTAGTGTTTTTGTCTATTTTTTGGTGTTTAAATATTTAGTAGTAAATTTACTACTAAATATTTAAACACCAAAAAATAGACGAAAACACTAAAAAATATATAAATAAATAGTAAATTTACTACAAAATATTTAAACTTTAAAAAATATTTTTTATTATTTAAATATTTTGTAGTAACTTTACTATTTATTTATATATTTTTTAGTGTTTTTGTCTATTTTTTGGTGTTTAAATATTTAGTAGTAAATTTACTACTAAATATTTAAACACCAAAAAATAGACGAAAACACTAAAAAAAATATAAATAAATAGTAAATTTACTACAAAATATTTAAACTTTAAAAAATATTTTTTATTATTTAAATATTTTGTAGTAACTTTACTATTTATTTATATATTTTTTAGTGTTTTTGTCTATTTTTTGGTGTTTAAATATTTAGTAGTAAATTTACTAAAAAATATTTAAACACAAAAAAATTTTTTTTAGTATTTAAATATTTTGTAAAAAATATTTAATCAGGACCGTAGGTAATTACTATCTTAAGCTGAAAAATAACTCAAACATTTTAAATATTTTCGCATGAGAAAATGATTTTGGTATTAAGAATGTATGAAAATTTCGAGGGTAACCCGGACCCTTAACTATTTAAATCACAGTTTTGTTATTTATTGACAGTATTTTCATTATAAGATTGATATAACTCTATTGTTGAGTACTATACCCATACATATATGATTCATTAGAAGGGTACGTGCTTTCATTTACACTTAACTCATCTAGAAGAGCTTGATTAATTTTTTGTCTTACTCTAAACTTTTGAACGGGCGTGAATTTTTCCATTTGTGGAAGTAAACTCATAAAAAAGTAGTAGTCATCAGACTTATTCTCATTTCTGGAAGCCTCGTTTCTACTTTGATTTGATAAATCATTTTCCAGCAGTCTTATCCTTTTCCTTTCCAATTCTAAAAATTCAGTTCTTATGTCATTCGCTGTTCTCTTTTTTCTTGATCGTTGTGACGCAGAAGCTTCTCTTGGAGGCGTAGAAATTTCTTGCGATGATGTAGAAGCTTCTTGAGAAGAAACAGGAGCCTCTTGTGAGGATGTAGAAGGTTGTTGTGGATAAATAGAAGATTCTTCATTATGACCGGTTGTATCTTCTTGAGATTTTTCTCCAGATATGTCTTCTATCTCAAAAGAATCATTACTCATCTGATTACTTACTTCAGTACTGCTTAAATTACCCTCAGTAACATTTGGTACAACTTCATCTTGCAAAAACCTCAATTGAGAAAAATATTGCCAATTTGAGGGTTGATTAACATTTCCGGCATCTCCTGATCTAGGGGCAGGATTTTTTTTTAATTCCTTTCTATAGTGATCTTTTAAATTTTTCCATTTCTTCTTTAAATCGGTCACTGAAACAAAGAACGAACAGACTATTTATTACATACATAACTTTAACATATACATGCTTTAATTTTCAGGTTTTTGGCGAGTGGGCAGCCTTTCAAAAGACTGTCGTTGTCATTCAGAATGGGAAAAACAACGGTGGCCAACATAGTTTATGGCACTTGTAAAGCTATATGGAAAAATTTGGTACATTTACATATGCCAAAACCGACAGAAGAATTATTGAAAAATATAACGGAAAAATACTATGAAAAATGGCAATTTCCTAATTGCGTTGGTGCTATTGATGGCAAGCACTGTCGAATAAAAAATCCTAAGTTCGCTGGATCATCGCATTATAATTATAAACATTTCTTTTCGATGCACTTGCAAGCGGTCGCGGATGCTGACAAAAGATTCATTTGTATAGAAGTTGGAGGAAGAGGGAAACAAAGCGATGCAGGGACATTCCATTACTCTAATTTGAACCGTTTACTTCAGAGTAATAACTACAATATACCAGGACCACAATATCTACCCTCATCAGATATCGTTCTACCAATGGTTTTTATTGGAGATGAAGGATATCCACTCAAAACATATTTGATGCGACCTTATCCACAAAGCGTACTTAATGCACAAAATGAGTTATTTAATAAGCGATTATCGCGGGCTCGAAAGACTATTGAGTGTGCTTTCGGAATTTTAAGATCCAAGTGGCATATTTTCAGATCGCCCATAGAGACAAACAAATGTCATGCAAGATTACTCATCAAAACTTGCTGTTTGTTGCATAATATTATCCGAGATAAGGATGGTGATAATGACATTGCCTATATTACTGTCAATACGAATCAACAAACATTACAAACACGATTACAAACCAACGCCCGGACGTCTTATCAAGCACAATATATACGTGAAAAATTCAAAGAATATTTTGTAAATAATCCCATTAGCTACTAATTAATTTGTAAACCATAATAAACATTGTATATAACATAATAAATATTTTTTATATTCACCTACCTTCAATATTCAGTTCGTTTTTTATTTCTTCCCATAATTGATTAATTATTCTTCTATTTTTATGGTTCACATCTTTGCTGTTCCATATGGGTCTCCTCTCAAAGATTGCCGAAATAATTTGCTCTTGCACGTCCGAGGACATTTTGAAACGTCACAAAAAAAAGTACAACACTATACTACAATGCAGACGCGCAACGCGGGACGGTCACCGCTCGACTGGAGGGCACCGCTCGTCGCCCGCCCCCGCGCCGCTCCCGCGCCGCTGTTTTCGAGACCCGGTCCATTTGACGATACGCATAAGATCCTGCCGCTCCCGCGCCGCCGCCGCCGCCGCCCCGCTTCCCGCAAAATTCGAGACCGAGGCCTTAAAGTGACACGAAGTTCACCGGGACAGCTATATATTATAAATATGGATTTTCAAATGTGTTAGTCGCGCTAAAACTCGAAAACGACTGAACGGATTGGGCTGATTTTAGTCTTAAAATATTCGTTAAAGTCCAGGGAAGGTTGTAAAGTGACACGAAGTTCACCGGGACAGCTAGTTTCCCATAATAGTCATCTATTTTAAATGGTTTAGACGGCTTTACAATCATGGTGGCAATTATGTGGCAACGTGGAGAGAAGCCCTATTCTTCTTAAATAGTAAATACAAAGTTTATTAATAGTTCATGTACAGGGACAGCTATTGTAATGTCTAAAACATTCAACCTCAAATAATAGACATAAAACATGGCCCCTACCTTGTAAAGGAAGTGACGTCCATTCAACAAGTTTAAAAATTGTATTTTAAAGCGTTTTTCAATATTAATATATTCAAAACACGACCGCGACAACGGCGCCAGAATACCTCATTAGAAGTAGTGAAGTACTTTCGACGTTTCATTTTGATTGCATTTCGTGGACATTTTAAAATTATCTTTATTGTTCTCTTGTTATATTATAGGTGTTTAAGTTTATGTTACTGCTTCTTCGTATTAATTTATCTATCTTAAGAATGTGTAAAGTTTTTAAATTGACTGCTAACGTAGTGAACAACACAAGTTACAAATTAGTTTTGAAGTTTCAAATTTCGCGCATCTAACTTCGCAAACGAGAACTCTTAAAGTGGTGTATTAGGTATTCATTTTATCACCCTTAGCTTTTGTAACTGATGCATAATGTAGAGAATACGTAGGTAACCTTGTTTATAACAGTATACTGTATTAATCCTTCGATCGCGGATTCTTGGAAATGCTATTGTATTCTATTGTTGTAGCGATCACCGGTGCTCTTATGGGGCTTGAAGGATTAAATATTAATAGTAGTAGGTTTACAGCATCTTATACTTATCTCAATTCTCAACTCATTTCGCTACCAAAACTCGAATGAAACATTCAGTTAGACGTATAAATTAATCAGCAAGCACCGAAACTGTACAGTGTTGCCGTGCGAGAATTTACTCGAGAACGGCTTCTGTACTGGGTGTGGTCGAAATAAAACACTTCGTCGCTATGTACTATTAGCGGGGGTCGAGGTGAACGCGATTCCGGCCAGCCTTCCTTCTATATGATGAGGATCCCAACCCAACTATTTCCCCAGTTCTATTATTCGATGTTGGCGGTAGGCTGGCGCGGAGCGGACTGAGCGGTCTGCCGGCGGCCGGCCCGACCCTATATTTTTACCTGGCCGGCTGCCTGGCCAGCGATCCCGCCATTCCCCCGGCCCCTGCTAAACTTTATTTATTTCTCAAAGCTATTTTTCACTATTTTAAAACACATAATAAATATTTCTATTGTAAATAAACTACGCATCTGCTAGCTTTCTTAAATATTGCCGAACGCCTATTTCTAAATATCCTTTGTTTATTGTTTTTACAAAGACAATGCTTTATTACTTTTAAGATCTTTACGGAACACAATAATAACGTATTTAAACTAACGAAAATACAGTCAAAGGGACCGAACATGTGGCGATTTCAAAATAAGCCATTTTACTATTGAAATTAAATAAATTTACAAATGAAATCATACAAAACTTAACTATTAAAATGCGACTATTAACTATTGACTATATTTGGGAATAAAACACACGCTATCAGATGATTTATTTGAAAATTACTGTCTCTATCTGACTTTTACACGAACTATTACTATTTAATATTTTAGACCTATCGCTATTACAAATAAACTAAACTATAAAATACTATCTATATGCTCACTATAACCTATCTAAATATATTTATTGTCTCGTACACAAATTCACTAAACTATAAACGTTCTTGCACTAAACTATAACCTATCTATTTTGCGTCGTCTCGTACATTTCTCCCGCCGTGCAGCGACGTAACCTCGACGCTGCAGATCCGATGTCCTGGGAGAGACGACGCACTATGTCGACAGGATCACCAGCCGCTTCGTCGGTCGCCGAAGTACTCCTCCTTTGGTCCTCACGTCCACCACTCGAACCGCGCCATCTTGTCCCGGGTATGTGGCGATGACTATGCCCCGGGGCCAGGTGTTCCTCGGGAGGTTGCTGTCCACTATAAGCACGACGTCGCCCTCCTTGATGTTCCTTCCGCTCCCGCGAGGCTCCCGCCGGTGTTGGAGTTCCGGCAGGTACTCTCGGACCCAGCGCGCCCAGAACATGTCTGCCAGGCGCTGCGAGGCCCGCCAGTTGGAGCGGGTGATGAGGTCGGCGTCGTCGAACTTGCCGGGCGTTGGTACCCGCGCTGACCCGCCCAGGAGGAAGTGGTTGGGCGTGAGGGCTTCGTCGTCTTCGGGCTGGACCGATACGTGTGTGAGGGGGCGGCTGTTCACTGTGTATTCCGCCTCCACGAGCAGGGTGCTGAGGACCTCTTCGGACGGATGACGCTCGTGCAGCACGTTGGAGAGCGCTATCTTCACGGACTTCACGAGGCGCTCCCACGCTCCTCCCATGAACGGAGCGCCGGGAGGGATGAATTTCCACTTGATGGCCCGAACGTTGGCCTCCTGGCTCATCGCCTCTATGGCGGCGCGTCGTAACTCTGCGTCCGCCCCGTGAAAGTTGGTGCCGTTGTCTGAGAATATTACGGTCGGACACCCGCGGCGAGCGATGAGCCTTCGGAGGGCCAGTATCGCAGAGTCGGTCGACAGGGACGCTGCCAGCTCTAGGTGCACGGCCCTTGTAGTAAGGCACGTGAACAGGGCGACGTACCTCTTGTGATGCTGCTTCCCCACTGTGACGCTGACTGGGCCGAAGTAGTCCACGCCGGTGTTTGTGAACGGCCTCTGGTGATGGGCCAGTCGGGAGGAAGGATGGTCTCCCGTGGCCGGCGATGGAGGGGCCTCCCGCCGGATTCGGCAGGGCAGGCAGCCCTTAACGATGGAGCGCACAGTGGGGCGCAGCCGGAGCACCCAGTAGTGCTGTCGGCACTCGTTCACGGTGGTCTCGACTCCGGTGTGCTGCAGGCGGCGATGCGTGTGTTCGATCCAGAGCCGCACCGCCGGGTGGTCGCCGTCTATTATCGCTGGGGACTTCTGATCTTCCGTTACCCCGTCGACCGCGTTGATTCGGCTTTTTATGCGTAGGATGCCGTCTTCCACTCGAACGGACAGTTGTCGAAAACGGCTATCGTTCGGCACGGGCTTCCCACTATTTAACATTCTGATTTCTTCTTTGAATGTTTCTTGCTGGATTGAGCGAACTATTAATTTCTCGGCCTGCCAGATTAAGTCGGCCTCTATTGGGACGAATCTTCGTTTTTTCGTCTCGATCTGTTTTTCCTGTTTTGGCGCCGTTTTCTTTCGTTCCCTCCAGTCGGGATCGCTATCATTTTTCTTCTTGCCTCTTCTGTAATTCACTATCTCCCTTTTCGGCTTAAATTTTTCCACGAACTGTAGTACCCGAGCCGTGGCACGGAGGTACTTCTCCCAACTGGAGAAACGTGTGGCGTCCGGTATTACTTGCTCGATCGACGGTGGCTTCGATATAATGTGGTGACTCCTTTTTTCGCCCGTTTTCTTCTCTTCTATGATTCGCTCCGCCGGCCATGTAGAGCTGTTTTCGTACAGGAATTCTGGACCTCTGTACCACCGATGTTCCGTACCGAAGTCAAGCGGGGCGCTCCTCGTCGCGTCGTCGGCTATTAGGGCCGCCATAAGTTCCGTGTACTTCTTTTGCAGTTCCGGATCCTTGTCGATGCGCTTTTCCGTGTTGTGCAGCCTTCTCAGCGCGTTGTCGTAATTGTTCGGCATCACGCAGTCCTCTGTCTTCCAGAGCATCCCTGTTTCGAACCGGCCCCCGTCCTTTTGCGTGCTTCTATTTAGGATGTCGAGGGCTCTTCGCTCTGGATCGGACTGCGGCTTCTTCTCTTCTATTCCCGTTAACTCGATGGAGAAGTGGTGCCTTAGCATGTCGTCCATTCTGTCGTCCACCAGGTTATTTACGAAGTGTACCTGGTGTCCGAGGGTGCGCGAGTCGGTGCCGTGCAGGACCCAGCCCAGTGGCGTCTTTGATGCCGCGGGTTGGCGGCGTTCTCCTCTTCTAACTTCGGACGCCACTAGGAGGTGCCAGTTGTCCTGGCCTATGAGGACGGTCGGCTGCATCTCTTTGTAGGTGAAGTGCTGTCCCAGATCTCTGAGGTGGTCACAGGCCCACACCGTTTCTTGCCGGACGACCTGCGGTGATAGTTTCAGGTCGTCGAAGGTTCGGGCCTCTATGTCGTGGGCCTCTCCGCTGCCCCTTAGCTGGATGGTAACCCGACGAGACGACTCGGACTTGAGGTTGTCCGGCGCCAGTGTCTCTATCTCAAGGGGATCGATGTGTCCCTTGGCGCCGATCTTTCTCGCTACGTCGGAGTCCAGCAGGGTGACCGTTGACCCGTCGTCCAGGAGGGCGAAGGTGTCGGCGGAGCTCTTTGACCCGGTGACCCGAACTGGTACTATCTTCAGGTAGGTGTGGGCTCTTCTATGTTCGTGCGTTGATGTGACCTGTTCCTTTTCGCCTTCCTTTGGCTTGTTGAAGTGCAGCAGTGGGTGATGGCTCCTGGCGCACCCATCTATTTTACAAGTCCGGAAATCGCACCTATGAGACATCGCTTTATAGCGGAGGCATCTGAAGCAAAGTCTGTTTTTCTTTGCTATAGCCCATCTATCTTCCGTCGACGCTTGCTGCATTTTGTCGCACTTGACCGGGGGATGACCTATTTGTTCGCAGAGGAGACACGGCCTTTCTTCTGTTTTCTTCTCGCCTTCTGTTCGTGCGTGGTGCGCACGCTGTCTTCTATAAGGCGGCGTCGTGTTGTCCTCTGCTATCGGTTCCGGAGCTGCATATCGTGCGCATCTTCTTGCTTCTTTTTCTATAAACTCGCAGAATTGTAGCAGCTCCGGTCCGTTTTTCTTCCCGGTCTCTATTGTCTCGACGTAGTCGAACCAGTGATACTTTATGGTCGACGGAAGCTTCTCGACTATGTTTTTGATTATTTCTGGACTGTATAAGTATCTGTCCTTTCCCAGGAGCCGAAGTGTGGCGACGCTGTTCGCTATTTTGTTAGCGAACAGGCAAATGTCCCTCGGGGCGTCGCTTGTCCTGGGCAGGTTGCGCAGCTTGTCTAGCTCGGCGATCGCTATGGTGTCCGGTCGGCCGAATCGATCTTCCAGGGTCTTCATAATGACGTCTGACGGAGCGTTCGCTATTAGGAGGCTGGTTACGGCCTCCTTTGCCTTTCCTTTTAGGGCTCTTCGTAGCCTTGCTGAGTTTTCGGCCGTGGTCAGGTGGCGCTCCGTCTCCATGTAGGCCGACCGAAAGGCGAGCCATTCACTGTAGGCCCCGTTGAAGAAGGGCAGCTCTCCCAGGTATTTCGAGCTTCTATTCGCCGCGGCGCTGTTTACGGCCGCGGTGATAGCTGAGGTGAGCTGCGCCAACTCGCTATTCATTGGCTGCGAGGCTGCGTGCGATGCTATTTGCCCCGACGTCGGTGGTGCCGCTGTCTTCGATGCTTCGACGCGGGGCAGCGGGGAATCTTTCGGCGGTTTGGGGCCCGCCGATGACGAGCACGGAACTATATTCCCCGACGGTTGCTCGACGATCTCTATATTTTCCTCAGGTGCTGTGTTACGTGGTGGCGGCGGCGGGGCTTGCGAAACTATGAGTGCTCCCGCCGGTAACGAAGGCGGCAGAAGAGGCTGGTTATCTATATGGCCCTCTTCCGCACGCTGATTTTCCAACCACGACGTCACTCTCTCCTGTGCACCCTCGGATTCGTTGTCTGTGTCCTCGTCCGATTCCGCTTCGAGAACCCTCATCCGGGCGATGGCGAGCTCCAGTTTGCGCTTCGCTATTTCTTCGGCGGCGCGGGCGAGTTTCTTCGCCTTTTCCGCCTTACTTGAGGCACTCCTGGACTTCGCTCTCATCGGCGCGGCTTGTACGGTAGCCGACACCGACGGAGACTTCGGCGGGTCTTCTTGTCGTAGCGGAAGCGACGGGTGGGACGTAGGTGCTTCTCGAACTGTGAGATCCGCTTCTTCCTCGATGGTTGGTCGGTCCTCTTCACGGGGTGCCGACGCAGCTATTCCGCTCTGCGATCGTGTGACGGGCATGGCGACGAAGTGTTGACTATGTTCAACTATCCGGCTCGAACGTGACCAAAATGTACAGTGTTGCCGTGCGAGAATTTACTCGAGAACGGCTTCTGTACTGGGTGTGGTCGAAATAAAACACTTCGTCGCTATGTACTATTAGCGGGGGTCGAGGTGAACGCGATTCCGGCCAGCCTTCCTTCTATATGATGAGGATCCCAACCCAACTATTTCCCCAGTTCTATTATTCGATGTTGGCGGTAGGCTGGCGCGGAGCGGACTGAGCGGTCTGCCGGCGGCCGGCCCGACCCTATATTTTTACCTGGCCGGCTGCCTGGCCAGCGATCCCGCCATTCCCCCGGCCCCTGCTAAACTTTATTTATTTCTCAAAGCTATTTTTCACTATTTTAAAACACATAATAAATATTTCTATTGTAAATAAACTACGCATCTGCTAGCTTTCTTAAATATTGCCGAACGCCTATTTCTAAATATCCTTTGTTTATTGTTTTTACAAAGACAATGCTTTATTACTTTTAAGATCTTTACGGAACACAATAATAACGTATTTAAACTAACGAAAATACAGTCAAAGGGACCGAACATGTGGCGATTTCAAAATAAGCCATTTTACTATTGAAATTAAATAAATTTACAAATGAAATCATACAAAACTTAACTATTAAAATGCGACTATTAACTATTGACTATATTTGGGAATAAAACACACGCTATCAGATGATTTATTTGAAAATTACTGTCTCTATCTGACTTTTACACGAACTATTACTATTTAATATTTTAGACCTATCGCTATTACAAATAAACTAAACTATAAAATACTATCTATATGCTCACTATAACCTATCTAAATATATTTATTGTCTCGTACACAAATTCACTAAACTATAAACGTTCTTGCACTAAACTATAACCTATCTATTTTGCGTCGTCTCGTACAGAAACCATATCAGATGTATTCGATTAAAATCAATTAAACTTATCGAACGCAAGCAAAAGGGTTTAATGCAGTCAATAATTAATGTAAGCAAACCAAAAAGTATGCGTGTCCATAAATTAAGGCAGACGGAAAGGGTCCGCGTATCGAGGCCTTTCGAGAGCCGCATGCCATTCCCTGCCATTCCGCGGCCATAGTTAAAATGCCCAAAGAATAACTATTCATTAGCGGGGTGCGAGAATAAAAATTCCCGGCCGCTCAGAATATTCAAGCGCTTGTATTGTCTTTGGAAAAATCCGACGACGCTAAGTTATGTTTCTTAACGCCCGACAGCGACAGGAGCCTCCGTCCTCGTTCATTACAGTGATCCCATAGATTTTATTGGCTATCTCCCGGGACAATGAATAGCTGTTAGCGCTGCGAATTTAAATACTTAAGCCTTCGCTTAACTATTACGCATTCTAAGATTGTTCAGCCTTAACTTTATTCTAATCTATTTTCTAGCTTCTGTTTATTTACGCTTGAGCTCGTTAAGTTCACATACTCTACGCTTCAGGTTGCATTAGAACTTCAGTGGAATGCTAAATATATTACCTTGTGTTAGGTACTTAATTTACGCAGGTACCTAGCTACGTAGTAAAATAAATAAATAAAATATATTTTTATTCTAAATGGGTATTATGATACACTTTTTGAAAGTCGTAGAAAGAACGAAGAAACTACCGGCGAGGAGAAACGGCGTAAGAAACTTGCACACTAGTGAGCAGTGCCTACTAAGTAATAGATTCTAAAGTCCAAGTTTTAGAAGCCGGCAAATCAAAGAGTCAAATTAATGCTGTATAATTGTCCCCATTACTTTAAAGTTCAATTAAACCGCTTAAACATTTCACACTCATTGATCGCTTATCTCGCAATTTATCTAAAGCAATTACTCTTTTTCATTCTTCGACTCGAACCGGCCAGTGTCAATACGACACGCAAACTTTAAGAGTGTGTAAAATTATTCAACGTCCTGTCGCAAAAGTAAACCGCAAAGTTTGCGCTTTGCATATTTAAAGAATACCCACCTTATCGCCTCATCGAGGATTCCGTCCGCAGATATTCCCGAGAAAAAGGAAGCTAAGATTCTTCTGGGCGCATTAGGACAGTATTAAGTGCGGTTATGTGTCGGGCGTCACATTAAAATGCCTTACAGCAGCTATTGGCAGGACAATTATTCCTGCGTGGTACTTTGTATGTTAAGTTGTGTGCTCACCGCCAATTTATATCCCCATAAAACGCGGATTCTCTCAATCAAAATTGCGGTGATTCTTTCGGTAATGGTCTGGAAGTTGTACGAATGTGTCCGGAATGCCAGTGTTGTGCTACGAATTTGGACGCATTTTGGCACTGAAAGGGACGCAAATATATGTATTGCGTATGTAAAAATGTTTGTATCACTTGGTTTCTCCTTATTATCTATAACCACTATAACATTAATTTATGTCGGAAAAACAGCAGTCAACAACCATTTGCAACCGAAAAAAGTGATCGCCAAACCGTAGCGATGAGTCAACCGTGTAAAAAATCATTTCCGTGGTGAGTGAATTCGTCACGAGCATTGGTATCAATTAGGTACGAGACCGATCGACGGGACGAGGAGGAATCCCGCGGGAAGAATACTCTAGGGATCGCCAACCGTTCCCACATAAATAAACTGCTCTTCTTTTTAGGGCGGCCTTTTGGTTCAAAAGTGACACTTTTGTTTTAGTGACAACTGTTCTTTGAAAGCGATATTTTAAGTTGCTTTTTTAAACTGTGAAATACCGATCTTTGTTTCTGGCAAATAAATTTTGCCCCTGAAATATGTGTTGCGGTCTTAATTATATTGAAATCGGTGACTCTTTTATGTCCAGTTTTTTAGGTTTTTTCACAAGAGTTTATTTTTTCACTAGCGTTTGGTGCTATCAAAAACAAACTTTGGCTGTTGCTATTAAAGACTTTTTAATAGGTCTGGTCCAATTAGAATCTCAGTAACAGTTGGTGATCCCTGTTCTACTGTGTTACGGCTTCTTGACTCGTCGGTCATGCGTCCACGACATTCAGTCTTTAGTTTTTTTGGTGCCACTGTTTCGATGTCTGTTTCTCCGTATCCAATGTCGAAAATTACCTAATCTTACCAATTTTGTCGAATTCTTTATGTTATTTTGTAATCAATCATGGATTCTTAAGACGTAAATAAAATGTTGCTTTATATTTTATTTTATTTATCTTTATCTCTAACTTAGCCACAGCTAGTAGTATTTTAAGCACTGTACCTATTGAGGATAAAATGATCAGCCTATATCAGTATAGGCTGCTTATTTTATCCTGTTAGCCTAGTAGTCCTTATCGACCAGTTATTTCAGAGCCTCAATTATTGCCTTTAATAAGAAACCTTTCGTTAGTTTTAGAGTGAAGAATAAACAAACATAAATACTCAGAAACTTTCACTTTTGCGAAATGAGTGAAATACTGACATATTTCGATGTAGTAGATTTACTGCGTTAGGCTAAAGTTCTGTTTATGCCGTTGTTACCTCTCCACGGGCTTTGTATCTTCAATCACATTAAACATTACAGTAATATCGGTCTGATATTACTTAACAGTCGTAACACGGTTCGTTTGAAATGGTATACAGGACAGGCGGCGCTGACAGCTACTATGAGAATATTGTTTTACCGTTACCGGCTTAGTGTTAACTGTATAACAGTGGCCTATTTAATAGTTGAAGAATATAATCTATATAATCTATGTTATGTGAAAGAAAAAGCTGATACAAAATCACGCAGGCTAGAAATTTGAAGTCTGCCATGCGTGTTTCTCTTAAGAATTAGGATTTAGGAATTGGTAAATAATCGGTCAAGTGCGAGTAGAACTCGCGCACTAAGGGTTCCGTACCATTAGAGAGCAAAATTAGGCCAAAAATTGTGTTTTTTGTATGGGAGCCCCCTTAATTTTTTATTTTACTTTAATATTATTATTAAATATTAAAGTAAACATAAAACTAAGGACTTTGAGAAAAATTCAAGTACTTACCTGTTGCCATTATTAATATAGAGCCAAAAAGGCCAAAAAAATCAAGTTTGTTGTATCGAAGCCCCCCTTAAATATTAATTTTATTTTGTTTTTAGTATTTGTTGTTATAGCGGCAACAGATGTACACAATCTGTGAAAATTTCAACTCTCTAGCTATTACCGTTCCTGAGTTACAGCCTGGAGACAGACAGACAGACGGACAGACATCGAAGTCTCAGTAATAGGGTCCCGTTTTTACACTTTGGGTACGGAACCCTACAAAGGATAGTATGTATCCATAAAATATATTTTTATATAGAACAAAATTATTATACTCGTTTAATGTAGTGACCAAACGCTAAAAGAGCTTGGAAGAACTGTAAACAGACGCAAAATAAATAGACAGACTGACACTCAGACACACAGTGAAAGTCCCATTACCTGGGTACGGATCGGTTAAAATCCAAAGCTAACTTAATAAACGCAAAACAGATGAAGTTCTCTAATCGCCTCGAGACAGACATGCGAGTGAAACGTCCGACAGATTGCCGACGAGACTGATAGCGAGATAGCGAGACGACTCAATGCAACTGATGAATCGAGAATCGAGATTTTGCTAAACATTAAGCACCTTACCAAAAATTTAATCAGTGAGTGAAGATCAGAAGATTAATATAGTTTTAGGTAGAACCTGTTTCACCACTTCCTGATAAGTGCCGGATAGGCTATCCACCTCTTAAATTGACAGGTACAGTATGGGGAATCTGTCAAATAAGTTGTGGATAGCCTATGCGGTACTTTATCAGGAAGTGCTGAAACAGGCCCTTAGTATTAAAAATAGTTTGATAGCTTTATATTAAATTATTATATTAGCGGTTGAGTTTGTATTTAAAAAGTTCGTCATATACCAAGGCACTGCCTAGCTTAAAATATGTAGTGGCCTTATAATAATCAATGAAGAAATAGACTGTAGCTGTAACTAAGTAATCCATATCGACGGGTGAAAGCGGAAGTGGCGTAACTTGAATTTTGGCCAAAATCACTTTTTAATTGATTGTTGTATAAAAAAAAATTCTGCGTCGAATGGTCTATATCTCGTCTTTCTACGATAAATTCTAGTAAAGATACGACCATGGATTTTGATCATCTTTTAGCACAGACCTTAAAAAAATTTGTCGTAACTAGCCGAAAAACTGCAATTTTTGGATAAAAGATAGATACGACAATGCGTGAAAAATTAGAAAAAGATACGACACAGATTTTTTAACTCTCTAGTTTGATTTCAATGAGTTACGACATTTTCGTCGCCTAAAATACAACATTCACAAAGATACGACAATTTTTTTCATACAAATTTTATAGGTATGAGAAAGTTATTACATTTCAAACACATAATTTTATTCTTAAACCTATACTTACAACCAATAAATATACTTAAGTAATGAGTACAGAGATAAGGTACGCCATTTCATCTCCCTCCCACCCCTGTATGATACCTTCGCCGCCGCACCATATACGCCGTTCTTAACGCCTTTTAGTTGGTTGTTAGCGTCGATTTGAGAAAACGTGTTTGTGTGTTGATACAGTGTTCAGTTCCATTCAGAATAAACGTGCATTGATATGCACGTTTATTCTGAATGGAACTGAACACGCTTATTCTTAAATGAAGCTTAAAGACGTATAGTGAAATGTGGCACGTAAGTAAGTAAATAAGTCTTTATTTCCAAGAAATTGGTTACAACGATCTTATTATAATTATTATTTATAGTTCACAATTTCTGTCCACGTATGTATCCACGTATATTTTTTCCCCTGAGCATTGCTCTGGACATCTACACACTTATTCTTGTATACATATTTTGTTGATTTTACATGTTAGTAAAGATAAAAGCCCGTATATTTTCTGTTAACAATATCGACTCAATTTTTATATATTATTATATAAAAAATGAGTCGATATTTTATACCATGCACTAATAAAGTCGTATTCGACTTTATTAGTGCATGGTATAAAATGTAAATTTGCTAATATTTTTTTTTGTTGATGGTTCAATGAAAAATATTGTTGAGCTATAATTGTTGTTCTTAATAGATATTGAGCTCCTTCGCGTCTATGCGTGGACAAACACATAATATAAAATAGAGTACAACCTTGCCTCTAGGTCCTTCAAGAGAGAGAGATGTCTCTGTCTGTGAGAGACTCGAGACTCCCTCCGGGAACCCGTACATGGTCTCTGGCAATAGCTATTGAAGGCAATTTCTGCAAGCCATCCCTACCATCCCTACAAGTAGAAAATCACTGGCCCACGATGCAAAATACAAAACCGATCTTTTGGGCAAGCTCTTTGCGTCAAGCTCGACCCTAGATGACGGGGGATAGAAAACGCCGACCATACCACGATACAGTATCATCATGTCGGAGTTTCATCAGCGCTCAGTCAGGGAAGGCAGGAGCCTTCCCTTGATATCCAAAAGCAGAGTTGGCCTGACGGAATCCCTCCTAATGTGTTGAAAAAGTGTGCGCCAGAGTTGGCTCCGGTCTTGACGCGTCTTTTTCGGCTCTCCTATTCCACTGGCATCGTCCCGGCTTCCTGGATCCAGCCTTGGTGCACCCGATCCCCAAAAAAGGTGATCGCTCAAATCCTTCCAACTAGTAGTCTTTTTCGGTTCTCCTACTCTTCTGGCATTGTCCCGGCTTCTTGGAAGACAGCCTTGGTTTAAATAGGTGACCGCTCAAATCCTTCCAGCTACAGACCAATCGCTATAACCTCCGTCTTCTCGAAGATTATGGAATCCATTATCAATACTCAGCTCTTTCGATACTTGGATGGCCAGGGACAAACAGTACGGGTTCCGAAAGAGTCGCCAAATACCAACTACTCCCTTTGGATCGTATACAATGAAGGGCCGTTCGCATTGTTGACTGCCATAGTGTTTCAAACAGGCTGGACTCCTTGGAAATACGCCGAGATGTAGCTTCACTCTGCATCCTCTATCGGCTTCGTGATGTATCACGGGGAGTGCCCTGAGGGATTGTTCGGAATCATACCTCCTGCAATTTTTCGCCATCGTTCCACGCGAAAAATATACCATCCTCATCACTTTGATGAGTGGCAGTCTTCCACTGAACACAGAACTGTCACCAGCAGTATTTTCAAACCTATACGACCTGAAAACCTTCAAAAAGATAGCATATTAGTACCGGGTAAGGCCGGCAATGCACCAGCAGCTCTTCTCATGTTGCTAGTGTCCATGGGCAACGTTAGTTACTTTCAATCAGGTGACCCGTGTGCTCATTTGCCCCCATATCTTATAAAATAAAAAGAATAACTTTAAATTCATGAGCATGAATAATATATTAGGGCCTAAACCTTTACAAAGTAGAAAAAACAATAGAAATAAATGTTTTATTACATTAATTTTTATTTTATTATAATAATTTTATATTTTAATGTTGATTAATAAAACAAATTTCCATTCCTTTATTTTCTTATGTTATAAACAAATAACAGTAAATAGTCGTATTATTTCTTTTAATTTGTTATTAAATTAAACAATTCATTTAGTTTAAGATACAGCATTTCATTTTCACAACGTCTGTCGCCGATTATGCACTTGAACCAAAAGTTGTAATGCAATTTTGTTAAGTAAACAAGATACGGCGAAATGAGTGTTATGGCGTGTTATATTGAAGATACGACAAATCCGCCGCCCAAAAAAATATGCCTTTTTAAGTTATCCATACATTTCCTCTCAAAGATACAACATTTCTGCTGCCTAAAACAGAATTTTTTTTTGTCGTAACTTGTTAAAAATCAATGAAATATCAACTTTAGAACAGATTGAACAAACTCATCGTATGGACCTTAGAATAATATAAATACGTTCCAATTTTCAACGTTGTATCTTGATAAATATAGAAGTTATGAATTTTTTTAAAAGTTTTTTGGCTCTACTGTAAAGTTGGGTTTTTCAAGTTACGCCACTTCCGCTTTCACCCGTCGATATGAATGCTATTGTCGGACAAATGGCCAAAACGTAATCATTTAAAAACATCCTCGCAGGTTTATAAGCCAGTAAAGAATAATAACATAGACTAAAATAATACAAACAACAGGAAAATAACTTAAAGCTCGCCGACCTACAATCCGACAGCCATTTTGACACTTATCTCCGCTAAAAGGTTATGGCATTAACTCGCCACCGAAAAAAATGTCTTACATTTTTTGGACAAGGAAATCTTATGAAAGGCTCGCCTGCTCCGTATTTTTGATCAAAAACAAACAAAAAAATTAGGTAACGATACAGAAGTAAGTTTAAAAGAAATTATTCCTTCAATCGCGGATTCTTGGAAATGCTATTTCATTCTATTGTTGTCGCGATCACCGGTGCTCGGGGCTTGAAGGATTAAAATAAAATATTGACACCTGGAATTATAGACCACTCAAACTTACGGCACTGCAATTGCTTAAAAATAGTAGAGTCGGGATACACAACAATGGCGTTGGTTTTATGTGTGTGAGTGAGAGAACCTACGTAGTATCTAATTAACCTATGAAGATTCAAGCCCAATAAGAGCACCGGTGATCGCGACAACAATAAAATAACAATAGATTTCCAAGAATCCGCGATCGAAGTATTTAATTAACCCATCAAGCCCCGTACGAGCACCGGTGATCGCGACAACAATAAATACAATAGCTTTTCCAAGAATCCCCGATCGAAGGATTAAGAAAATACATAATTGATTGATACTGTATGCGTGATGAAGCTACGCGCAAACGGAGGCATAGTTTGACCTGCCTCAGTATTCTTTCGCATAATTCAAAAATTTACTCCCAGCGAAATACCGTTACAAATCGCAAATGTATGAACAAAACTTCGATGCATGTACCCTGGTGGGGGGCTTAAGGATTAATCGTTGGGAATTTTTTTTATGTTGTTCTTTATATTGTTCTGCAAACAAACATGTACGAAAGTAATTTTGACATTTATTATTTGGATGAGTTTTTTATTGGCCACATTAAAGCACGCAGCGGTCTCAGAGTTGTATCTTATTGAGCTTTCATTTTTATCTTTTGTGGCGTATTTGTATGCAACAGTTATTTCAAGTATTTATGTTTCCTTTGTTACTTTACGAGTTATATTAAGGTTTATCAGAAATTGAGTAAGTTGGTTACAATAATTTAGCTAAAATTGGCTTAATATTTTACTGAAAATATATTATTAATCCTTAGATTGGGGATTCTTGGAAATGCTTTGTTTGTTGAACTATTTTTTGTTCTATTGTTGTCGCGATCACCGATGCTCGTATGGGGCTTGATGGGTTAATGAAAGCTATAATAATATTATATTATATAGAAATATTATAAACAAAGATATATTATTATGTCTGTTTGTCTTTATGTCAGCTTTAAGGCGAGGATCAACGCCAATTTGTTATTCCGTGACTTCCAGTTTACCTAGTTCCAATATAATAACGAAATGTAAAAAAAAATATGAGATATAAAGCACAATATTTAAAAGACGTATAACCATAAACATTTTTATAAAACGTAATACTTTGGCTGTAATTAATTTACAAACTCACTTTCGAAAAAATCTAATTCATCGAAATATAAGTATTAACTAGGATAATTATACATTTTATTTGAATAAATTGTTAGTAAATCTATATTAAAATATCTTGAACCGAACAATTTTGTGTCTTAATATTAATTATTTCCAAAGATATTAAAAAAAAAAACATGAAAAATAGAGAAGATCCGCCCCTAGTAACTACAGTTTTATGCTAAGCTAAAATGAATCTTATTGCGATGCGAATACGCTTGGTCTTTGGTTGTGTCATGTGTGCAAGGTTATCGTTTTGGATTGAGATTGACCCCTGCCTTAACCTTTCAACCGCTCAAACAATTTTCATGAAATCGGAATGAAGATACTTACCCAACTCCATGAAAAGTACTATCAGAGAAGTTGATGCCTAGGCAGATGGCGGACCTAAGTAATTTGGTCGCGTTAAGTCAAACCCATCCGACCGAACACAGCTAACATTGAATTGACATAAATCGACTACATGACGTATGTCCGTCAACTGCCTAAGAATTGAAATTTCCTCGACGGTACATAGGATAGCTACTAACCCCAAAATGTGAGCATTTTGGGGTTAGTAGGTATCCTATGTACAAAAAGGTATTTTCTTCCTATGTAATGGCAAAAAGGTATTTTCATGCACAAAAACTACAAGGTAAAACCGTTTGTCCACGTATTTTATAATATTTGCACCGGTGCCAAAAGCCGATGTCGCGTGCGGGGCATAGAGATGAACCCGCCATATCTAATTATCTGCACTCCAAACCCATTAAATTGTCAAACGACGAATAAACTCTGCCAATATGGTAAATTGACGGCCATAGGGTTAGCATTGTAGTTTTTACAACCATCTCATATCGGAGTAAGGCTGGTTTTAGAGTCACGCTGACTGCGCTCGCACCGTCGGCGCTGATGGCCCGAGATATATGAAATTGTAGGGAGCGTTTTTGAATAACGCGTAACGGTCAGCGCTGATATTATTTCATACATTTCTGTGTCAGCGCCGACGGTCAGCGAGCTGTCAGCGTGACTCTAAAACCAGCCTAAGGTTTACATGTGTAAGATGTAGAGTTTATGGTGGTTATCTTGGGTTATATGTTTATTATATTAGTAATAGTTTAGATCTAACATTTTTTACACGTTGACGTGACCTAATCCTAAACAAAAACAAAAAAGCCATTATGTGACTAGAGCAGGGATTCCCAAATTTTTTTCAGCTTGCGGCGCAGTTGACACGTTCAGTATTTATTAATTTGTCGCGGCTGCGGCGCCCCTCTTGTCTTTCCACGGCGCCCCTGGTGCGCCGTGGAAAGACAAGAGGGGCGGCGTCGTCGCGGCGCATAGTTTGGGAGCCCCTGGACTAGAGGTATAACTCAAAAATTAAATTTTTAGTTGGTCACTTTAATTCTTAAAATCATTTAAGGCCGTCCCCCGAGCAAACGACCTTGGCCATACATTTGCCGCGTTGCCGAGATCGCGCCAAAACCCTATTATTTTTACTTATCTTAGTTCAAAATTGTCCTAAAAAAATTTTAAACGGCGAATATGTAGTTTATGATATTGTCGATCTATTTGCGTGAGTTTCAAATGAAAGTAATTTGTAAATCCTAAGGAGATGCTGAATGTATGCTTGAATTTTAATAAATTGGTTTTACTTTGGAAGCTGATATCATGAGTATAATAAACAAAAATACAAAATTGAAAAGAAATGTTGATATATTGAAGATTATTGCTGTATTTTTATTATAACTTTGTAGCTATCAGATTATGGAGTTTTTAAGGTTTTAAATACGGTCAATTACGGAATCTCCGGACGGAACGCCCTTAAGGTTATTAATTACTAACCTATTATTATTTCTAAGGTTTGGTTGCCAGTTATTTTTGTTGGGAATTTTTACAATAAAGTTACTACAGTCATCTAGATTCTAGACAAAATTAATAGATATTAGATACCATTCCAAAATAATATGTTGTAAGATTCATCAAACAATCTTAAAAGAATCTCATAGGTTCAAAATTCCAAAATATATTATGAGAAAATTATATTTTTACTAAGACCACGCATAGGTATAACGTAAATTAGATATTCCTTAGAAGCTTGTAAAAAATGTGCAAATCATTTGTCACATCATAATCGACGATTAAGCTAATATTTATGGACTGTTATCAAAACTTAAACTAATATATATTGGACACGAATGTATAAAGAATATTAATTTTTTTACAATTATAATGCTAACGAATGACGATTCCTGCTATTAATGGGTAAAAATATATCATATATTAACTGTTATGAGATATAACCGAGATGAAACTTATTAACATTTTTAATACAAAAAATTAATTTAATTTGACTTCTACATGTGTCAATAATTTATCACAGTTATCAGGTTTATCTGAATTTGTACCTTCTATACAGATTGTAGAGTTTATTTTTGATCGTCAAGCATAGATTGTTTGTGATCTCCGCTAATCATTTTGATAAATTTGTCAAGAGAACTTCCGTACCGTATTTTACCTAGGATTAACGAATCTATTGCTAACAGATATGTTTTATGACTGGCTTCTTTGACGCAAAACAAATTAAACTAAAATAAATATTAAACAACATCGTTATGTCTGTTTAAAAGACTTTACAGACTATTCTACTCGGTTGTCGTAATCGTGTATGCGTTAAAAGAAATTGTCGAAAACAGTTATGTTAATTTTTTGATAAAAATAGTTTGGTGTTGTAATTGAAAAATTATAATCTAATGCAGCATCAAGCGCTACCTAGAGTCTTATAAGATTATGGGAATGAGATTCTTAAAACTTATTGGAAGTACTCACTCAAGGTATTGTAAAGAATAATGATTGTTCGTCGTTTTACAGTCATTAGAAACATGCAATTTTAAAAATCGAAATCATCCAAACCTTACATTTTAATAAAATTAACGTGTGGCAAGACTTTAGAGTGTGGCTAAGTAATTAAGAATGTAATTTTTTTCTTGAAGACAAGAAATTTCAGCTTCTCTAGTGATAACCGAAAAATCGGCTTCGGCTTCGGCCTAAATCGGCCTCCGGTAAGACACTAGATGTGAGTAATAAGGAGCAGAATCTTTTTTATTCGATCGAAGGATACAAACGCCTGTTCGTTGAGCACGGAGCGTGTTCAAATTTTATGAGCACATAAATATCGAACGGACAGTGTCGCGGTCTGCAGCGAAAACACACGGGAGTTGAAACGCACGTTTCTGCTGCGTTTTTAAAAATGTGGATACTTTTTGATAGTATAATAGCAACTATATATTATAAAGAAACTGTATATTAACGGTTTAGGCCAGCAACGCACCGGCATCTCTTCTGATGTTGCGAGTGTCCATGGGCGACGACGGTAGTTGCTTTTCATCAGGTGACCCGTTTGCTCGTTTGCCCCCTTATTTCATAAAAAAGGTGTAAACTACACAGCTCTCATCCCGCAAAATAAGATATCCAGTATCTACATAAACATTTTAAAATACATAAGGTTTTTTGAGCAGCGTCTTCTCATTCGACAAACTCAGGATTTTCTAACATGCATAAGAGGGATTATTGTTATTTTAATATTTTATCTATTATTTTGCATAATCAACTACTCTTTTAGTTTGGTTTTATTATGAAATCTCTTTGCTTTTATCTCTCTTTTTTTTTAAATTAATTTATTTAAGGTCGCTTGGAACAACAGGGTCATCAGCGACCACAACATAACAACAACAACAATAACTATCTTAGATTAAACTGTACAGATTACAAGACTTTAGAAATCTAAATTGGTCATTCTTATTAGATTTTTCAAAATTTTATTATTTTCGCAAATATTTACACTGTAGATTATTATAATTTTAGTAATAGCAGTTTTACTTTCGTTGTAACATTATATATTCACTTCCAGTTTACGTTTTTCCCATTAGCATTTTATCAATGTTGATATGACAAAGTATATTAAAATTGTATGAGTTATTTATTACCATCTTACGTTAATTTGTACAATATAGCTTCGTATGTTTCCATTGCAGTCTGGTTGCAAGCCGCAGGCACATATGTATTGATCGTAATTTTTACTTATGGCCCGGTGAGTAATTTCGGTAAATTTGTTTGTTTGTTTGTTCCAGGTTATGTTCATGTATTAGAGCCGATGAAATTATGGATCTTAAATAATAACATCCCGTCAGAACTCGGGACTTATAACACAACTCATCTTGTTTTATGGTTTAATCGGGTTCATTGTTTTAATGATTTGTTTGTTTGGTATTGTGTGATTTTAATTAGGTATCGTAAACGTTATGTTTAATAAACTTTATTGGATAAATGTTTTATCGTAGTAATATCAATATTAATATTTTAGCACACATTATTGTTTGTAGAGTGAAGCTGAGTTTACCGAGTAAAATAATATTTAACGTTAAATATCTGTAGCAATACCTAATAATAATTATAATCAATCTGTATAAGTATCTTTAAATATAAAATACTTAGTTCGTATTATTTTAAACTAGATGACGCCCGCAACTCCGTTGCGCCAAAATTCCTATATTCTTTCCCGGAACCCGAAGTATTTTCATACCAAGTTTTAGCAAAATCGGTTTAGCAGTTTGGTCGTGAAGAGATAACAGACAGGCAGACAGACAGAATTTATAACTATATGTACAATAGACAAAATATAATATATAGATAAACAGTATTAATTACTAAATAAGAAATAAAAAAGATTTTAAAGATTTAATTCAAATGACATCATCAAGAGAAATAAATAATTAATATGTTTTTCAAATAAAATTTAATTGTAGATGTCATTCTAATTACTGGTGATGACCTCTTTAGAAAATCATTATCATCTTAATTTTTATTTACTGTTATGTCTTGCGGCTACTGTAGTTTCGTGGGCGATCTTCCCACTAACATTTTTATATTTATTACCAGGTATGAGTTTTAAATTGGAAATAATACTTAATATTGCAGAATCGTGCAAACTGTGTTTTAATTTAATTTTACGGTCATTGGTTTTACATTCAATATTACTTTTAACAAAATACAAGCTACAAAAATACGAGTTATTTTTAATGTATTTTGCGGCTAATAAAATATAAGCGGCCATCAAAAGCTTTTTATTTTGATCACCAATTAGTGTATTTGGTAATCTGTTTATATCCAAGTGTACATTATTTCCGAAAAGTGCCAAGAGAAGGCCGATTTTTGGCCGAAGCTAAAGCCGATTAATTACCACAAGCCAAATAATTCTTTTTTCAACATTTGAGACTACCTAATTCGAAGTAAAAAGAAAAGAAGTAAGTAAAAAGTAAATATACCAAATTATTGAAATCTAAAATCCGTAACTTGTAAAGCTATATGAGTACTTTTTAATTAGGATGATTTGAAAATATTAAATTCATATTATTAACTGCATGGTATTGCAATTCGTTGTCTAACAATGTCTCTGGCTTCTGAAAACTGGAAAATCAAAGCCGAATATGAGACAAATATTTCGGCCGAAAGTAGCCGAAGCCGAATTTTCGGTCGGCCCTTAAACTGATATGCTTAATGCCGCCGGTCTCAGTGATATTCCGCCTTCCGGCCTTATTAAGTCCATGTACGACCTTTAAAGGCGCCGATAAAATTCCTCAAATTAAGATATTTGTAGTACCTTAAAATTTCCAGGCAATTATCCAAATATTTTAGTATTTTGACTATAATTAATTACTTATATTAATGTTTGGAAATAGGACGATTTTGTTAGGTAAACTTAATCTACTAAATGAATAATATTATAAGAAACTGTATGCACGTAAGCCGACACTTGAAGTTGCTAAAACTTATTCAACCCTATACCGGCTATAGCATTTCATTATAATATTTGTATGCCTATAAAGAATAACCTACATCTTAGAGGCGTATAAAATAACGCAAAGGGTTGAGTTGAACGCTTTAAAGCCTCTTGAAGTTTTTGGTTACTTTTCAAATTAAAATACAAACATCAAAGGGTTAACTTAATTTCCATGTAACAATAACCTTATGATACAACTTATTATAATCATACATTGTATTGAACCTCAATTACTGCCAACATCGGTTCGTGCAAGATATTGGCGTATTGGCTTATTTTTTATTATGACCTGTCTGTGGGGGGCGGAGGCATGCTGTGCCTGCTGCGGCCGATCCAGAATATTTATCCCCTAATGGACGTCAGTGCGTGCGGCCTTTACGGTTAGGACGAGAAGTGTGAGTATTGGGCTAGTGTGTGGGGTTCCGTAAGCATAAATCATAATAATACCCGGAGAAGTACTATCAGAGAAGTTGATTCATAGACAGATGGGGGATCTGTGTAATTTGGTTGGATTATGTCAATTCAATGTAAGTCGTGATCTGTCGGCTGGGATTGACAGAATACAACCACATGATGTGGGTCCGTCAACTACTTATAAATCAATTTCTTGATGGTACGTAGCGAAACCTACGTTATAATTCCAAAAATAACGGCAGAAAAGTTTGTTTTAAATTGTTTCTTGTTACATCGGAAGAAAACCTTTAGAATCGCTCTTATTAGATCGAGACATCATCGTTTGTGAATGCTTATTCCAAAAATAAAGACGGAAAAGCTTTTAGAATTGCTTCTTATCAGATCGAAGGAAAGCCTAAAAACGCACTTATTAGATCGAGGCATGTATTGTAGTGCTACGTTTAAAAATTAAAACTGTATCACGTGTGTTAAAAATTATAATAACTATCTCAAAATATGAATCAATTTTCCCGTTACACAAGTCCTTCAGGTACTTACCACGGGGCCAGACTGACGTGGCGTGAAGCGTCCATAGATATTATATATTATAATTTTAAGCGACCAATCACCTTGACAAAATTAGTGTAGGTTTAATGATACATGGACCATATTAATCCAGTAGCAGGCATTAATTCTTATAACGTCAAAGAGAAAGCGTCACCATTATGCAATAGATGGAAAATTTGATTTATTTCGGTCCTGTTATTTATGTTTAAACGATGTATTGTTAAATAATCCCACACAGAGCACAGGTATCTGATACAGTTAAAGAATTAGCCATCCATCATTCTTTGATAATGATATTTGACAAGCTCTTACGATTCCGTACGATAAGCATACATTTGCTTAAACGCTTGGAGGTAAATGGCTTCCTAATTTGGTTGGGTTATCGTAAACATGGTATGCTATAGTCTCAATAAAGATTGTGTTTTAGATATGAAGTTGAACGTTTTGAAATGTGATATTTTACTTTGTTTATTTACATTTTTAATTAGGTAAGAAAACAAATTTTATGTTAAGACATAAAGCTGTATCGTATGCTATACTTCTTAAGTTGAAAGCACGGATTACTCAATTGTTTATTTGTTTTTTAAGTAGATAGGTCCAATCTCGTACTGTATACTTTTATTTTACCTGTTACCGCTGCTTATCTTCTTTATGTAGTATCTTAGTCTCTACCTATTTCTATGGTAAAAAGGCGTACAATTATTTATAATCTGCTTTTTATAATTAAGAAAATAAACAAATTTCAACTATAAAAAGCTCCCACACCTGTTTCGGTGACGGTGGCCGGTTTCATTGAAAACCAGGTCAGCTAAGCAGGAGTAATTTTATAGTGCTCATGTATGTGCGCAATACACAAGACTCTCTATTCCTTTACTCTCATAACCCAGTGAGACGGGAGACCGACACGACCGGTGAGAGATCAGGCGCAGGACCGACTTTTTACATGCCCATCCGACGTATGGATCATCTTATTTGCCAGACAATCAGGTGATCAGCCTGCATTGTCCTAACCAAACTTTGGTAATAACAATATGTTTCCAACGCGAGAATCGAACCCACGACCTCCGAGTCAAGAGCCGCGCTCTATACCACTAGACCACGGAGGCTTTTAACTATGGACCACATACAACGTCGGATACTGGAAACAATGATTGAGCATTAACAGTAATGTACCGTAAACTTTAGTTTTTTAAGTATCTATTTATATCTATCAAGTAATTAAGATATTTTAACGTTGAACCGTGTCTAATGGTCAGTTCTTTAACCGTTTAGTCAATTGGTTCCAGTAACAATTACTTCAAGGTAATAGAACCGTGGCTCGTGATTTACTATAAAATGAGAAAAAATGACGAAGGTGCAGTATTTACGTATTTTTATAACGAGCTAGAAAACGGGTTATATTTTGAAGATTTTTTTTCTTTTGTCGGTTCAGGCTGGCGAAATTTCGTTAAACCAAATGGTAAACGGATTAATGCCCATCTCTAGTCTTCTATCTTCTAATAAATTAATAATAATAATTAGTCTTATAGCTCGCTAAAACGCGAGAACGACTGAACCGATTTGGCTATCGTAGAAATCCAGGGAAGATAATATTTTATACTAGGAAGAAAGTAAAGTAAAGGTCATGTAGTAAATAATATTTTCTCACCTCCAGGCGGAAAGCGTCAACTTTCTTCCCGCTGCGCTTACCAATGTTGCCGTTTTCCGCCTCCGTCGATGAGAAAAATATTATAAGCACCATGGGCAGTAAATAAGAAAGCCTCAGATCACAATATGTTTGTTGATTTACATGTGATCTGAGACATTTCTTATTTTCCTGCCCTAGGTGCGTAATGTACTATATTTAAATATATTTTTAGCCAAATGACAGTACAAACCGCTCCTTCATTTCTCGGAGCTTACGCGCGGATTATATCAATATTTGTTAATCAGTTCTGCAGATTAACAATATTTTAAAACGTCAAATATTCATACTGTTGATATTTACTGTGGTGTGACAGTTCACTTTTGAAATTAACCACAGCCACAGTGGATTAAGTCAAATGGATTGGCTCACAGTGAATGAATATTAAATGTTTGATTATCCAAACATACGCTACTGAATATTGTGTCAGATCAGGCGATTAAATGTTATGTTCGTTGGAAATGTATTGGTTATGATTATTTCAATATTTGTTGCACGATATTTTTGTGAAAGAATGCTTTCTATCTCATTGAACTAACGACACTTAAAAAGGTCACAAGTTCGTACGTGATAATATTATGATTAAGTTGAAGTAAATTTTAATAATATGAACCGTGAAAAAAGTTGCTAAAAAGCCAGTTTTTCAGTCTAAATAATATTTAACTTCCACACCGGTTTCGGTGGCCGGTTTCATTGAAAACCAGGCAGTAGTTATGCAGGAGTAATTTTAAAGTGCCCAAGTGTGTGCGCAGTACTCATAAGCCAGTGGGACGGAAGACCTACACGACTGGCAAGAGATCAGGCGCAGGACCGACTTTTTACATGCCCATCCGACGCATGGATCATCTTACTTGTCAGACAATCAGCTGGTGATCAGCCTGCATTGTCCTAACCAAACTTGGAAATAAGTAATAACATGTTTCCAACGCGATTCGAACCCACGACCTCCGAGTCAAGAGCCATCACTCTCTTAAAACCACTGGACAACGGAGGCGGCTTTCAGTCTAGTAGGTCTGTAGTATACATTAATAATTTACAACATGATAATAATATGGCATTATAATTTGTGTACTTACAGAAAATAACTACTTATATAATACTTTATAAATTATGAAGCACAGAGAGTAAAGACTCGTGTACTTTTAACCGATTAAAACTAAAGAGTTCCGTACTTTTTTCGACTTGAAGTAACGAAAAAAGATGCAGTTTTTGTCTAATTAAGTCAATGGTAGCGAATTTCGGTTTCGAACCTGTAATCTTTAAGACATGAGGCTGCCCGTTTAAAAACGAGTGTTTTTATTCGCAAAAAACATAAAAGTTCTGTCTACAGACGATAAGTATAAAGAGTTTTCATTTATCTTTTGACACAGAACACATATTAGTTTGCTTTTGATAAGAATTTGTACTGCACACATTGTTTTTTTTTTCATACAAACCTTGATATGAAAATATTAAAATTTCGAAAAAAGTTTTGCTATCAAGGTCAGGTAAATATTCTCTGTGTTTTGCTGTTTTAAAATATAGAGTTGAAAAAATAGCAAGAAAACTAAAGGGTATCTGCCGCACTCAGAGGTATTTATTACTTAACTTCGTTTCGATAAGATTTTGACCACTTCATACATTTCTCTTAAACTCCTTATTAAAGTAAAGTTATCATTAAGTATTATTTAGTGGGGCCATAAGCTCTTAACATAGGTTACGGACCTCCGAAATCTTACACATATCAATTTAAGGCACGACTGTGATCACAATGGTTTTACAAACGCGGCCGTAAGCATGCTCCGTGGAATCAATTCGCCGTGCCTCAGAACAATCTGGTGCTATTAGCAGTTGTGGAGGAATGCGAGCGTTTCTTTGTGTACTTTTATGGGGACAAGTGGGGACAAGACTTTATGGAGGCTAATGGCTATAGTCTAGAAAACTTTTTAAACGTCAGGACCAATAGTTTAGACCAGAGGTTTCCAAACTTATTTTGTCTGCTGCCCACTGAGAGAACAAATTATATTTTAGCGCTCCCATTGTTTCAATTTAAAATGCATCCTGAATCTGATGAAATAAATCGCCCCCAAGCCTACAACTACTACAACACATTGTATTCATATTATGTAGAGATCGCATAGTTCATCATGTAAAGCTATAAATTATTTGTGTTCATTAAGAGGCAATATTTTTTTTACTATTTCATTTACTTTGGAAAATATTAGCTGTTCAGACTAAACCGTCCAAATTGACAAAATAATACAACCCTGCAAGGCTTTTTTGCATGCAGTAAAAATCTAAACTATTACACTTATCTTGAGTTCTTGTGTTCTTGAGTTACACCGATTCAAAACCTCGAGACCCTAACATGGACCGAGTTCAGAGTTGACTCAAATAAATCATAAAATAATAGTTTGAGTTCAGAGAAGGCTTAATGGCAAGACTGGTAAGGATACTATACTGTACCTACTCAGCGAAACATGGCGGTAGCGGTCATGGAACCCCTGTCAAAAACTTGCCACTTTGTATATTATATAAACCGCGATTGACAGTGAAGTGTCAGATGTTGTCAATCGCGGCTTTGTATGGAAAATGACAACTTTTTGACAGGGAGTCAATGACCGCTACCACCATGTTTCACCGAGTACAGTAATTAAATTATTGAGGAAAATATTAAAAGGTAAGTACAGAAAAAACATGGTTTGAACACCTAATATAAATGAGGCATAATTTTTCCTGTTACAAATTAGATCATGTACTATCAGCTCCTATCTTTTGATATTTCATGTTTATCAGTGTCTACATTATTTGCATTTAATTATACTTGCTGTTTACGAATAATTAATGTTAATTACACTTAATTTAAAATAAATTATCATAAAATTCTCATCAGGAGGATACCTTTAAGTTCGCCTGAAGTAACGAAAATGCCACCAACATCGGTGTAAAAAAACTCATTACCAGAATTATTATCAATACCATATCAGTCAAATTCCGTGTTCAAAATAAAGGCCTAATTATATAAAACTAAAAAATGGGTTAACGAATTCTGAAGATGTATTACTAATGATATAAAGCAGTGGCTTTCAAAGTTTTGCTTGGGTGATCGTAGTTTTTAAAGGCTTCATTACACTAACAAAGTGTGAAATGTATTAGAACAATCGAAAAATCTACCCTTGTCGATTCTTTTGTTCGTGTCGATACTTTTCTTTTGTTTTTTCAAACACACGATTAATGTACTATCAGAGAAGTTGATTCCTATGCAGATCGGGCACCTAAGCAGTTTGGTTGCGTTACGTCAAACCCAGCCGACAGATCACAATTAACATTGAATTGACGATATTCGACCAAATAACGTTGGTCTATCAACTGCATAGGAATCAATTTCCTCGATGGTACATTGTACTAATATATTATATTCTGTGATTGTACATTTAAAATCCTCCGATAGCTTGATATAAAGTCTGCCAGATCTAGATAAAAATGCTTTCGTCAGTTTACTGTTTTATATGTTACCTACGACCGCTATGTTTGGGAAACATTAAACAAAACATACGGCATTTTATTTAACCCTTTGTCGTTATACAAAAAAAAAAACGAACCACCCAATGTGTAACTCTATCGGGCGGGCATTTTTTTTCTTTTTTTGATCACAGACCTACCCTAAGCTGGACGATTAATTAAGGGCAGTTTAGGGCTGATCGATGTCAGCGATTAGGGCTAAGCGCCTTACTATTTTCTCAAACGTCAACCTGTCAAAATAGGATGTATTTTTTTATGTAAAGATGGCTATGATAAAGGCTTGTGATATTTTAAATGACTGTAAGTTGTTAAGATGATGATGATTTATTTTAATCCCCCGAAATTTGATAGTCGACATGATATTTTTGAAGTTCTGTGAACAGATTACAATTTACAAATAACATGAATGCATATTAAATTTTGATATCAAGAATTTAAAAAAAAAACGAAGAGAACAAAATTATTCTTAAGCGCAAAAAATATTATAATTAAAAGAATTTATAGTTCTCTAGGAAACTTTGTAGAGTAATTTAAATTCAGTAATTTAACATTATTAATTAGTTATTAACTTTGTAAATTACGTATATTAAAGTAGGCGTTCCTAAATTAAATTGGCCACACAAATAATTTTCAACCTATGAAGTAAAGCTTTGCGGAATCATAAAAATTGTAGTCTGGGAGTTGGGTGGGGTTTTATAGATTATTATAAAATTAGCATATTTTTTTTTGTCAACTTATTACGCATGTGGCCTTGGTAGAGGAAAAAGTCGTACAGGTGTGCCACACATCTGTTAGCGATGTGTCAAAAATGATTAAAAATGAACATGTTTAATATCCTATACTTGGCTCTCTTTGGCTCGCTCAATCATAAACATTGACATAAACATGCATTTTATACTTTTTGTGCTAAGATCATTACAAGAAAAAATGTTTCCCTCGCGATAAACGAGTTTTGGCGCAACGGAGTTACGGGCGTGATCTAGTACTAATTATTATATTGTTTTATGTACACCGAACACCAATTTTAGTAAGTATATTATCAGTCATCTTCAAAACACGTGACATAAAATGTAACTGCCCCACAGTGAGCGATTATGTTCCGGGCGCACTAAATCTGTTACAACTACTTTATTTTCGTCACAATAACTGGGCTTTGTTTGATCAAAATATTTTCTATAAGGAATTTTCAGAGTGGGCGACTGAAGCTACCAATGAAATAAATTCATAATATAATGTTATAGTCCGTGCAGTCCACGAAGACGCGCCCCACCAACTTTTGGGTGAGCATCTTTCCCTTTGACCGTGACGCTTTCTCTTAATTGGTATATATTTTATTGTAGTGTGCGCGTGCACTCATAGTGTGTACCGATGCGATTACATCATAACACTCAAACTTTGGCGAAAGCTTGCACAAATATACTATCTTATACGATTTGGAGGAATAGTGGGGCGCGTCTTCGGGGATTGCACTATCTGTATAATATGCCTATTTTTTTTGATTTATTAGGAAAAAATGTCTTATGAGAGCAAATTCGACAATCAAAAAGCATCTTTAAAGAAGATAAAAATATTATTGTAAAAAAACTAGTTGTAGGTTCTTAAGGCTGCTCTATCGAAAAAAGCGTGCAGATGAAACCACTTCTCATCGGCATTAACAGAGAAATTATATCTGAAAAAAATAATTAGTAATCTACATGATATGATACGTAATTTGGTTTTGCCATATTTTTTCTATCGGTATCACATAATAAAGAAATAAAAAACCAAATCACCTCCGAATCGTTGAATGAAACCACTTTACTCCTTCATTATTTATCAAAAGAATATATAAAAAATATCTTCTGCTTTGCAATACATAAATTAATAATTTGGTTTTGTAATTTTTTTGAAATATGTATTATATTAAGCCTTAAAAAGGTTTTTTCTCCTATTTCGCCCTATCATGGACGCGGCGAGCGTCGTAACCGCCACCGTACAAGGCGCGCTGTTATGAATGTTATTTTAATGTCATTTACGTCGATATTCGCACTGAAAGACAATCGACCTGCTAATTTAGGGAGAGAGGGCCCTTAAGAGTACTTATTGTCGATGTAAAGCCACCTATTATAATTTACAACTATCAAAATGCAAATATTGCATTACCACGCATACGGCACGGGAGAGTGCTACTAAACATTTTATGAAGATGGTATAATATATTTTATCGCGACGTATGTTAAAAGCCTAAAGTACGGTTTGATTCGTAGCCGGCGTGGGAGCAACGTCACCATAAAACATTATAGCACAGGCGAAACCGCCTGCGAACATGATTGAATTTTATTATGTACTTTGCGTTTATTCGTCCTACTATGTTATAGCCACTTTTGTAGGTGACGCTAAAACGCGCTCACCGCTTAGACTATAATGGGTACTTCGGTGGCTTTTGAAGTGGTTTCCATATTTTTTAAGCGTATAAAATTGAAAGACTTTTCACAAGTGCGATGTAAAAATTAATTCGATGAAGGTGAAATGATTCTGACTAATTAACATTAGCCAATAATAATGTATTTTGTTAAAGTTTTTGGAAAATCATCCTGTAAAAAGAGGAACTTTTATGAAATGACCTCTTTAACTAGAATGCAAATAATTTGTATGTATTTTATATGACTGCTCCAAAGTAAAACATGAGTAATGCCTTCAAAGCTCAAAGGATGAGTGTAAAAACGTCTGCAGTTATTTAAAAATCTAATAAACTTGAGTATGTGTTACTTTGTAAGAATCGTATTTCTTGCAATATACTCCGGTCGATTTAGACCAAAAAATGAGAGTGAAGTTACAAAAAGTCCCAGCAAGCTCAAAATCAGTGAAATTGTTAAAAACATAATTATAAATAATGTCTAAAAGTTCCCCGTCATTCCCGTGTGTGGAATTTTTTTAATTCAAGGTCAAAGGTAAAAAAAAAAATCGTTTTTCGCGATTTTCAGCAAAACGGTAAGTTTTATCATAAAAGTAGCTCAGACAAAACTTGCAGATCATAAAATTATCTATAAAGATGTATCAATACTTTTTTTCTTAAGAGCCACCGTTTCTGAGATATAACGTTTAAAAAGTTATAAAAGTTGCTATCGTGATAATATGCATGAGTACGCCACGTATACAGTGTGTTTGGTCAGCAACTAGCGATATTTTAAGAACTTATGTGTATGTACTTGTTATGCAAAAAAACACTAACTACAAAGGCTAGACCTTTGTAGTTAGTGTTTTTTTGCAAAAAAACACTAACTACAAAGGCTATCCTAACCCCCTTCGCCTCTGCGTGGCAGGCAAAGTGTTTTCTCTATTTTTTCAGAAACTTTATGACTTTTTTAAGCTTTTTGAATTAAAATACTCTTTTTTGTGTTTTTTAATGGTAGACTATCTAATTGCCTCATATTCATTTAAGGCTATTTGCATGACAATAGAACAAAACCTCGCAAATTAAGAATGTTTTTTGCTAACCGGGTAGAGTCAATAATAAAGTGCCTGCCCCACAGAGGCGAAGGGGGTTAGGATAGCCTTTGTAGTTAGTGTTTTTTTGCATAACAAGTACATACACATAAGTGCTTAAAATATCGCTAGTTGCTGACCAAACACACTGTATACGTGGCGGACCCATGCATATTATGGCGATAACAACTTTTATAAAATAAGTATTCATACATTTTTATAGATAATTTTATGATCTGCAAGTTTTGTCTGAGCTACTTTTATGATAAAACTTACCGTTTTGCTGAAAATCGCGAAAAACTAATTTTTTTGACCTTTGACCTTGAATAAAAAAAAATCCACACACGGGAATGATGGGGAACTTTTAGACATTGTTTATAATTATGTTTTTATCAATTTCACCGATTTTGAGCTTGCTGGGACTTTTTGTAACTTCACTCTCATTTTTTGGTCTAAATCGACCGGAGTAATAACATTTGAAGGAAAAAATTGCACCCAACAATAGTGAGGGGATACGTTTATGTTTCCTTTTATCGTACAAGATGACTGTATTCATAAAAAACAGGCCAAGTGCGAATGAGACTTGCACGTGAAGGGTTCCGAAAAATCAAATTTTGTAGTGCTTTCAATTTTATAATTTCAGACTTTAAGGCCTAATTGCTAGTGAGCACAGAAATGTACTTCCGTGACTGTACACAGTTTTTCATCTGCTCTTTAGGGCCTCTTTCACCGCTTCCTGATAAGGCTATCCACCACTTAATTTGACAGATGGAGTATGGAAAATCTGCCAAATAACCCTATCGGGCACCTTATAAGGAAGCGGTGAAACAGGCCATAAATATTAACCACAGGTAATTGTTAGGTTTCTAGATTTTTTATGAAGAGAACATAATATTAATCCTTCAATCGCGGATTCTTGAAAATCTATTGAATATTCCATTGTTGTCGCGGTCGCCGGTGTCCTTATGGGGGTTGATAAATCAAACCAAGATTTTGCTTAAATCCAGATTGATTTACAATGGACGACGCCCGCAGCTCCGTTGCGCCAAAGTTCGTTTATGGCCCGGAAATCGTACATTTTCCGGGATGAAAAGTATCTTATGTGTTTCCCGTGACTAAAAGTATCCATACAAAATTTCAACAAAAATCAGTTCAGTGGTTTCAACGTGTAGAGGTAACAGACAGACTGGATGTCTCTTCACTGGCACTTTCGGATGAATAACATCAGCATGGATGAAAGTTATACACCAAGGCTTTCTAGCTACCGTACCAGTGAGCTTTTTTTTTACTTTTGACTGACAATTTTTTTTACTTCTTTCCAGCGGCTAAAATGGTAGATTCAATGTCGTACAGCCTTATGTGTGGTGATAATATATAAACAGACAGACAGTGTGTTAGCAATTTCATTTTTGCGTCACGGGTACGTAACCCTAAAAGTGAATATACAACCATTGTGAAAATCTACGCGAGTATCTTTCGAGTTGTAACCGTCCTATAAAAATGCACTTAACTTTCTGTGACATCCTTTATACGTACTTAAGGGCGAAATTTGCAGTTTAACAAATATAAACGTCCATTGGCTTTTCTATTGACTCTTAGCCGATAAAACCGCACTAAACTCGACCCTATCGTATAAACCACGTTTGGTCCACATGATGATACTTTAATATGCATAGAATCGGGTTTATTTAAGGTTTGGACTGTTGAGACGGTCAAGCTAGGGATGTGACTGAAATTAAAACTGTTACTAATTTAATGCTTCGATCGCGGATTCTTGAAAATCTACTGTTATTCTATTGTTGTCGCGGTCGCCGGTGTCCTTATGGGGGTTGATAGGTTAATAATCTTTACAGGTATTCAAGGAGACTTATAAACAAACTCGTGGCTCGCCAATGACACTAGACAGAAATTACTATATTTAGTATTTAGTCAAAACCATCATAGAAAAGCTTCAAATTGGATTATCATGATATTTTATATTTGTAATCTCTTCTGGACTACCTACTTTTTTTTTTAATCCAACTAAAGAATATTTTTGGAATTTCCAATTCATATATTTTTATTTATAAGATCATGAATAGTTAAATACTAAAAAAGTTGAAGCCGTTACCAAAAGTACTAAAAAGTATATTTGAAACAATATCGTTGAATTAAACTCCAAGCTCAATCGATGCAAATCGCTGCAATATCGATGTTTGAGCCCAAAATGTCGAGCTTAGCACATCCCTAAAGGACATTTCGGTGCATTGACAATTTAGTGGGCACTTGGAATCGTTTTTCCGTGTTTCCCGTGAATAATATATAAAGGTGTGTTGGGTCGGATTTATGAAGGGTGGTCTGGGTTTTAATCTTGCCGGACGGCCATAACAAGACGTATGGCCAAATTACTGAATCCGTTATTAGGCGAGTGATTTAATGTCTAGTTGAATTTTAAATTGGCGTGCATGTTTTATGAATCGTGGGAGCGAAATTTGTTTCTAATCCCGTGTTTTGTTTAAGGAAGTTTAGAAGAGCCATTTATTAAAGAGATATATTGTGTATACATACACTATAATATATCAGGTAAGCAACTTACTCGTTGGCCATGATGGTCGATTACCACCACGATTGCGAAGCTGAATTTTGCACAATCAACGTCAATTATGAGCAATTATTAGTTCTAATATGTATTTCGTTCGCCGTTTGTGGGCCGATTTTCAAGATTTTTTCGCTATTGTATCGGGTTTAACCTAAATTTAGTACCATGTTCATAAAAAAGGTAACTTTATAATGGGATCCGAAGTATTTCAAATGGAAACTTATAGTGATTATGGATAAATAATTAAGTATTCCAAGTAAATCTTACCAAAAATTCAGATTTTGCACCAAGATACCATGGTTCAAAGGTGGTGATCAGATCTCCGGCCTCCTTATAGATACATGTTTGGGGGTTTCGACGTTGTTTTAAGAGTTGAAGGCATATGCTAATGGTACATTAGATTAATCATCATCATCGTCTCTACCCTTACATCGTGCAAAATCACATTATGACTCTATTATTAGTATTATTAGTGTTTTTCATAGTTTTTACATCGAAACAGATATCTTTGATCATTATTCCGCTGTTTGTGGACAGATTTCGAAAATTCTCTTGTTGTTGTATCGGGTATAATCCGAATTTGGTACAATTATTACGAAGGTGATGATGGGATCTATAGGTAATCGATGGAAATTCTTGATAAAAACACACATAGTGATTAAGAGGTTGTTTTTAGTAACTCAAGCATATTATGTTACAAATAAGTGAAATTTCATACGAAGGTGTCTCTGGATCCAAAGGCACTGAACAGAACTCCTAAACCTTTAAAACATAAAAGCTTGGTTTCAGCATCGCTTAGATAACTGCAAGCATTTACCACAATTTCTCTTACAGTAATATAATGTGCATTATATAATGCGCAATATATAATGTGCAATGTGTGTACCTATCTACGCATAAAGTCTTGTGGTCGTCTATATAACTAAAAAGAGTAAAAATCAAGATCATTATAACTAACTAAAACTACTTGACACCACCGCTCATGAGCTCGCAGCACCAGCACCAGCCGCCGCCGCCGCCGCCGCCGCCGCCGTGTGGTACAGAGTCATGCTAACGCTGATGATCATCATTAAAATTCAACCTTTTTTCAACCACAACCAACATAACATGATACACCACACACATATTATACTAAACACACCTACCGGCGAGATCTTCTTACGCTGGTTTTTGGGTGGAACAGAGTCCTTATATACTTACTACTCAATACTCACGTCATAGAGGATAAACAACGAATAATGCTAAAACTTGTGCTGCGAATAAAAGGTTTATTATTTTTCATGGTATGAACCGAGTTCACGAGGGCAATGGCGGATGGCAAGGTCAGACAACGCCCAGCGGTTCCGGACATTGAGTCGCGCCTCCCACAGAAACGTAACAGTCATCGTGTATGTGTAGTGAGTAGGTATATTCATGTTGGATACTTTGGTATTGATGGGCTAATAATAATAACCATACTAATATTCTAAATGCGAAAGTGTGTCTGTCTGTCTTCACACCTCTGGATCAATTTGCTGACATTTGCTATTGACCTTGAGTCCCGGGAAAGGGCCTACTTTTTATTCCGGAAAAATGTACGTATACAGCGTAATAAACGAATTTTAGCGCAACAGAGTTGTATTAATTATCTACTTCAGTAGCCCTAGCATGGCCACCAGTAGAAATGCGAAAGTATAGACAAACTGTGGAGATAAACTTAAGGTGCCGTTCCGATCTTTACCGCGGCTAATCGCGAACGACAAAAATTTCATTAAAATGCCACTTTATGACAGACTATATAACCTATATGTCATGAAGTATGATATTATATAAGATAATATTTCAATTTTTAGGATAAAGTGGCATTTTAATTGAAGTTTTCGGAACGAAAAAAGATCGGAACGGCACCTTAAGTTTATCTCCATAGTTTGTCTATACTTTCGCATTTCTACTGGTGGCCATTCCAGGGCTACTGGAGTACAGTAAGTATTATTTACTTTCTTCTTCACTTCACATATTTTGGGGTCCCGGACAATAAAATAATGATTCTCTACTCTCTACTAATATAAATTGCGTATCATTGCAATAGTAGTGGCAAACAACTAATTTAATTTATATTGTTATAAAATTTCTAAATAGAATTCGGACACTAGTCAGTTTCTTACCTAAACAAAAACCACAAAGTCCATTTAAGAATGAAATGAAGGAGGTGTATTGGTCTCATGCTGCGAGCTAATACGATACGGCTACACGTACTAATAGTCCTCATTTGCTTTTTCCGCGCTGATATGTGCCATTCCGAACCTAGAAATACTGGATACGCCTATAAGAATATCCGTTAGCGCTAAAATTACTGAAAACTTTGACCTTTATTTATAACAATAATTTGGACTCCAGAACTGGGATAACCTATGAAAAAGCACAGATGCATTGATGAATAAAATTATTATTATTCTTTCATACCTATGAATTTTACCTTTGAGGTTTTGGTGTAAGAAATGGAAAGATAATATTATCTTTCTTTCTATGTTTGATGATTTGTGAAACGAAAGTATTTCCATGTAATCCTTCATCCGTGGTCCCAACCAACCTTTCTGATATCATCCACCTGAGTGACGTCGTGTCGTGATCGGTTTAATTAACTCTAAACTGTCGCCATCTTGATCCGGGAATTTGAATAAACCCGCGCGTTTGAGGACTCCATTGTTAGACGACTAATTGGCTACAATACTTCTATTTTGTCCCCGAATGGCCAGTTAGAGGATGTTAACAGCACATTAAGTTTAAGGACCCTTGTCTTCAGTAATGATCTTGTAGTCTAGGTTTTGTGCTGGGAATATTCCGTGAATAAGCCACATACATTCTTCTTTTGTCATTTATAAGAATGTCAAAGTTTAGCCTGGCTGCAAACGATCTTAAGTTCATTCATTATTTTTATAAGAATGATAGAATTCACGGGGGATGATCACAATGATAGAAATAAGGAGAAAACCTACCAAATGTGACAAAACATGTAAAGGTACTCAAAAAAGCGTTACGTACAGGTTTATCCCCCTGTAATATTATATGTGCCCCTAATTTTCGCCGTAAATCATTCTATTAGGATTGTGCCTACTAGGTCCAAACACAACAATTCATGTATAGTGAGTTGTGTTGCAGAGTGTGCCTATCCCGCCAAGTGCGCCAAGCAATTTTTCCATACTGTTGATTGGAAATCTCTAATCAGCAGTATGGAAAAATAGCTATATGGCGCACTTGCCGGGGTGGCGCACTTTGCCACACTCACTAACCACTATTAACTATGTACTTGATATCACTTATCGTTACAAAGCACAGATTTATACGATACTACATGATGCCCGCAACTTCGTTGCGCCGAAATTCGTTTATCGCGCGGGAACCGTACATTAAAAGTATCCTATATCCTGTCCCGGGACTCAAAGTATCTCCAATTCTCCATACCAAATTTCAGCCAAATCGGTTCAGCGGTTTGACCTGATGAGGTAACAGACAGACAGACAGACACAATTTCGCATTTATAATATTAGTATGGATGTATGGATATGGATTTCATGAACATAGTCATCCATTACACTGTGCGTTTATAAAGCAATAGATAATGGTTTACCGGTGAAACATTACATCGCCACCGGGTACGAATTACGAGTGATTTACGAGTACACAACGTCCCATACACAGTTATTATCAAAAATAACCTCACAAGGATAAAATATTAGTAGGTGATAATAATTGATTGATTTTGATAAGGTAATTTGTTAGGCTTCATCTAAAAAAGCTAAAAAAATAAACTGTAGTTGCGATATTGTTGTTGTATCCTGCAGTAACCGTAATTTTTTCACATTATAACTTACTCGTAGCAGCCTACCTTCCACAAAGTGCCTACTCTATAGGTGTAAAATTTGATCGAAACCGGCTAAATATTCCTACACCTATTAGATCCAAAGAAAAATCTTACATAGACCAGGTATATTACAGTAGGGAATGTTATTATTCGACAAATTTACTATTCGAATATTATTCGAATAATTCAAAAATTTTCAAAAATCCTGAAAGTCTTGAATAAAAGTTACAAGAAGTTTCGTACAACCATGTACAACCTATTTTGTTAATACTATGAAGTAAGCAATTCATATTTTTACTTTTATCAACACAAATCTTTGTAAATGACATAGTTAATTTTTATTGTTAAACACTTTAAAAATGTATTTTAAAGTTACAGCGTGGCAATAAAAGAAAGGCTGTAAAGTGTAAACCATTTTCGATCGTAGCACCTTTTACTTTTCTTATGTGATTATGCTTAGTCTTACTAGGCAGCAGTTTTAAATAATAATATGATATTCGACGTTATGATATTCTGTTCATTACATAATACTAAGCCACTTCACCTATCTTTTTGATATTTTCGATCCACATTCACCTAGTTCACCTAGTCTGCTTCACCTGTGTCAACGTGGCTCTAAATTATAAAAAAGGGCCACTAGAAAACAAACACCACAACAAAGAAAAAAATTGCAACGAAGCCCTGGGGGAGGGTGAAACAATCCTATAGCTGGTGACTTTAGTAACTTGAAGTTTGATAACGACAATATCATGATATTAAGGAGCCATCGACATTTTTAGATAATGTACCTACTAACTGTTTCAATTATCAGTCGAGGACTGCCGCGGTAAAGCTATTGAATAGCAAATTTTTATCAACTTGTCGAATCATAGATCACAAATCGCGAGCTTCAAGCCAGAAAGGCGTATAAAAAATTATATTTTGTATTTTAACTACATATTTTAAAACTCTTAATATTGCACTTACATCTATTAAAAACGAGTTTGTTTTATATAATACCTCGATCGTGGGAATAGCAGAAATAATAAATTTTCAATTGTTATGCGACAGCCGGGTGCCGCTTGGAGATTGATGGATGGAATCCCGCGATATATTATAGTTATCACGGTAGACAAAAAAATTAAGAAAGCTTGAAAGAAGTCAATGGATATAGATCGTGAGTGACCATTACTGACGATACTGAAATCCATGACTGAAAGGATATATCTTCATTTGCATGTGTTTAGGCAAAATAACGTCTAAAACATGGTCAACGGCAACGATGAATGATCGTATACTGATTTGTTAGCAGTTAGACTAAAAATAGATTCATATAATATTATATCATTTAAGATGTGGAATATTATAAATAATATTATTTTTCTAAAATAAACTTAATTATGTTCTTACTCCATGTTAATTTTATGTTGAATAGCATTTTAAATAAAAAAAAAAATATTTTTACCATTCGAATTATTCGAAAAATAATTTGGCGAATATTCGAATAATAAAATCGTCGAATATTCGAATAAAACGAGTATTTGAATATTCGAATAACATACACTAATTACATGATATTTTATAATTAATATAACCCATTGATCTTCCCTTTTCCTTCCTAATTTAAACCTTCCCTGGTCATCCACGAATATTTCAGCCGTTCTCGAGTGTTAGTGTGATTAACAAAATTTATTTTTTATTTAAGTATAAGTATAGATAGCTATTCGTAGCCCTATTAGCTTTCATTTTAAACTGTTACTAAGCTATAAAGAGCTCTACTAAAGCTTAAAGTTATTAATTTGTGTATGACTTATCAGTTATCACTTATGACACTATCGTTAAAATCTTAACTCGTAGGATGATCCAACTATTGTTGCGCAACCTTTAATTTACATCATAAAAATGACGATCTAATTTGTATAATAAAGTTTGAAAATCGTGATGTTAGTAATAACAAAATTACGGATAGCCCACCTCAAATACCGCTCCGTCTATGCATCGAACGATTATACTTGTGTAAATATTGGGAACATAGATATAGCAATCTTCAGATAGAGCCGGAGTTAAATATGTAAATTAACCTATCAACCCCCATAAGGAAAACAATAGAATAACAATAGATTTCTAAGCATTGTTATTATAGAGTTTGCTACTTTACTGTAAGCGTGCCGAACACTCGCTCGACTAAACTGATCCAAAATTGCAAAATCAATGATAGATTCATAATGACTGTATTTTTTGTTACATTAAAGTGACGGGTATTTTCGCCTGTTGCTCTTTAATTTTTTTACTTCTCGGTCATTACAGTTTGCAACTTTTTGATTTTTGCAAAATATAGAATAAAATATGTAGAATACAGTGACACAGACATCAGCAGACAACAGCAGAAAATCAGTGTGGCAGCAACTTGCTGCTTATGCTGAGCTGGGGTCCATTTTTGTGAGATCACACAACATAATGTAAATTAAGTATTGTACTGTGTCATTGTTCTTTCGTCCTTTGTAAATATTGTGTTGTGTGATGTGCAAAAAAAATATCGTCCTTCTCTCTTCAAGCTCACACTCGTCTTTCATATGCCAAATGAAAAAGAACGACGCGGATTCATCGCCAAATTAGTTTTTTCTCAATAATTATACAACATTTTAAAAATCCGATAGGTCAGTTTCTCAATGATAGAATTTTATACAATGTGTCAAAATATTAACTTAGTTTAATGCACGGTTATTGCAATATATGAAAAATACGTGCAAATTAGATGCATCCTTAAGATTTTTTTCTATCGAGAAAAGATTTTAAGATATCGTGTGAAATAAAATGTACGTAGTAGGTACCTATCTATGTTTATAAAATGAAACAATTCGGGACTTATTTTCAAGTATAAAATGAATTATAAAATCGCCAATTTAGGGTTAGTTGCCTCCTTAATGCTATTTGATATATTTCACTTGACCTAATTTAGAAAAGGTGATACACCTGCAGCTCTTCTGATGTTGCGAGTGTCCATGGACGATGGTAGTTGCTTTCTATCAGGTGACCCGTTTGCTCATTTGGCCCTTTATTTTATAATTTAAAGAATACTTAAAAAAAGGCCTTAACCCTTCTAGTCTCTTCTATTTCTTCCTACCGCTACATCAGATCAGTGTGATCGGATCTCGGTCTCAATATTTGGAGCTGTGTCCACGGCGGCCCACGCGCCCCGCCCTATCTGATCATCGTGATAGCGAGGCTATTGACGTATGCTCATGGGATACAAGTATGATAAAGCCTCGTGGTATCAAACTGAATTTCAAACGTTTCCAAACTGATTTCAAACGATTCAAACTCAGTTTCAAACGATTTCAAATTGAGTTTTAAACTATTTAAAACTGATTTTTTCTTACGCCTCAAATTATTGTTTACAATGATTTCAAACTTGCAACTGTCTAGCCACAGAACCTAATTCCTTATTCCTTATAATATTATTCCTTCTGTGACCTTTATCCTAATTGGACCAAAACATAGAAAGTAGTAGGAGTAGGTATATTTTGATCCAATTAGATTAAACGTCACAGAACAGCAGGAATATTTTACTGACCGTTGACGTTCTATATTTCTGGAAACTTCAATATTGTATTCTATGAATAACTAGGAATATCTCGAACACCGTTACTCCATTATAGTGGAAGTTGACGTGACCTATACTCTAAAATTTATATCATGACGTTAAAATTATTACCCAATCTATCTATAATTGTTCCTATTTTCCCACAGGTAAATTCGTACTCGAAAAATTAAATTTTGGTGCAAAGAAAAACGGTCCCTTATTCTTTCCTGAGTTATGGTTGTATTAAAGTTAAAACTTAAAAGTCACCATTTATAATATTGAAATCTTATTTCTGTGATTGAAATTAAACTAATTTTATCAATGAAGGTAAAGGTAATAATATTATCCTTTGAATGCCTTTGATAAAGCAAATATTTCCGATTCTTATAAGAACAATCACGTAAGAAAAAAATGATGGCAATTTCATTTTTATATCTTATAAGAAGTTAATATTTATAGCTGCAAATTTTTTTCAGCGACGGAATAATTTTCAATAAAACGAGTGCTCGAAATGTAAAAAAGTTCATCAATATGAAACTCGGTGCGTCCACAAAAAGAGCATTCCCAATTATGTTTTCGTTCTTTTCAAATAGAACATTGACTCGGTATAAAACGAATATAAAAATTTTTCAAAAAACATTAACAGGGAGTAAAAACTTTGAAAAAACATAACGAAATCCACGAATGTGCCTAACGTTAAACCAGCTTGCCCTATAAGTCATTGTGTCAAACGAGTCGCAGGCCCGGATTTCAACTTGTCAATCGTACGATCCCAGCGGGGGATTTTAGGACGTAATGGAACCTTAAATGGTGGAAATTACGTGTATTTAAGGGCGTTCCGTCCGGAGATTCCGTAATTGACCGTATTTAAAACCTTATAAACTCATAATCTGAAAGCTACAAAGTTATAAAAAAAATACAGCAATAATGTTGATATACTGAAGTATCAACATTCCTTTCGCCGTTTTAAATTTTCTATTTTTGTTTATTATACTCATGATATCAGCTTCCAAAGTAATACCAATTTGTTAAAATTCAAGCATACATTCAGCATCTCCTTAGGATTTACAAATTACTTTTATTTGAAACTCACGCCAATAGATCGACAATATCATAAACTACATATTCGCCGTTTTGAATTTTTTTAGGACAATTTTGAACTAAGATAAGTAAAAATAATATGGTTTTGGAGCGATCTCGGCAACGCGTCAAATGTATGGCCAAGGTCGTTTGCTCGGGGGACGGCCTTAATACGTGAAATAATTTTCCTGTCACATTACAAAGTTTCAAGCGTAGTATAACCGGTATTTTTACAGATACATTAAAAGTCATGCTTGCTACAATATTCCTATGCTGCATATTTTTATTAGTAAAGCTTGTATTATGAAGTAATGCATGCTAAAATATTCCTATGCTGCATATTTCTATTAATACGGCTTGTATTATGAAGTAATGCTCACTACAATATTCGCTGCATATTTTTATTAGTAAGCCTTGTATTACAATTTACATAATATATAAAGTAATGCTTGCTACAATATTCCTATGCTGCATGTTTTTATTAGTAAGACTTGTATTTAATTATAAAGTAATGCTTGCTACAATATTCCTAAGCTGCATATTTTAAATGATCAAACGAACTTACCAAGTGAAGTTCGATCATTATTATATGAGTCGCTTCATTCGAAGATATATTATAATTAACCAAATAGTACCTTTGCTTATCTGCTAGGCAATCGCGTTTTTTTTTAAATACGTATGTGGGTATCTTAAAAATTACCCGCTCCGCGCTCGCTCTCTCGACGTTCCGGCGTGATTCAATATTTTTAGAGAGAAGTAATGCAAAAAATCTTTCTTTCTTTCTTTGGGTACTGCAGAAAACATAGTTTCGTACAGAATGGGTGGGAGGGAGATTATATCTTCGAATGAAGCAACTCATATAATAATGATCGAACTTCACTTGGTTCTTCGATATATTATAATTAACCAAGTATTATAATAGTAAACTGCCACAACTCGAGACCGACGGCGACCATTGTTTGTGTGACGGGATAGCAATCATGGACTGTGCCATGGTGACATACATATTTAGTCACCTCAACAAAACAATAATATGGGCAAAATACTTTATATGGCAAAACAACATTTGCCGGGACAGCTAGTTATGTTATAATAATATATATTATGATCGTTAAGACTTAAATATTTACATATTTGTTGTGGATTTTACACCCATGGCACTATTAACCATAAAACGTTATCAAAAAAGGGGCGCCTGAGGCTGAACAATTCTCGCCTAGAACACTAATATTGTTAAAGTCTAGTAGTGATAACGCTTCAACTCCCGTAAGGCCCAAGTGGGCCGCGATAACAATAGAAAGGCATTGTGTCTTGTTTTTCCGCGATCGAAGGAATAAAGCCTACGCCTAGTTTCCTTCTTTATATTTTTTGTGAAAAAAATGTTAGCACATCGGAAAGTCTGTACGTCAAGACATAAGGCTCTTAATTCGTAAATTAAAATCTTTCGATCGACTAGTGAGTTACTAGGAACCAAGAAGTAGGCTCTTAAATCTATTTTTGCTAGATATCCACTTTTAGGTATTGGCTTGGAAGCCTTAAAGGTTAATTTTCCAAATTAACATGTAATTTTGAAATAAACTTACGAAGTGGTTTCAAATTTAAAATAATTCGAAAATTGTATTTAAAATATAATACAACTAGCTGTCCCGGCAAACGTTTCTTTGCCATATTATAAAGAATATCGCCCGTATTATTTTATTGAAGTGACTAAATAAAGTATGTCACCATGGCAACGTCCATCGCTATCATGGTCGTCGTTTTTCTCGAGTTGTAATAATTTACTATTATTTATTCAAAAATGCACTTATCAATATAATAAGTACCGAGTAGCCGATCCTCAGATTGTTGTTAACATGTTGATGTTTTTGTTTTTGGAACGAAGTTCCCTAATTTTTTTATTTTTTATTTTTCATGCGGGCCGCAAACATTTTTGGTCTTGGTGTCGCAGGCCGCAACAAACATTTTTAGGTTTAAAAAATAACGTTATTCAAAATTAACGGCCCGCGGGCCGCTTGTTGGGGATAGCTGTATAAAGCCCACAATAATTATAATAGTAACATCTATAAAATATATACAAAAATAACTGTCAGCACTACTGCTGCGGTGTTGAGTGTTTAGTCGCCTCAACGCTCTTCGAACTCGAAGAGGGTTTACTGTAGCGGTGCAGTACTAGCGGCACCAGCCGACGGCTACCAGCTCTACCCCCCCCCCCCCCCCCTTTACAGGTAGCGGGAAGGGTTTGCCAGAGCCCAGGTTTCCGTTACGAAGTTATCTTCTCTGATAATATATTATCTGATAAGTTTGATAATAATTTATATCGAGATAATTCAGATACTGTTTATAAGTCTGATAATATCGAGACTTTGTCAGGTGAAATCTATAATGATAATAATCGATCGAAATGGAATCGATCTGCAACAATTATTATCAGGAACGTTTTATGACCAGTAGCTTATCTTAATCGTTTTTGGGATCATTTAAAACCATAATCTGGCGAATCCAACAAGGGATCACCTAACGTCAGTAGGAGCCCAGGATCTATCCGGATCTGGTCCGGTTCTATCGGTACCGGTACTCAGAATCGACCTTTAGCACCTGGTTTAGGAGTGGGAAAGCTTCGGGTTCATTCGTAACCGAATCGACCCGTATAGTGATCACTTTTAGTGATATTTCCCCAATTGTCTGGTCTTAGTGACCTAAAAAAATAAATATTGGGGTAGCTCGTTATAATCGACTTATTTGTTGATAAAATAAGTTACAAAAAATATTGAGGGTAGTAACTATCACGTTACGTAGATAATTTAAGTAAGTTTCGTTATACACTCGCGGTGTATCACGAGTCCCAACATTGGTGCAAGTTTTATTTAATAATAATAATTTATAATCGTGGTTCTATATTTAGAACAAAAGGATCGCGGGGGACGCGCATAGGTTGTTAACTGATGAGACTCGCAGTCAATCTAGTTATTAGCTCGAAATAGCTATTCTCTATAAAATGGCTAAGACATTAATAATATAATAATAATTATGTAGTTCTATTTATAGAACAAAGAGCGCGAAAAAACGCGCGGTAGTTGCTAATTTTTATTTTTAGAACATTGTCGGAGACTCCTAGTCAATCCATACATTATGTTGATTTAAAAAATATCAATATATTTTAAATTTAAATATTAATTAACTCGCAGTTAATCCTCTCAAACCTGCCAACAAATTATACTTCTATTTTTAGATAAAACATCGTCAGAGACCCGCAGTCAATTCCGATGCATAAGGATTGTGTTTAGAGACTCGCAGTCAATCCACACATTATGGCGGTTTATAAAATAACTCGCTGTTAACCCCCAAACCGGCCAACGTATAGTTCTATATTTTATAGAACAGATAAAACATCATAAGTTTAAACACTTACGGATTTTGTCGCGGAGCACTTGTAGTTCAGTGACAGTAGACACTGTGAGTTCGTTCTGCGTAGATCGGAACGCAAACAAAAATGTTAGGGTAGTTGAATAACTTCAAGAGATTGGACACCTGTCACCTCAGTCCGCCCGTGACCACGGCAGCTGTAAGGCAGCCGAAACGTCGGGATTAATATAAGTGCTCCGCGACAAAATCCGTAAGTGTTTAAACTTATAATATCATGAGTGATACTCGCGAAAACTTAAGAAGTCATTAGATAAAACATCGTCAGAGACTCGCAGTCAATTCAGATGCATATAAATTGTGTTTAGAGACCCGCGGTCAATCCACACATTATGGCGGTTTATAAAATAACTTAATATATTTAAATACTTGTAGAAATTAACTTGCAGTTATTTCCCCCAATCGGGTAAACATATAGTTCTATTTATAGAATAGGTAAACCATCGTCAGAGATCCGCAATCAATTCCGATGCATATAGAATAAAGATTGTGTAAAAAAACTCGCGGTCCAAACACACTGTACTTATTGACTACCAGTTGCAGTACATGCCGGTTGATTAAATAATTGCAGTAATCACCTGCAGTTGTTTCGCCCAATCCGGCAAACATATAGTTCTATAATTCTATTTATAGAACAGATAAGGCATACATAATAATATATATTGTGTATAAAGACTCGCAGTCCCAACACATTGTAAGTTTATTGACTCGCAGTCGCAGTACAAGTTCTGTCGGTTGCTTCAAAATTATATTGTACAATTTTATTGAAAGGGGTTCGAAATTGAATAAAATAACCGAAATACGTTCCTGTGTCGATGCATAAAACATTGTTTCCATTACACTACTAAATTTACCATAAACCCAATGTTAAATTTTAGCCATGAATAAAATACTTTTTTTTTACAATGAGCAATGCATGTTGAAATATGGAGGCGGCACTTTGACGAAACCACTTTTTACTCGTCTGGAGTACAGAGCACACGGTTTATTACTCATATATTGTTCTCCGAATATAATTGTATGTCATCATTGACAATTTAATATTGCGAAGCATCATAATAATAAAGTATACGGACAAACGTAGGTTTTTAATTGCTAATAGCTCTGCGAAAGCTGTGGGATCGTCTCGAAATGGATATACAAACCTACAAGGCTGTTTTTGCGGGGAGCCAGAATAGGGATGACAACAAGGTCAAAGATTAGCTGAGTTTTTAAATAATATTATTATTTTTAACAAAAAATTAAAACCGACTTCCAAGGTAAAAACGATAATAGCATCCTTATAATATGAACTAAAAAGTATTAAATAATAATTATTCCTATCTAATAGTGCCTTTTTTCCGAATTCGGCTAAAACTTATCTATTTCTGTACTCAATCTTCATCATTTTGAAGTCGGTACCAGATGAATCTTCAGTTCTCTGACAGAATATTTGAAACTTTTGAAACTGGCACCGACTTCAAAATTATGAAGATTGAGTACAGAAATAGTTGAGTTTTAGCCCAATTCGGAAAAAGGCACTATTAGATAGGAATAATTATTATTTAATACTTTTTAGTTCATATTATAAGGATGCTATTATTGTTTTTACCTTGGAAGTCGGTTTTAATTTTTTGTTAAAAATAATAATTTCACTCTTTTTAGTTACCTAGTAAGCCATCGAGTACTATACGTAGAATAATACACCTGTATATTATTCTACGTAGGTATCTTATGACAGTCACACTTACAAAATATAATATCAGCTGCAGCCTGCAGATAATTTTAAACAATATATTAAAAAAAACGAAGTGAACACGTGTGACGTGCTAAGTAGCCGGTCACCGGACTAGTTTCAATTGGCTGGCACTCGCTCGACTTGTCGCACACGCGGACGCCTCGCACTGTATAGTGTTACATAGTACGCGGCTCTCGCGACTAAACGCGATGCAAAAGGTTGAAATTAGGTTGTTTTCCAGAATATCTCGGCGAAGTGAGATAGAATGTTACATGGTCGAAGCAACTTTAACTTCTCAGAAGTAATGTCAGTTAATGTGTGCCTTATGCTCTGGAGATAAGGTTGAATTTGGTGACATTGGTGACCCCGACTTGGTAATGATGAATATAATGATGATGATAATGATGATGATGATGATGAATGTAATTTGCATAGTAGCATATACTTTCAATTTCCAAACTTGTATCTATAAGGAATCCGGAGTTCTCTTAGTATCTTCGGAACCATATTATACCTTGGTGCAAAATCTTGCGTTTTGCTAGCATATGCTTAGGATGCTTCTAATGAAACCAAAATCACCATTTGTTTCCATATAAATTTCGAGGAGTTCCCTTGATTACTCATGGATCCCATCATCAGGTCACCACTTTTGTGAACATGGTACAAAATTGGAGTAAAACCTAATACAACAAAACAAAAATTTTGAAAATCGGTTCTCAAACGGCGGAGTAATCGTTGAACATACAAAAAAAAAATATATCCACAGCCGAACATATTATAACCTCCTCGTTTTTTGGAAGTCGGTTAATAAAGACACTTAAGCGACAAAAAAATAAGTATTCTCATAATTTCAGCAGCTTATGTATTTTTTTCGTTATGAGCCTTCAAAGTTGGATAGTCAAGCCGATTTTTTTTTTATAAAATTCCTTAATCTTTGCATACCATTCGATAAGTTATGCAACTTATGACAATATTTATTAAGAAACCACTTTCATAAACGCAATATTTAACATAATATCTATCGAACACACAAGTCACAGTTACCTAGCTGACAATATTTTGTATGGAGCGTTTTGGGAAGGTCTATTTTATGTGAGTTTTGGATTGTGATATTGTCACCTGGCCGGCACAGGGACAATAAAAAGAAGAGATAAATAAAAAGAATTTCACAATATAACAAATTTATTTAAATAATTATTTAGTCAGCGGGGAGCGGGGAACGCGGGTACGAAACTTAGCCTCGGTCTATTTCTCAGTCTTTAGCTCTCGGGTTTAGGGACACGACACTTATCTGGGGACAGGCAGCGACTTGTGGGACTCCAGCTCCTCAAGTCTCCGTGATCCCCGCAACAGGTGCAGCGTCGATGGCCAGGTGTTGGTGGCAGTGTTCGGGATCCCGTATGTGGCGGCAAGTTCGGTGTGTGGCGTCAGATGGCTTGTCAGCCAGACGGCATGGACGGCACGTGGTCGACTCCAGGCGACCACGGAGCAGAGAGATTTCTCCAAGCGTAGCACGAGGAGTTGCTCCGAACGTCAAAGAGAAGTTGCTCAGAGCGTAGCAGAGTTGCTCCGGTCGTAAACACCCCAAAAACGGGGGGTCCTTTTAAAGTAAAGAAAAAGAAAGTCACGCCCAAGACGGAGAGTTTTTATACCCTCGAGCCGGTATATTTTTTTAAGTTGACAGTGGTAGCTGTCAAAGAACGCAAATTAAAAGTCATCAACAATTAAAAAAAAATAAGTTAAAAAAATATAATTAACTTTAGGTAGGTTGTACTTTAAAACAATACTTTTATGTAATTATGAAATAGTTAATAAAAAAAGAAAATATCTGGTAAAAATAACAGATATCCCAACAAAGAGTTATAATAGTTGCACCATTACCCCAAAGATGTCGCTACTAACTTCATTTCAAGTTATATTTTATCGATAAACGACGGAATCTATTAGGCGTAAAGGTTCTAAAGAGGCCTAATAGATGTCGCTATGCGACATATCCCCCCTCGCTAGCTAAGGATTTTTCATGATAAAGGAAAAATCCTGAAATAGCTAAGCTAGAAAAAGTGGGGAAAAGAAAAAAAAAAAAACTAAGGGAAAAAGCAAAAATAAAAGGGCCCTTTGGAAAAAAAAAGGAAAAACTAAAATAATAACAGCCCTTTAGAAAAAAAGGGAAAAAAGCTAAAAGATTAACAGCCCTTTGGGAAAAAGGAAAAAAGGCCCTTTGAAAATAAAGGGAAAAAAAAAAGGTTAATATGACATCCCTCTGAAAAAAAAAGGAAAAAAGTAACAGCCCTTTAGAAAAAAAAAGGGAAAAAAAGCAAACTAATAAAGTTTGAAATATTGAGGTAAAATGGGAAAAAAAAATTAAATTTGGGGAAAATGGTGAAATGGGGGAAAAAAAAAATTGAGACAATTCTTGTGTCAGCGCGCGGATAATTTTTTTTTGACCAGAGATTCATAAATCACTTACATACATCAACTTTCATTTTGCATCTCGGTCATATACTCATTTTGAAAAATTGTATCTCCCGATTATAAAATTGTAATATAATTAATTATTTAGGTAATTTGTGTTAAAATTGTTTGTAAAACTAATGCTTAGTGTATAAACTTCAAGAAAAAATAATAATTTTATTAGTTATTGAACTATAATGTGGAGTTCCGAGAAGTTCTAAAGTGACAGCTGACGGCAAGTTAACGAACTTTACGAAATCAAAGTGAAAATGAATTTTGTTCCTGATATTCTGCAAAAAACCCGGGGAGTATAGTGTTTTATTCACATACTAATTCACCTTCTGCTCAATATTATATGATATTGACACCTAACACTTCACAAAACTTACCCTGAGTCACTTACAAACAAGGTTTACACTTTGGCTTTGTTAGTTCTCTCTTGGCTTAACATTTGTGGAAGCTAAAAAGATGATGGACATACACTAGCCGACTCATATACCATAATCCGTGTTAGCTACCATGATATTTGACTGCTCTCACAACAAATTTTATAATATTCAAAGTCTATGTAAGTACTTACATTTATTAACAAAACAAATTACAAATCTTTTCATCATCACTCTCTTGGTTTAACTGATGTTAAAGCAAAGTAGATGATAAAAAAAAAACAAACAACACTAACATACTCTGAACACTTACAATATAGTATATTATATAGCTAACATACTCGGTCATTCTCAAATTTGTTCAAACAAAATATATTTTTGTTTTACTTACATAATATTTCAGTACAGTATACACAGATTTCAGTCACTACTTTAATCTGTCTATTCTGTCTTTCCTGATCCTTTTCTCTCATTTTACATAACTTTCTTTTCATCTCTTCATTTTGCTACATTAATTTCAACCGTTTCCTGTGTACATACTGTACAACTGAAACAAATTTGGGGCTGACAAGTTTCAATTGTGCAGAAGGTGAGCTCTTACTTTACTTTTTCACCCCGTTAAATAATATCTGTTTCAGTTTCAGATATCAGGAACAAATAAATTAGCAAAATGATGACACGTTCAAATGCAGCCCGCCGGACAGAAGAACAACTCCGAGTTGCTCTCCAGGAGCTAAAGGACTCAAAGGAGCAATGTCAACGGCTACTTACTGAACGCGATGAGAATGAACAGGAAATGCTTTTAATTTTGCAAAAAAATGCTGATTTAAAATTAGAACTTAACAAATTAAGTCAACAATATGAACTTACCTGTGAGCGTAACATTGAACTACAAAGTGTTGTGGACAGTTTTGACAATTGCAGAGTGGAATATGAACAATGCCTAGAGGACACTTGTAATATTAAAAAGAAGCTTCAGGATGCTCAGGAGTATATTAAGTCCTTAGAGTGTGAACTAAATTCAAAAAATTTTCAAAGAACACAAAGTTTATATGATGAACTTTTGGGAAGTGTAAAGGACCTTTCAAAAAATAACATAACTACCATTGACTTGACTGGTGATGACACAATAATGGCTTGTCACACTATGAATAGTAAAAGGAAGATAAAAAAATATGTTAAAGTTAAGAAATGTATTAGAAAAACTGAAGAATTGCTACAAAAAAACCGAAAAATTGTAAAGCAGCTTAAAAATTTATCAAAAAATAAACAAATAGTTAAAGATCAATTATTAAGCTGCTGTGAAGAGTTGGAACATACTAGGCTTAGCTACGAGGCAGATGTATGTAGCCTTCAGTCTGAAATTACAGAACTACATAGCACACTAACACAAATAAAAATTAAATATGAATTAGCGCAAAAAGAAATTGTCTGTCATATATCGGCTATGGATGGTTTAATAGAAATGGGACGCTACAATGAAGAACGAGTAAACTCTTTGCTCAATAACTGTCAGTGTCTCAGAAATGGAAATCATTCACAGCATGATCTTGACATTTCAGTTACCTGTTCAGAGGTAAAGGCTCATACTGAACCCTTAAAGTATAATTATAATAGGACAGATGCCCCAGTAAATATATACTCTGATGAAATAGGACATAGTGTTAGTGTACTTATGAACAAATTAAGTGTGGGTCAGCAAATAATTAGCACTTGTTTGCCCGGGGCATCATTTGAACAAGTAATTAGCCGGGCAATAAATTCTGCTTGCTGTCCCAACACAACCATAGTTATCTTAGTCGGGAGAAGGGGAAAGATGAACAAAAAACAAATGACTGACTATATTGATACATTAAGTAGAAAAGAAAATGTTAGTAGACTTATTTTGTTTACCTTTCCTTACATTAAGAAATTGCCACACGAGAGTAAGGAAAATTATATTAGGTTTAAGCTGAACAGCCTACTATGTAGCGCAACAAATCAAAATTGTTTAGTATTAAGTAATACCTTACCACGAATTGATGTGGTGGACATTAATAATATTTTCGATTCTAGATTAGGTAATTTGACATATGATAAGTATTTCTTATCTAATTTTTTAACTCGACATTTAGCTAAATGGCTATACAACTTTATAGTTTTAAGACAAGCCAAAAAATTGGCTAAGCTGACCACTGCTTTTATTGAGCAGTGTTCTTATTCTAATCAATATGTAACTGAGAGCTTGGAATATGTTCCAAATAATTTAAATTAGATTCTAGGACAACAGAGGCACACTCTAGCAGTATATTATTAAACAAAAATAATAATACTAATGCCTACCACCAGCAACCTAGTGAGATTTCTAGACAAAATTGTAATTCTAGTATAAACTTGGTGCATCAGAACTTACAGGGAAAAAAAGGAAAAGAATTAGAAATTGAGTTATTTTTAAATGAATGTAACATTGACATTTTATGTGTGTCAGAACATTGGTTAAAAAATTATGAATTGGTATTTAATTATTCTGATCACCAGCTAGCAAGTTCGTTCAGTCGAGAGAATGCTATTAGGGGTGGCTCCTTAATATTGATTAAGAAAAAACTTAAATTTAAAGAACGTAAGGATATTGTTAGACTGTCAACTGAACGAATTGCTGAGTTAGCCTGTATCGAGCTGAGCCACCTTATTATTGTAAGCGTATACAGACCTCCATCCGGCTTATATGATTCTTTTGAACAAATAATGGAGCAAGTGTTAACAAAAGTGTGTGCATCTAACAAAAAGATTATAGTATGTGGTGATTTCAATATTAATTTACTAGACTTAAACTCCACCACTGTTAGATTCACATCATTGTTCAAATCGTATAACCTTATTAATTTATTCAACGAGCCGACAAGAATTTGTGATACAACTGCGACTTGCATAGATAATATTTTCACCAACATAACTCCCTATAGGAAGGAAATAGTTAATGTATTAAGCTCTGATCACTGTGGACAGTTAGCTTCATTTAATATAAATTGTGATAATAATTTTAAAGAAAAAATTGAATACATACCTATAAATACAAAACGTATTGAGAAGTTTAGAAGTAAATTATTATCAAGTTTTGAGAACTTAAATGTATCAAATGATCCAGATAAAGCGTTTAACATTATATTCAATAGAGTAAAACAGCAATATAACGCTGTATTTACTTCTAAAACGGTCAGTTTGAATAATAAAAGAAATAATTTCAAAAAATGGGCAACTGCAGGTATTATTGTAAGTAGACAAAAATTATATGATTTGTATAACGAGAAAACTATAAACCGGAGTGAAGCTTTTAAATTGTACGTCAAGAAATACTCGAAAACTTTTAAAAAGGCCTGTCAAGCAGCGAAGGCACTTCACATAAAAGAGAAAATTAGAGACTCTAAAAATAAAGTGAAAACCACCTGGAAAGTAATTGCAGATGAGACTGGAAAAGTCACCTGTCGTAACTCTAAATTTGAACTTTTAATTAATGATAAAAAAATCAATTCTGATCTTGAGGTTGCGACAGTCTTTGAGAAGTTTTTTGCAGACATTCCAATCTCAACTACAAAGAACTTAAATTCATCACCTACAGTTGCAGAAAAAATACTTAGAGAACATGTCAAGGAATGTGATGTCAGTTTTATTTTTAAAGACATTGACTCCAGAGATATTATCAAGACTTTCAAATCAATCAATATTAAAAGTACCACTGATCTCTGGGGTATGTCCACAAAAATTATAAAATCAGTAATTGACATCATTGCCCCTTATCTAGCTTTAGTTTTTAATAATTGTATTAAAAGTGGTGTGTTCCCCGACTTAATGAAGCACAGCAAGGTGATTCCTCTATTTAAAGCTGGGAAGAAATCAGACCCAACCAATTATAGACCAATATCCATATTGCCGACTTTAAGTAAAATCTTTGAAAAAATAATTTTAAATCAATTACTTGCTCACTTTAACTCAAATAATTTATTACATAATAATCAATTTGGTTTTACTAAAGGTCGGTCTACAACAGATGCAGGCATTAGTCTTCTGTGTAGTATTTTTGAAGCTTGGGAGGGGTCGCAGGATGCACTTGGTATTTTCTGCGATCTCTCGAAAGCATTTGACTGTGTAGAGTATGATACTCTAATAAGAAAACTACACCATTATGGTATAAGGGGCACGGCACTAAAACTTCTAAAATCTTACCTTATAAATAGAACGCAGAGGGTGGAAGTTAACTCCGTAAGGTCTAATGGAACCAAAATAAAACTAGGTGTGCCACAAGGGTCCATTTTAGGCCCTTTTCTTTTTCTCATCTATATAAATGATTTACCTTATCTTGTTAAAGATAAGCATGAGATAGTACTTTTTGCTGATGACACTTCACTAATTTTTAATGTGATAAGGCGACAATTTAATTATGACGAGGTAAATAGTGCTCTCTCAAAAATAGTACATTGGTTTAATGCTAATAATTTGCTTTTGAACTCTAATAAAACTAAATGTTTAAAATTTATCTTGCCAAACGTTAGGCAAGTACAAACCAATGTACTACTAAATGATGAGAAAATGAATTTAGTAGACACCACCGTATTCCTAGGCATAACGCTGGATTGTAAGTTACAATGGGGTCCACATATTGCAAAACTAGCAGATAAGCTTAGTTCTGCAGCATATGCTGTTAAAAAAATTCGTGAAATCACTGATGTAGAGACCGCGCGATTAGTTTACTTTAGCTACTTTCATAGCATAATGTCTTACGGCATCCTCTTGTGGGGAAACGCGGCGGACATTAATACAATATTTGTGCTGCAGAAGCGAGCTATTCGTTCTATTTATAAGATGTCGTCTTTTGAATCTCTAAGACAAAAATTTAAAGAAATAAGAATTCTGACCGTCGCATCTCAATACATTTTGGAAAATCTCTTATATGTTAGAAAGAACATAAATATTTTCAAAAAGAAAAGTGATTATCATAATGTAAATACTAGAAATAAGAACAAGTTAGCAATACCAATGTTCAGACTAGCCAAAGTAAGCAAATCCTTTAAAGGCCAATGTATACGCCTATACAATAAAATCCCAGAAAATGTTCAAAATCTACCTTTAAACAAATTTAAAAAAGCAGTTAAAGAACGTTTGTGTGCTTTAGCGTATTATAAAGTCAATGATTTCATCGAGGACAGCACACCTTGGGAATAGGGTGGCTCCATGCAGGTTACTTTTATTTTTGTTACATAGCTGTAAGCCATAACATTGTAATTTTCCATTTTTTTTAGTAAAAGATGGCCCCGTGCGAGTTTCTTACGCCGGTTCTTCTCGGCGGGGTAGTTCCCGAACCGGTGGTAGGCAACATAGCTTCTTCGTTCGACTTTCAAAAAGAGTATCATGATACCTATTTTGAATAAAAAGATATTTTATTTATTTTATTTATTTTACTCTATATATTATAGAGGACACGAGTGACGAGACGCCCTAGCACACGAGTATTATCCTACGAATATGAGAAGGACAACACCCAAAAAAAAAAGGGTCGTAGATGGTATTGTACACAACTATAACGTTTGTCTATGCAAACGAAACAGCATACTAAGCAAGGCGCGAGACAGAAGGTCTTACCTAATTAAACAAAAAAAAAGTTAAACGAAAAAAGAATTAAAATTTATAATTTTTAGACAATTTGAGGTCCTTTAAATGCCAAACGCCAAGATCTTTACCTTGCATATCCTGCAATTCGTAAACTAAAGGAGAACGTTTACCTACAACTTTACATTTTATAAATTTAGGAGCTAACTTTTTACTGAAATATTTATCTTTATCGCTCAGGAAATAGGTTTTCTTAAAGACAAAATCTCCTACGTTAAATTCGGCAGGCTGGCGACGTAAGTTGTACTGCGAGGTATTCTTAACGTGGGCTTGCCAAAGACGCATCTGTACGTTGTCAAATATGGACGACATACATCCCAGATTTTCCGCGTAGGTATCGCGAGGTGCAAAAATAAGGTCGTTGGTGCTGTCGGTATCAAGGTAGTGTGAACCACAGGACACCAATTCCCGACCGAAAGTTAGAAATGACGGTGTGAATCCTGTCACCTCCTTTACAGAGTTGTTAATAGCAAATTGTATTTCTGGGATATGTACATCCCACGATCTATGGTCGTCTTCCACGTAAGTAGAAATACAGGTAATAATCGTCTTATTATACCGCTCAACAGTATTAACCTGCGGAGTATAACGCGGGGTTAAATAGACTTTAGGGATATTATATTTTTTAAAGAGCCTATTAGTTTCATTACTAATAAACTGAGGACCGTTGTCCATAATTACAGTTTGAGGAATACCGTGAACTAAGAAAACGTTTTCCTCTAAAATTCTAGTTATAATATCTGAAGTGGCACGCTTCATAGGAAATATGAGACAAAATTTAGAAAAGCAACACGTAACGACTAAAATAAAATTGTTACGCCTCCTAGTAACAGGTAAAGGGCCCATTATATCCACGGATATTACTTGGAAGGGTCGTGCACAGTCTTTAGGTCGACCCATCTCACCTAGGACTTTATGGTTTTGAGACTTGTACTGCAAACATTTAGAGCACTGTGAAACATATGCAACTACGTCGCGGTACATATTAGGCCAAAAGTAATTAAGAGCGAGCCGCCTATAAGTTTTAAAAATACCCATGTGACCAGCAGTGGGCTCATCATGGTTAGCACGAATAACATCAACACGAAACTCTTTAGGTACAACTTCTTTCCAGGAAAACTCTGAGGTTAAGTTATGTTTATTCTTAGATAGTCTAAACAATTTATCATTTTTAATAGCAAAATTAGGGAAAGAAGTTGGCAAGTTATTACAGCCGTTAAAAATATTAAGGTACCAAGTATCTGTGCCGGTATACTTAGACCAAGAATTAGAAATAGCGTTAACCGTTACCGCGCGAGAAAGAGCGTCCGGAATAACATTGTCGCTGCCTTTACGGTGTTTAATTTCAAAGTTGAATTCCGACAACCTAACGCACCAGCGAGCTAGTCTACCAGTCGGGTTGGACAAGGACAAGAACCATTTAAGAGCACTATGGTCAGTATAAACAGTGAACTTTTTACCGTTTTCCAAGTAACAGCGCCAATGCTCTAACGCTACTAGAACAGCTAACGTCTCACGCTCAGTGATGCCGTAAAGTCTCTCCTGCTTTGTGAGTGAGCGACTCATGTAGGCGACGGGGTGTTCCTTGCCATCGAACTTCTGGGTGAGCATGGCCCCTACACCGTAGCTACTGGCATCCGTATGTACTTCGAAGGGCTCGTCGTACTTCGGACAGCGCAGTACCGGCGCGGAGACCAGGCACTCCTTCAGTTTGGTGAACGCCGCGTCAGCCTCTGAAGTCCACTCAAAAGGAGGGGCATCCTTACGCGTAGACGTAAGTTTATTTAAGGGCCCTGCCAAAGTACTAAAATTAGGCACAAACCGTCTGTACCAAGTGGCAGTACCAAGGAAACGTTTAACACTCTTTCTACATGTTGGTGTAGGAAAATTTACTATCGCGGCGACCTTGTCAGGGTCAGTACGAAGACCGTTGCCGTCGATAACATAACCTAAATATTTTAGTTGCGGCCTAAAAAATTTACATTTTTCAAATTTAATAGTAAGGTTTGCCTCTCTGAGAGTTTGAAGAACTCTCAGGAGCGTAGCTACATGCTCGTGAAAGGTTTCACTAATAATCACCACATCGTCAACGTAACAGAAGGTTTTAGGGCCAAAACTACCGAATAAGGAGTCCACCAAACGTTGTTGTGTGGCGGGTGCATTGGTCAACCCGAAAGCCATACGCTTAAACCGGAACATCCCGCGACCAGGAACGTAGAAAGCGGTCTTATCACGGTCAGACTCCTCGATAGCCGTCTGCCAAAAGCTGTTAGAAAGATCTATAGTAGATAGATAATGAGCGTCATGTAAGCTATCTAAGATTTCAGAAACATAAGGTAAACTATAGGCGTCTTTTTTAGTTACCGAGTTTAATTTTCTACTGTCTAGACAGAATCTAAAATCGCCAGTCTTTTTAGGGACGACTAGGACAGGAGAACTCCACGCAGATTGACACGGTTCGATCACGTCCATCGCCAACATTTCGTCAACCTGTTCAGCTAAAATCCGCTGCTTTTCAGGCGACATCCTGTAATAACGTTGGCGAATGGGTAACGCGTCACCGGTGTCAATCTTGTGGGTTATCAAAGAAGTTAACCCTAAACCCTTTTCTTCGAAAGAAATCGATTTAAATTGTTTAATTATGTCGTCGGCAACCGAACGCTCCGAAGGGTTAAGGTGTTCGTACCCATTGATAACCGGTTTAGTCACATGATCAGATGTGACGTCATGTTCGGAAGCCGTACTAGAAATGGAATTGAGGTATTTAGGGCAAAGTGAAGAAATTAAACAGTGGCAACATTGTAGTGTCATCCTTTTTTTAGGGTTCCGTACCCAAAGGGTAAAAACGGGACCCTATTACTGAGACATCGATGTCTGTCCTTCTGTCCGTCTGCCCGTCTGTCTCCAGGCTGTAACTCAAGAACGGTAGTAGCTAGAGTTGAAATTTTCACAGATTATGTATTTCTGTTGCCGCTATAACAACAAATACTAAAAAAATTTAGTAAGTAAGTAAGTAAGTAAGGCTTTATTTCCAAGAAATTGGTTACAATGATCTTATTATAATTATTTATAGTTCTCAATTTCTGCCTCCAAGGCGTGGAAATTTGTTTTTTAAGTCTAAAAAAATCATGCTTAGTTACTATAATGACAATAATTAGAACATTAAAAATATAATATATAAAAAACAATCAATTATTATTAATAGTCAAAGTAAATAAAAATTAAAAACAAAAAAAAGTAATCTAAATATTAAAATATTAAAGTAAAATATAAACATGACAATTAAATTAAAGTACAAAAAGATCATAGAATGTGGTTAACACATAATTAATTAAATTACATGTCTATCAAACTAATATTAAAATTGGAAAAGTTCAATTCAATTCCTTAAAAAAAATACAATCAGTTAAATACTAATAATTCTTATTTTAAGACATAATCATGACAATAAAAATAAGAATAAGGCACAAAAAAATCAAACAAAGTGGTTAAATACAATAAGAGTGTTTAGAATACAATAAAAAAAAATTAAATGTCAAATCAATTCATGTCATAAATAGTATAATTCATTTCAATTTAATTAATAAAAATCAATTAATTAAATTACATGTCAATTAAATTAATATTAAAATTGGTAAAGTTCATTTCAATTATTCAAAAAAAAATACAATCAATTAAATATTAATAATTATAAGAATAAGGCACAAAAGAATCAAACGAAGTAGTTAAATACAATAAAAGTGATTAGAATACAATATTAGATGTCAAATCAATTCATGTCATAAATAGTATAATAATTCGTTTCAATTCTTTAAAAATACTTCTTAATTTAATTAAAATTAAATTTCCTTGCAACCATTATATCATTGAAGAAATCTTGGGTCGTATAATAGCATTTATCTAAGAGCCAGTTAAACAATTCTTTTTTAAATTTATCTAATGTAAGATCGTCTTTTTAATTTATTTGGTATATTATTGTATATTTTAATGCTCATGCAGTACGCATTCTTACTATATATTGCTAAACGTTGCCTTGGAATATTTATTTTTTTAACACTTCTTTTGTGTATGATATTATAAGTTTAAGGCCCTATAGTTAAAAGTTAGCCCTCGAGTCCTCACCTGTACAACCCACCTTCTACAAGCGGTATGTAGATGATACTTTCACAATATTACCATCAGACAAAGTATCCATATTCCTTGATCACCTGAACAGCCTCAACTCCAAAATACAGTTCACAATGGAGTTGGAGAGAGATAATTCCTTAGCTTTCTTGGACGTATTAGTAATAAGGATTCCTACCACTTTGTCGATGAGATTAAACATCTACGCCTCAGAGACAATGAACAACTGGTCAGTTTCGATATACAGTCCCTGTTTACTTGCCTACCAATACAGCAGTGTATCGAAATTGTTACAAGAAGGCTGAGAGAGAATGACTTACCGGTTGAATATGCGGAAATTATGACTTTTACAAGCAAGTAGATGGTGTTGCGATGGGCTCACCTGTTTCACCTGTTGTGGCTGATATTTTTATGGAAGACTTCGAGAAGTTAGCCCTCGAGTCCTCACCTGTACAACCCACCTTCTACAAGCGGTATGTAGATGATACTTTCACAATATTACCATCAGACAAAGTATCCATATTCCTTGATCACCTGAACAGCCTCAACTCCAAAATACAGTTCACAATGGAGTTGGAGAGAGATAATTCCTTAGCTTTCTTGGACGTATTAGTAATAAGGAATCCTGATGGCACATTATGTCATACGGTGTATCGCAAACCTACACGCACAAATAGATATTTAAATGGTGATTCCCATCACCACCCAGCACAGTTAAGTACTGTTGGAATATCTTTATTTCAAAGAGCGCGAGGAATCTGCGATGAACAGCATGTGGATACCGAACTTCATCATGTTACACAAGTTTTGCGCCACAATAAGCTTCGGGTACCACGCAAACAGAGCAGCAACCGAGTGAAGCCGGCAACAGTGAAAAGATTACCTGCAGTGTTACCATTTATAAAGGGAGTCACTGATAAAGTGAGTAACATTCTAAGGTAAGCTTCAATAAAAACATACTTTAAGCCGCCCAAAAAGATCAGTCAATGTTTACCATCAGTGAAATGCAACTTACCCCTTCAAGATGCAGGAATCTACAAATTCGACTGTGATTGTGGCCTCTCTTATACAGGGTAAACCAAAAGGTCCATCAAAACCCGGATCAAGGAACACATTACAGATGTCAAACACCGTAGAAACACCAAGTCCGCGATTTGTGAACACACACTGGATCAACCTCGCCATTACATAAGATTTGTTAAGCTACAAGTACTGGCAAAAGAAGCACGATACCGCCCAAGAATGATACGCGAGGCCATAGAAATTAAAAAACACCCTAATTTTAACTGTGAAGATGGTTGGGTGCTGCCATCTAGTTGGGATCCAGTAATAAACAAACTCAAGCACAAATCCATGACACCTCGGCTTCAAGACACTGTGAGTTCGTTCTGCGTAGATCGGAACTGTGCGTGTGCGTGTTGCTGTGCGTCTGTGTGTGTGTGCGTGTGCGTGTTGCAGTGCGTGTGTGCGTGTGCGTGTTGCTGTGCGTCTGTGTGTGTGTGCGTGTGCGTGTGCGTGTTGCAGTGCGTGTGTGCGTGTGCGTGTTGCTGTGCGTGTGCGTGTTGCTGTGCGTGTGCGTGTGCGTGTGCGTGTGCGTGTTGCTGTGCATCTGTGTGTGTGTGCGTGTGCGTGTGCGTGTGCGTGTTGCAGTGCGTGTGTGCGTGCGTGTTGCTGTGCGTCTGTGTGTGTGTGCGTGTGCGTGTGCGTGTTGCAGTGCGTGTGTGCGTGTGCGTGTTGCTGTGCGTGTGCGTGTTGCTGTGCGTGTGCGTGTGCGTGTGCGTGTGCGTGTGCGTGTGCGTGTTGCTGTGCGTCTCTGTGTGTGTGCGTGTGCGTGTGCGTGTTGCAGTGCGTGTGTGCGTGTGCGTGTTGCTGTGCGTGTGCGTGTGCGTGTGCGTGTGCGTGTTGCTGTGCGTCTGTGTGTGTGTGCGTGTTGCAGTGCGTGTGTGCGTGTGCGTGTTGCTGTGCGTCTGTGTGTGTGTGCGTGTGCGTGTTGCAGTGCGTGTGTGCGTGTGCGTGTTCGTGTGCGTGTGCGTGTGCGTGTTGCTGTGCGTCTGTGTGTGTGTGCGTGTGCGTGTGCGTGTTGCTGTGCGTCTGTGTGTGTGTGTGCGTGTGCGTGTGAGTGTGCGTGTGCGTCTGCGTGTTCGTGTGCGTGTGCGTGTGCGTGTGTGCGTGTGCGTGTTGCTGTGCGTGTGCGTGTTGCTGTGCGTGTGCGTGTGCGTGTGCGTGTTGCTGTGCGTGTGCGTGTGCTTGTGCGTGTGCGTGTAAGTGTTGCTGTGCGTGTAACTAAAGAGGAAGAAATTGAAAAAGACGGAGAAGATGTGCAATGTGCGTGTGCGTGTGCGTGTTGCTGTGCGTGTGCGTGTGCGTGTTGCTGTGCGTCTGTGCGTGTGTGCGTGTGCGTGTTGCTGTGCGTGTGCGTGTGCGTGTGTGCGTGTGCGTGTTGCTGTGCGTGTGCGTGTTGCTGTGCGTGTGCGTGTTG
>OW569334.1:12525669-12533169 GCA_937595015.1 Polyommatus icarus | reverse complement strand
TAGCTTATTCTACTTGGGTGGTACAATAATTATTAAGAAGTTACGCCACAATATTCGGAACAACGTTGGACACATTGGGAAATAAGCATAAAGTTAATACCATACATTAAGCTATACTAATACTATACTATAATATATTATAGCATAGTATTAGAATATACTAATATACAATTATCACACTTCACCTCCGGGGGAAAAGAAAAAAAAAATAATACTCCTGAGATATAATTACTAACACACTTTACCTCCGGGGGAAAAGAAAAAAAAATAATATATTTTATACTTATTTTTTTAGCTACTACTAATACTAATTATTATAATTACATTTCTATTATTTTTTTTTAAACTTTTTTATAATATTTTTTCAAGTACTTTTTTGTTAGCTTATAAACTTTTTTGTCCTATTCTTATGTATTATGTCTACTTTATTATTCTTAATTACTTTAACATTAGGTCCCATGTCCTCTACAACAGTAAATGGACCGTGAAATAACTTATCTAGCTTTCCACCAGTTTCGGATTTCACTAAAATTAAATCACCTTTATTGTAGGATATAGGGTTTACATATTTATCATATCTTACTTTACGATCAAACTTACTATCTAATAAATTATTTCTAGCATCCTTAAAAGCAACTTGCAACCTATATTTCAGTTCACTGCAATAATTTTCTGGAGTATACAGTGGTTCTAATGCATTACTCAATCTGTTAGGAATATTACATTGTCTACCAAATACTAATTCAAACGGTTGGTATTTTGTTTCGGTATGGACTGTATTATTAAAACTAAAACACCAGTAAGGTAACCAATAAGACCAAGATTGCACATCTTTGTCACAGTGGATTCGTAAGAACGAACCTAAATTTTTGTGAGCATTCTCTAATGCACCTATAGATTGATGGTGATATGCAGTTGATACTATATTTTGTACATTTAATAGCTTACGTAGCTCAATAATAGTTGAAGACGTAAACTCTGCTCCTCTATCAGTTGCAATAATCTTAGGTATACCGTATCTTAAAATAAAATTATTAACTAATGCTCTAGCTACGCTAACAGCTTCCTTATTCCTAATCGGATAAGCCTCTATAAACTTACTTAGTTCACATTGAACTGTTAAAATATATAAATTATCGTCATAATCTTTTGGTAGTGGGCCCACTATATCCATAAATATTTTTTCAAATGCGTAAGACGCAGTTGTTGTTAGAGTCATAGGTTCCTTGACGTATTTACAATGCTTAGAAAATTGGCACTTGGCACATTTTCTCACAAAATCCTTAACGTCAGATTCAAGTCCTGGCCAATAAAATCGTCTTTTAATATTGTTACACATTCTACGAATACCAGCATGACCGCTAGTTGGTAGTAAATGAAAATCGTTTAGTATAAATGATTTGTCTTCATCATTTTCTATCCTAGTTACGCCTTTTAATATACAAAGTCGTGGTCCGGACCACATATTAGTCGACTTTATTTCATCATTCAAATCATTAATAAATCGCTCATTATTATTATTCTTTATAAGGCAAACTTCTTTAATATTTAACTTTTTACAATAATTACTCAACAGTGTCACAAATTCGACTCGCGAGAATTGTGCCCGAAAGCTGAGATTAATGTAAATTATTTTTTTACTAGGACAGTAAGAGAAACATTCATATTCATTAATTATTATATTAGTCTTTCGTAATTTATTTAGTTCACTACTTTTAACTAACTTCATTTCCACTGAATCACACGGCTTTCTTAATAACTCCACGACTCTTGTTTGATCAGGCCTTTCGTCTCTAGAATTATTAAGGAAAGGTGTTTCATCAGGTACGCATCCTTCACTAACTTTTTCCATTTCTCTCTTTTGTTTCCTTGTTACCACAGCCATAATCTGCTCATTCATGCCTTTCAACTCATTTGATGTTATACATATTCTTGACAATGCATCGGCACCTACATTTTCCTTACCTTTTACATATTCTACTTTAAAATCATACTCTTCTAATGTCAATCTGAATTTAATTAAACGACTAGACGGATCTTTCATACCGAACAAGTAAACTAATGGTTTATGATCAGTTTTAATTGTAAAATGTCTGCCATACAAGTACGGTCTAAAATATTTTATACTCCAAACTATTGCCAAAAGTTCCTTTTCAATTGTCGGATAGTTTAATTCAGCTTTATTTAACGGTCTACTTGCATATGCAACAGGTTTTAGATTACTATTGCTCAAAACTGCACCAATTGCAATACCAGAAGCATCTGTGTGAAGCACAAATTCATTTTCTGGGGAAAAATCAGGGTATTGAAGAATAGGGGGAGATATCATGGACTCTTTTAGAATATCAAACGATTTTTGACATTCGTCACTCCAAACAAATATTGAATTTTTCTTAGTTAATTTATTGAGAGGTATTGTTATGTTAGCAAAATATGGTATAAATTTTCTGTAATAATTACAAAATGCTACAAATCGTCTCACTTCATCAGAATTTTTAGGAACTGGATAATTTTGTAAAACTGAAACTTTTTCGGGGTCAGGTAATATGCCTTGAGCTGAAATGACATGTCCAAGATATAAAATTTGTTTTTTCAAAAATTGGCATTTACTTGGGTTTAATTTTAAATTAACTTTTCTAAGTCTCTCAAAAATATCAATTAAATTTTTATTATGAATTTCTAAATTTCTACCAAAAACAATTAAGTCATCTAAATAAATAAAACACTTCTCAAATGCAAGACCCGACATTGCCACAGACATAACTCTACTAAATGCACTTGGAGAAATTTTTAAACCCATTGGTAGACGTTTCATTTGGTATTGACCTGAATTAGTACTGAAAGCAGTATATTTACGATGTTCCGGACTAAGAGGAACTTGGTAATAACCAGAATTTAAATCGAGATGGGAAAAATATATAGAACCTGCAAGTGAATCTAAAATTTCATTAATATTTGGAAGTGGAAATTTATCATCTTGAATATTTTCATTTAATTTTCTGTAATCAATAACCAAACGCCATTTCTTTTCTCCTGTTTTATCACTTTTCTTAGGAACTAGTAATATTGGGCTAGACCATTCACTTTTACATTCTTCTATTATATCGTCTTTAAGCATATCTTCAATTTGTTTTTGAACTTCAGGTTTTAAAGATTGGGGAATTCTATAAGGTTTTATGTAAACAGGACTAGTATTTGGCTTTAATGTAATGTTTTGTTCATATATGTCAGTCATAGTCAGTCTGTCACCCGGTAAATGAAAAATATCCGCGTACTTACTACAAATATCACTTATTGATTTTTTTTCATTTGACTCTAAATGATCTAGTTTTAAAATTGAAGAAAGTACCTCAGCTCGTTTTGCGTTAGCCACGTATTTATTAAAATTACAAATATTATAATCCTCTAATGCATGAACTTTAGGCACGAATGTAGGCAACTTTATGTCATCTTCACTAGTATTTAAAATTTTAATTGGAATTTTACCATCCTTCACCGTTACTATAGCACTTCCTAGAAACAAATCCTTACTTAACTCTTTCGCACATACTACACAATCACCTTCCAAACCTGGTTCAACAGCTACATAATGTATTGATTCACATCGAGCTGGTATAAATAAATAATCCGTTGTATAATCTGGTACCTCATAAATTGGTATTAGGCTCTGCTTACCATTTAAACAAAAACTTAGAGCATTCGAATTTAATAAAATATCACATTTAAATTTACTTAAAAAGTCAAGTCCTATTATACCATGAACCTTCAATGATAAATTAGTAAAAATATGAAATTGATGATGAAAACAATCACCATTTTTTGCTAGTAAATTAAGAAATACATGGCCTTCAGATCTAGCATGGCCTCCTATTCCATTAACAACAGTTTTACTTCTATAAACAACACTATTCTTTGGTAAGACTTCGCTTCTTATAACAGATAACGAAGCACCCGTATCCAGTAAAAAATAATATTTGATTTTATTAATATTAAAAATAACTATCTTTTGTTTACTATTTAAAGTGTAAATATGATTTTTAAAAACGAAAAAATTTGTCTGCTAAATTGTCCACATCCTCCTCATTACTATTATGCTCATCATTATTATTGTCTGTGTTAATTGGAAACACATTATTTCTACCACGACTAGACCTATTAAATTTACCACGATTTAAATTCTGAGATCGCTGTTGATTACCGCGACTATAAAAATTACCACGAGAAAAATGTCTGTTATTATTAATCTGTCCTCTTGAATAAGTATAAGAAAATCTAGGTGTAGAGAACCGCATATTAAAATTACTCCTACCTGGAAATCCACCACGTCTACCACGATGCGATGACCTCCGGATGTTCATGACATCAGCGCTAGCCGACGTCGATGGCGAGGAAACTTCCTCGTCCTTGGCAGCCTGTATAGCGTCTTTTAAGGAAGAGTAATTCCTAGCTGCAATTATTGTACTTAACTTACTGTTTTTTAAACCATCAGAAAATCTTTTAATGGCGATTTTTTCATTTAACGGCTTAAGGACACTATAATTGGCAGAATTTCCTTCTGCTTGTGCAATAGTCAAATCCGTGAAAAGTTTTTCAATTTCAGAACCGTATTCCTCAATTGACCTCCAACCTTGAGTTGCCTGTTGAAGACGTGACTGAATAGCCGTAAAAGATTTTTTTGTCAAAAGTAGAGTTTTCATATCCTTAACCATATCCTTAACCGAAACATAATTTATGAGCATACGCAATTTAGCATTTTCGGAAAGCCTATTTTTTAAAATAAATTTAATTAATAAATTATGATCCGACTCTTGAAGCATATCCGCATACATTTCTATACCATTAATTAATTTTTTTGTTGTCTCTTCATTACAGTCCATAACCGGCAACAAACTACAAGCCGTTTTTAAATCGAACTTCATCTTAATATTTTTATTTTCTGACTTACTACACAATTTTTTAATCTCTAAATAAATTATTTGAATTTTTGCTTTTAGCTCAATACACTTATTAACTAAACCCACATTTTCACTATATTTTAAACTTTCTAAAATAATATTACTATCTGAAATAAGAATTTCACACTCTCTTAATTTATTTTCTATAATATTTCCCGTAAACCTTTTCTGACCAGCTTTAACTAAATATTTTTTAATTTCTACAAGAGAATTATAAATCGAAATTAATTGCTCTGTCATAATAAAATAAACCTAACTAATTTAATAAAATGTTATTCTAAAAATAGAACATCTTATCCATAATATAATTATATCGCATTGGGCGGCGCGTATCATATTCGCGCATGTGTCAGCACCGTTTTTATTAACTCTCTAAAGCAATTATAACAATCATTAATTTAATAATTTAAGTTATCTTTAATTTTCATTCTAATTTTTATCAACTTAAAACTTTAATTAATTAATTTATAATTATTAGCAAACTTTAGCCCAGAATACGAGAAAAAAAAAATACATATTATAACCGTTACAGCTACCTGATTGTCTTTAAACCTTGAACTCGTCCAGCGCACCTTCTTGAACGTCTCGGCGACGGCGGTAGCTCAGGCGGGACAGGACTCGCTCCAGGGCTTCGTTCCGCATCTGCCTCTGCATCCAGCCAGTGTGCAGCCTCTTGTATATCCAGAAGAATCCCACTAGGACAGCCAGCAGCAGACAGGCGCAAATGATTGACAGCAGGATGTTGTTTGTTTGAATATGCTCCGCTGTAGCCCTCGCGTTGTTATCACCTCCAGATGTCTGGGCAATTACGATTTGATCTTTGCTTTGTGTTTTGCCCAAAATATTTGTCACTGTGATGGCAGGGATGGCAGGTCCAATCACGAAGACGGCAGATCACGAAGACGGCAGGGTTACGAAGACGGTAGGGTCACGAAGACGGCAGGGTCACGAAGACGGCAGGGTCACGATGATGGTAGGGTCACGAAGACGGCAGGGTCACGAAGACGGCAGGGTCACGAAGACGGCAGGGTCACGAAGATGGTAGGGTCACAAAACAGCAGTGTTGCGGAGACGGCATGGTCACGAAGATAGCAGTGCAGGGTCACGAAGATGCAGGCGGCTTCAGGATCTTGATGGTTGATGGCGTCACATTTTCCAGTCGGACTTCGGTCGCAGGGTCGCCATGAAGAGTTTGGAGTTGTAGTATTTTAAAAGAAAACGACTTGTCTCCTCCGATGCATCTTTATTAATGATTAATCTCACTTAAAATTATAATTTAGCTTATTCTACTTGGGTGGTACAATAATTATTAAGAAGTTACGCCACAATATTCGGAACAACGTTGGACACATTGGGAAATAAGCATAAAGTTAATACCATACATTAAGCTATACTAATACTATACTATAATATATTATAGCATAGTATTAGAATATACTAATATACAATTATCACACTTCACGTGTGAGTGTTGCTGTGCGTGTGCGTGTTGCTGTGCGTCTGTGTGTGTGTGTGCCTGTGCGTGTGCGTGTTGCAGTGCGTGTGTGCGTGTGCGTGTTGCAGTGCGTGTGTGCGTGTGCGTGTTGCTGTGCGTGTGCGTGTGCGTGTGCGTGTGCATGTTGCAGTGCGTGTGTGCGTGTGCGTGTGCGTGTGCGTGTGCGTGTGCGTGTGCGTGTTGCTGTGCGTGAAGAAATTGAAAAAGACGGAGAAGATGTGCAATGTGCGTGTGCGTGTGCGTGTGAGTGTTGCTGTGCGTGTGCGTGTGCGTGTTGCTGTGCGTCTGTGTGTGTTGCTGTGCGTCTGTGTATGTGTGCGTGTGCGTGTTGCAGTGCGTGTGTGCGTGTGCGTGTTGCTGTGCGTGTGCGTGTAACTAAAGAGGAAGAAATTGAAAAAGACGGAGAAGATGTGCAATGTGCGTGTGCGTGTGCGTGTGAGTGTTGCTGTGCGTGTGCGTGTGCGTATTGCTGTGCGTCTGTGTGTGTGTGCGTGTGCGTGTTGCAGTGCGTGTGTGCGTGTGCGTGTTGCAGTGCGTGTGTGCGTGTGCGTGTTGCTGTGCGTGTGCGTGTTGCTGTGCGTGTGCGTGTTGCTGTGCGTGTGCGTGTGCGTGTTGCTGTGCGTCTGTGTGTGTGTGCGTGTGCGTGTTGCAGTGCGTGTGTGCGTGTGCGTGTTCGTGTGCGTGTTCGTGTGCGTGTGCGTGTTGCAGTGCGTGTGTGCGTGTGTGTTGCAGTGCGTGTTGCTGTGCGTGTGCGTGTGCGTGTTGCAGTGCGTGTGTGCGTGTTGCTGTGCGTGTGAAGATGTGCAATGTGCGTTTGCGTGTGCGTGTGAGTGTTGCTGTGCGTGTGCGTGTTGCTGTGCGTCTGTGTGTGCGTGTGCGTGTTGCTGTGCGTGTGCGTGTGCGTGTGCATGTTGCAGTGCGTGTGTGCGTGTGCGTGTGCGTGTTGCTGTGCGTCTGTGTGTGTTGCTGTGCGTCTGTGTATGTGTGCGTGTTGCAGTGCGTGTGTGCGTGTGCGTGTTGCTGTGCGTGTGCGTGTAACTAAAGAGGAAG